>JADLZK010011592.1:0-359708 GCA_015847255.1 Hyparrhenia diplandra | reverse complement strand
AATATAAGTCATAATAACTTTTAAGTCACGAAGTTTAGAAATATAAAAATTATATTAATAGATTTGTTTTAAAAATTACTTTTATAAAAATATACATATATAACTTTCCAACATTTTTTTTAGAAAAAAAGAAGTCAAATTTGTGATTTCGAGATCGTATCGCGGTTCTAGACAACTTTTTTTCTACAGAGGGGAGTATATAATAATAAAAATAACCAGCACCTGATTCTGTTGTTAACTTTTCCCTTCCTCAAGGATTAAGCAGCGCTCCTGATCGACACGTGATTTCAAACAGAGTACTATAATTGTTACAGTCCACACTATTTCACTCGTGACGGTTTTAAGGTAGCATTATACAGTTCCGAGATACTGGTATCTTTTTCATCGATAGTCTTTTTGCCGGAGTTGTTTATACAGTGTCATTATGTGTCGTTGCCGGAGTTCCGTCACAGGTTGCTTCCCAGAAGGCGGCGTGCGCGGCGGCTCGCAAGTGGTGCTCCTTCACTTACGGAGAGCGCCGACACATAGAAACATCCAAAATCTTGACGCCAAGAGAATCAATTGAACGATATATCGGCAAAAGTACATCACATTTGGCCATCTGATACGCCCTTCTACTAAACCAACAAGTGTACAGCTATTTCATCATGGTTCCCGTTCTCATAATTTGCCCAAACCATCCCAAACTAAAAGATAATTAAGAATCTAGTTCTGATAACACAGTGAAGTCACATGACCAATTTCTAGCAAGTCACAACTCGGAAGTTTCCAAAATACAGATTATCACACAATCACGCTTGCAAACCTTCAACTCTCATACGTGGGAACTACTCATCAACAAGAGATCGTAAACTCGCCCTACTGCACAGCTAGCTAATGGCTAAAACTCTACTACTGGACAAGATCATCACAATGACACCAACCCCCGTGGTGTCTAACCTGGATTACGCCTCCATTCAACACGCGCGACGATCGGAATCAGAACCAAGCGAGCGCCGCGGCGGTGAGGGCGGCGCCGGCTCCGGCCACCCTCCAGACGCCAGTCCCACCAGCGCCACCACCACCACCACCCGGTGCGGCGTTGTGGTGGCCGCGGTGGCCTCCTGAGGCCGCCCTCGCGCCGACGCCGGCGGCGGCGCCCGCACCGATCCCGCCGAGGAACGGGCGGCCGGAGCCGGAGCCGGGCGGCCACCTCTTCCCGACCCGCCGCCGCCACCGCCTCGTCCTCCTCCGCCGTGCCCGCCTTTGCAGGATGCGCCATGGAAGTGGGTGGCCACGCACAGCAGCGCCAGCGCTAGCGCGCAGAGCAGCCTCGTCTCGCCTCTCATCGCTGCCGTCGCTGGTGCGGTGCGTGTATGCGTCGAGGTGTGGAGATGGGGAAAGCAGCAGCCCGCGCCCGTCACGAGAGGTGGTGGAGGCGTCCGTCTTTTTTGCCTGTCGCGGCAGACCGGCAGGAGCAGGACGCCCACAGGTGAGGCGAGAGACGCGTTGCTACGCGGCTATGCGCCTGTGCCCACGGAGACGCGTGGAAAAGATCGGTTTCGATTTGGCTTTTTAAACTGGAGACGCGTGGACAGGAGTCCAGCGCTTCGGCTACGTTTTTCGATTCAACTGACAACTGAGCCACGTGGTTCACAGCTTGGCTGGACTCACTCGGCTTTGTCGTTCTTCTACAATTAGCCACGTGTTCATCGCCTTAATATTCTGATTTAGTACGTACTTTCTCCGTCCTAAAAATAAATGACGTTTTCTTCCCGGTAAAAACATCTACCTAAGCAATTATATATTAAAATAGGATTAATATTTATATTACATAATTAGTATCGTTGAAAAGATCTTTTGATCTAGTTTTTAACAAATTTATTTGAAGATTTAAATCTTTTACGTATTTTCTATAAATCGAAATTAAACTCAACATTTAAAACCCAAAAAACGTCGTTTATTTTTGGGACGGGGAGTACGCACTCCCGTGATAATCTTCTTTTATTAACTACTACGACGCCTAACAATTAGCAAAGCCAGCAGAAGGTAAGGGCATGTACAACGCGTCGTCTGCCGTCGTCTGTATACCGGTAATCTTGCAATTACGCCCCCGCATCCGCCAACAGACGGCTCCGTCGTCGCCTCCCGAATCGACGAGAACGTCCGTTCCCCGATGCTGAGAAGACGCCCACCGCCGGGTTGTAGAGCTGCGTCGTCTCGAGTCGCCGGCGGGGCTGGATCCCGCGTGCCCGCGCCTCCCTCCTCGCCCGCCAGCTCCTCCCGCCAAATCCTCACGTGCGGGCAGCTCTTCTCCATGCCAAAAATCCCCATTCCCCTCGCCGCCCAGCATGCACTGAATCTGCAGGGCTGCAACAGGAACCTGCCGCCCCATCCGCCGAGCCGCATGGCAGCTGCCGCTGAGCCCCGACCAAGGAGGAGGCCGACGGCAACCTGATGCGGTGCCCTCCAGCTTCTCCGAGACTAGTGCCACGGGCGGGTTCTGGAGCGGATCTGAATGGAGGTGATTGTCGAGCGGATCTGCATGAGGCCATTCTTCTCGAGCTTCTATGTGCTTTCAGTTAGATGCGTGACATGCTTATGTCTAGGAACTTCAATATAGTGCCTATTCAGTGATTGCGTCTACGTTTGGCTTCAGAAATTATGCGATTCTTCTTCAGTTCAGAAACTACTAGTACCTAATTTGTAGATGCAATTGTTCTAGTGGCTGTTAGTGCCTGCGAGCATGCATGCAGTTTTTTTTGTTACTTTTCTTGGTTATTCTATCTTTCTTGGATTATCTAATTCTCTGCAAATAGCAACACAATATTATACGAAATGGTATTTACAATAGATATTGACTACATGCAAAACATTCTAGTTAATTTCTATGATTTATGCGGCTAGAGTTTATGTCACTAAGCCACACATTGATATACATAAATATATTCGTAGTTGATTTTAAGCTACATGCAAGCATTAAACAGCTTATAGACGGATCATCTGTCTGTGGGTTGTATGAGTTGTCTTTGTATGCATCCGCGTGTTAAATTCGAGATTCTACAGACGACCCGCCGTCTGTGGGTTGTATCATGCCCTAACAAGGTGTCAACTACAGCAACTAGTCCACAGCGCCTAGTACTGGTTTTGGAGCACTCGTGGTTTGCATTATTGCATACACCAGTTACCAGATGATCAATTTCGGTAACTCAATATTAAACGACGCAGTGTGCCGATTGCCACAGTAAACTACTCAAGTCAGGGTGCAAAACTCGCGGACGTGCAAACTGAGCGCTCGTGTGTTGCTTACTGGACATCCTTCTCCTTTCATTTTTTTTTATTTATTTAGAACAATATAAGAGCTTTCACTCCAAGGACAACAGAGGGCAATATGAGCTAATAAGTCATAAACGAGATTCAGGATGAAACGATCATTTTTTTATTTGACCCTTGGACACCCCCTGACGTTTCACTGCGCAATAGTACTCCCTATATGTCCCCAATTTCTAGAGTTATTCTAATTAAATTATTATAAGTTTAACTAAACTTATAGAAAAAGAGCATAACTATATTATGACATCAAATTGGTAGCATTAGAGTGAATTGAATTGGGATCATCGGTTGATGTGTAGATTGGGTCGCTGAATGAGTATAGACACATCCGAACATCAACAAAACCCATCTTGCTCGATATTTCCGTAGTTCATCAACAAAAACAAAAAAGAAAGAAAATAGCACTAATTGGGCAATATGTCGCGACGACTTGTTTGATTGTTTGCCATATCTACACAAGGACGGCCTTGCACACCGGTATTTGAACGGAACTATACAAACCACATGTGCACGCAGTGGCCATCCTGTAGAACTACCATGATCATGATAAATGCCATCGTCCATCGAGATCATGGTCCCGACGCAGTCCGGGGTTGTTTTGGTTGAGCACTTTGCACGACCACACAAGGCGTGCCCCCACCACAGAAGTGTGGCGTGCTGTGGCGAAGGAATCGGCGGCCACAGCTCACGCTCGCCACAAGACACAGAGATTGCATTGCTGCTTAAACTTAGACATCATCCAAACAGCATCCATCTTACCGTGGCGGCCACCGGCGTGCGCGTGGCGAGTGGTGGCTCTCAACCATACACCCCCTACAGGAGCGTCGAAGGCGAGCCATATGCTTGCACGTGTCACCTGCAGGGTTCAGATGGATGCGTAGCCATTGATCGGTGTCTCGTGACGAGAAGATGTCTGAAGCCAACAAAAAAAAAGTTTGAAAGGGTGACAAAGAAAAATAGAAAAGGCCTGCGGTTTTTTTTTTTTTTTTTTTTTAAACTCCGTCGCTGCATACCGTGCACCGAGAAAAGCTGAGGCGAGCAGAGGCTGCCCACGCCGACTCGGTGACTCCGCCGAGTATCCGACATCCGCCGCTCCTCTCCTCGCTCCTCCGCTAGTCCGCAGTCCGCAGTCCGCAGTCCGCCCACCGCTTCACGCTGCGCCGTCGCCATCTGCCAACCCCCCAACCGAGCAGAGCAGACACCGGCACGCCGCGGCAGCCGGCAGGGGCAGCCGCTCCGCTCGTCGTCCTCCCCCAGTCAGGTTGGCCCCCCCTTGGTTTTGCCCCGAGCTCCGCCACTGCCCGTGTCCATTTACGGCTTTACTGATCCGCTCCTGCTACCACCGCCGGCAGCCGCCGCCGCTCTACGCCAGATGCCCATGTCTTCGCCGGAACTTTCCCCGACAACGAGCACCCAGCAGGTATGCCCGCCCTGTTGTGCGAAATCGAGCAGCACTCGAAGCCTAACCTAAGCTATTTGGCTATTTGTAATCGGAAAAACGGACGTGATCTAATTGCAAGTTTATATGTGAACTAGAAAATAGGCGCAGCTTTGCTGCGCCCTTGTTGGAAATAAACCAGCCTGTGGATGTCTGTGGGTATCCAAAAGCTATCCTAAATAATCCCGGTAGGAAGGGATCGATTATTATGGTAGAGCTCCACGGCAAATGATAGGTTATTATATATGATGTTGTATATTTTGAGTTAGTCTAGAAGTATAAATTTTTTAGCTTACTGCAGTGTACCCAATGAATATATTACAAAAAGAAATAGCGTATACATAAGGTTGGTAGCTTACATGAATATCTGTAACATAACTTAAAAAAAATTGATTCTATTCTGTAGGTATAAGTACAGATCAAGTTGAATGGAATTGATTTTTCTCAGGATTTGTCCCCAAATTATTAGGAAAATTAATTACTTACAAGCTTAGATATGAAATTATTTTGCTATTTGACATTGCTTGGATCCCTTGAGGAATCTGCACTATAAAATCAGTAACTTTTCTTAGAAGGATTAAATCAATATATAACTAACGTACTGGGGAAAGAGAATAAGTATATGATCATGCAGATCAGCGCTGATTGGGTAGATCCGGAGCAAATTGTGACCGAGCTTGATTATGCGGCTTGCCCGATCGTTAGATCTTCCATGCAGAGTTGAATATTCAGATAAAAGGATACAATAGGAGAAATTATATTATAATCAAAATTTTAGGATTGCATATACAAACTGCAATATGCAAACATTTAGTTCGGTTTGTGATTGGCAAACATAAGTGTTGTCGCTTGCAAAACATGGATTATCTTTTGAAACTAATATTATCAAGTAGCAAGGAGAGTTTTTACACCGAAAAATCTAAGTTGTCTTGAGCTAAGTGTCATGATAACCGGGACTCGAGACTAAGACACGAGCAAGGATAATTCAACGATACAATTGCTACATGGCTCTGTTATCACTTTCTTTACTTGACTCTTAAATGTGGCTTGAGGAAACAGGATGAGATTGTGATTCATTAGCGGCGTATCACGCAGATCCGAAATTCAATAAAGCAAGCCAGGCATATTCCTACCCACCTTGTTCATATTCCTTTGGCAAGCAACACCAAACGAGATTGTGCCATGTTTTCTTCATGTATGTTCACAACTTATTTTATCGGCTTAAATGCTTAATTGCTATGGAATCTTCATATGCTATCTTATGATGAATTTCAGCACAAATAAGTTTGGATCTACTCTAGAATTTCTAGGACGTGTATAATTCATTTTTGAAAGAAGTTTCATTGAGGAAGTTACGGTGATAACAGTTTTGGGTATCACAGTTCATTTGAAGATTGCCAACAATTGCGAATCAACAAATGGATGATACTTGATAAACAACATCCGGTTATCCGTTATGTATTCGAGAAAGACAAAAGGACATGATGAAATGCTTCGGTTCAATATGGAAGAGTTTAAATCACGTAATGAACATAGACGGTATTATTGAATCAACTAATCACCGCTCTGTTGTGACCGGTATGTTCCATTGAGGAAAATATTTCTAGTGACAAAGCGGTTTTAGGTTACGCTAATATCCTTCATTTTTATTTGAAGTATAATGCTAGTGCATCGACATGTACAAAAAAACATATCGAGTAGAGGGCATGATTCCTACTCGGCATAGCTTTTCGAGTTGTATCAAAGAAGAACGAGGATAGGAACAAACCGGGTTGGGTGGTCGCCGGTAGGGGCCACGAAGCAAACACATGGTGTCTCTGCCGCCAGCGCAGCCTAGTGGCAGCGGTAGGAGGTGAGGTGCCACAAATCAAACGCCATCTTGCTTACGGAGGACACGGCGAGCTGCGGCGGCCGCATCTTTGCACCACCATGGCCTTCCGTTCGCGGCGCTATCGACGTTGAGCCGCCGCGCGCGGCCGCCGCTCGCAGTTGCCTTGCCGTGGAGCTGCGCCGTCAGCGGCTAGGGCTTTGCATGTTACGATGGGCGCGGGCGCACGCGGGAGTCTTGCCGCCCCACGGCCCACCCTCCACCTCGATCGCTTCCGCACCACGCCGTTCCGCCTCGGCCGCGCGGATGTGCGGGCGCCCGCGGATGCGTGATCACGCGGCGCTTGCGGCGCCGTTCTCGGCTTTCTTTGCAATTGCGCCTTCTCCACCCGTAGCCACGTTAGGTTCCGCTCTCTCGCGCCCCACGGCTAGCTTATCCAACAGCGCCGCCGTCGTTGAGTATGATGAGAGAGGGAGGGCTTGCCAGTCACGGATCAAGGATCCCGCCGTTCGGGAGGCGGCGGTATCGGCGGATGCGGCTTGCGGGCGCCCCGGCCGCCCCCCGGTCGCGGCCCGCGCGCGCGTGCGGTGGGGCGGCGGCGACAATCCTAGCCTCGCGAATCTTCGCGGCCGGGGTTGTCCATTTTAGCGACGGGCGTCGACGGGTTGACGCCCGAACCGATCCAAAATCGGACGGATAAGATCGCTTACTTGCTCAATCCGGCGGTTGAGAGCTAACGGGTGACGTGGCTTAATCGGTGCCCGAGCTTGGACCCCGGATTCGATATGTAGAGATTATGCCTAATAACCGATTTCTTTTGCAAAAAAATAAAAATAAAAATAAAAACCGGGTGTACATGTGTGTACACCCATGTCCTTACCTTTACTGTGCCCGCACCTGTCTTTCAGTTGCAGCTGAAACCTGCACTTTCAAGAACATATATGCATTAGGGCATTATAGTATGAGTTGACGTTTTTGCATATCAACAACATTTTTTCGCAATGCCATAATTTTTTGTTCTAGCTGACTCAACTTTTTTTTTTCATATGTAAATGGTAGTTGCTTCATAACTTTAACCCAAAATTTGTTTTATATTGAGCAGTAAATTTACGTTCTAGCAGACTCTTTTTGATTATGTGGTATTATGCTTTCTGCATGTGTCATTTTGATTTTGATTATTATCAGTTATTTTGTGCAAAGTTGCATACCTTCATGCTATCACTGTACTCACTGAATGGCTTTCTGTTTATATTTCAGGTTCATATGGCTTGTGTAATGCAAGGACGTAGGTAAATCTAGATGCATGCTTCACTTCATTGTCCATTAGCTACCATTGTTTTCACTATTTTCTATAAGACATGTTTCTTTACTTAATGTACACCACGTCAGTTGAATGTTTTTGCCATTTTATTTTAATTTCGTCACAAGATCCTGCTTCATAGACTTCCTCAGCAACGTGAATGCCAGGCATCAATCTGAATAGTCCTGTGAATATCGTTAAACAGACACCATCGCTTATAGTTGCACCACACTGTCCATTGCTAAAGTTTGTTTTGTGAATTATTATCACAGTGCATAGTTTATTGTATTTATTTTTTACTTATTGTTTTCAGAGTTGGAGTGGCATACTATGATTCAGATACACGCCAACTTTTTGTGTTAGAACTCTGGGAGGACAGCACTGGGGAATTTCCTCTGATTGATCTTGGTATGTTCCTCACATAAATAGGAATCAAGTTTGCTTCCTGTTTGTTTGGAGTATAGACAGAGGGGATGCTATGGTAAAAAAGATACTTATGTATGTTTTCCAATATATTCAGAAATTGAACTTTTAGGATTGGTAGAAAATGAAACCATATAGCTGACACTTTGTGATCCTGATTTTGCATCAGTGAAATTTCAGTCAAAACCAAGCACAATATACGCAAGCACAAAAACGGAAGAAGCACTTTTGTCGGCTTTACAGAGAAATGGTACGGCCACAACCACTTCTTCGAACTGATATCTTTAGTTCTCATTTGATGGTTTTGCATAAAAAATCATGCAGATGGTAACGATGAGGTTCCTGTTGTGAAGCTCATGAAAAGCTCAACATTCAGCTATGAGCAAGCCTGGCATAGGTTAGCTGTTTTATCTACTGTTCACAAAACCTGACACTTCTTAAATGTAGTAAGAAGAATTATTTCTGTGCCTTACAATATTCCTTACATTAGTATATATAAGGATCGTCACAATATTGTCTCCACTTGCATAGTACAACATTTACAAATACGCTAAACTGCTCGACATGCGTTTTTGGATTGCTCTTATATTCCTTCTTGAATATGTAGTAACCAAATTCGTCATGGTTTGGTGCAAAATTACTTCACTTTAGTTATATGTATACGATGATGAGGTTTTGAAATTATTTATTTCAATCCGATTCCAGAATGCTCTCTATTAGCTGAACATCTACAACCAAACATGCTTAGTCTGGCCCATTTGGAAAAAGGGGTGAATAAACAGTTTAGTGGAGCTATGTGATGACCTATACAAAAATTTGATAGTCATAGTGCTATGACTATCAATTCTCTTTTTTTGTATATATATCTCTATTCAGGGAACTTGTAAGTGAAGAAACAAAATAACAAGCACGATCTCTTGTAAAGTTCAACATAATTAGTAACCACCAAGCTTCATAGTATTCTGTTCTCTCTCAGTGACATCTTTAAGCTGATAACTTGATGATGTAATACTTTGTATGCATATCAAACTGCAGATTGATCTACTTGAAAGTTGCAGCTATGGATGATGGACTCAGTGCAAAAGAAAGGATATGCTTTGTAAGTGATCTTAAATGAGAATCTTGCCACACTAATTGCTACTTACATGTTTCAATTGCCTCCTGAGACTTCTTTAGAAATATTAATTGCATCTCTGAGTTAAAAATTATATATATTATTGGACCAATAATATGTGATCAAGCACTGTAACAAGGATTGCTATTTCCCTCACAAAACAAACAGACAAGGATCCTTATCCTACTGCTTTTCTCATTCCATTCTAAACTGATATTATCCTACTATTTTTCTCATTCCATTCTAAATTCAATTACGAGATGGAAATATTTTTTTCGCTTTACTTGCAGCTTAATTCCATGATGGATCTTGGAAGCGATGTTCAAGTTCGTGCTGCTGGAGGTCTCCTAGCCATATTAGACAATGAGAGACTTCTTGACACCGTTGAGCAGATGGAAGGTGGAGCATCCATTGCAATCGATTCTGTGGTACAGATATCATTTTATCCTTTGGTGATACAAGATAAACCGAACACACTGATGTGTTGAGATTTAATTACATCTTCTGTCATGGGCAGTCAGCTGGGCTTATGGTCCCGGATGGCAGTATGCTAGATCAGATCTGACCTGACATACTGCTCCCGTAAGTCATAACCAACAACAACTGACTGCCCATGACATCTTCCAGTGATAGTCTAGTTTGTAACCAACATCTATATTCTGGAAATATGGACTGAACACATTTTTAATAGGTTGGCATTCTCCAATCTATTTTTTAGTTAGCATTGAATGCCTTGACTTATACTCACAGAGAAAAGTTCCTTAAAATCGATGCAACTGCTCATGAAGCACTACAGATTTTTCAAGTAGATAAACACCCTAGTTACATGGGGATTGGAAGGGGCTAAAGAAGGGTAAGAATCTTTCATCAAGGATTCAAGTTTTTTGGTAGCTTTTGGTTGGCGTCAATTTTTAATAATATTTACAAACTGCAGGTTCTCAGTTTTTGGCATGCTCAACAAGGTAAAAAACTGTTTTCTTTATTTACTTATTTTCTGAAAAGTACTGACTGTGTTTTGAATTTAGTGTGTCACGCCAATGGGACGACGCCTCTTGAGGTATCTCTTACCTCTGATAATAATGATTGCAATAATGATAAGCCAGATTTGTATGAACTATTCTTTTTTTGGTTTCAGGGCATGGTTCCTACGTCCTATAATTGATATTGATGTCATAAATAATCGCCTCAACACAGTATCCTTATCTACTTATCCAATTCTTGATGCACACTAGGCACCATTAGTTTTCTGTACTGTTTTCCTAGAAATGGCAGATAACATTCTTCCTTTGCTGTGAAGAAGTAATGTCTGCATTGCGGGAGACTTTAAAGTCTGTCAGAGATGTTCCCCACATGCTCCAGGTTCTAAGTTGGCAATACATACAAATTTTGATGTGGTGTTATTTGTACCTTCTTTAGTTGTGAACTTGTAGTACAATCATAACCCCTTTATGCCTTTACTATGTCAACATATGTCATAGAAAGACCCTTTTCAAAGATAAACTGATTATCGATTTTATACCTGTAATTATGCTCTCTTTATGGAAAACTGGCCTCAAATTTTGCTTCTGAGTTTGTTGGGTTTGTGGTAGTTTCACCCGACACTTGCTCCCAAATTGTTCTGTGGTTTGATATTTTCTTTAGCCCACCCTGTTCTTTTTATAAATATTGTGGACTTAGCATAATGTATTACGCATTCTCATAATGAATAGTGAATGAAGACATTGTTTTGGTTTATAGATGGTAAAAACAAAACCTTATATTGTGCTTATTCTTATAAGTGTCTCCAAGCATGCTGATTCAGGTTTAGAGCTCTTAATATTCATGCCTGATATTTGTTTTTTATGTAGAAATTCAACTCTCCAAGTTCCTTCTGTACAAGCAGTGATTGGAACACATTTCTTAAGGTAGCCCAAAAGTCTTTTTTCGAAATATCTACATTTTAACCTGAAAGATAGAAAACATGCGTCTTTCTAAATCTTTAGTACTTTTATGCCTCGCATGCTTGTGCAGTGCAGGACTAATAGAAAACTTAAATGTGAAATTCCATGGTCTCCGCAAGTAGGCATAACACCAAACCATGTCTGTTATATTAGTTATTTGAACAGCGTAAATATTAAGATCAGTAGTTAGAATTTCTGGCAGGAAACACCTGAAGAATTTGTCATGTGGATCTTTTGATTATTGCTCCATAGTATTCGTCATGCAAAATGTTTGGATTAGCGGTGTGGGAAAGTAGGTTATCAGTCATAGTTGGTGCATGGTTTTAGCATAATTGCTATGCCTACTAGTATTCGTCATGCAAAATGTTTGGATTAACTTCTATCCTTCAAGTATGTCAAGCTCCTCTATGCAACTAGAGTACATAGGACAAATTGTTTGGTTTTAAGGGAAGTGAAACTTAGAATCAGGACCCAATCACTAGAACTAGAACCATGTGCTTTATCACTATTAGGTCAGCCTGTCAGATTTACTTTGTAGGATTTATTTTAAAATAAACTCAATCATTTTGAATGAGTTCTTGTTTTTGGCCTTCTCCTGCCTAGTAAGTTCACTATTTTGCATAAACTACGACTGAAGTGTTATATATTCAGTATGCACATCTGTGTTATCGCAAAAAAAATTTCTGTCTTTTCCCCATTTACTTATTGGTATATATACGTTTCCCCTTTTTTCAGTGCATCTGCTCTCTGCTGCATATAAACAAGATTTTTGAAGTAGGAATATCAGAGCATCTGGCAATTAAGTTGCAACATATGAACATTGATTTGATTGGAAAGGTATCAGTCCCCAAGGGAGAACCATCAGTTCCACAAATCCAGTATTGAAATTTGGACAAGTTTCATGTGGTTATTGTATTATTTTCCTCATCGTGTATCCTTTATGTTTTCAGGCAAATTCTTCCATTACAGCAGAGTTGGATTATGTGTCAGACCTGGTCAGTTCGAAACTTTGTCAGGTTTCATTTTGATTTGGAAATATTGTGACCTTTTGTTTGTATGCTTAATAGAAAAATGTGCACAAAAGTACTGATGGGCACAATAAATGGTTTGACTGCAAAACTTCTTAAGCATCATTTTTTTTATCTAGCAGCGTAATGATACATGTATCTCTAGAGATCTATGTCATATCTTATCTCATTTTGTGCCAGTGATACATGTATCATTACACATTATGCATGATGAACTTTTATAGTGTGATTTTTGGGTATTGTTAAAAAAATTTATGAGATAATGATTTGTGAAACTTGTTGCATCAGGATTTAAGCCTGAACAAACATTATACACTTTGACGCATTCTTCTATTAGTCCCAGTCCACTGACCAAGCGCTTGGGGGTCAAATTTGGGTGACACTTTGTTTTTACTGCAAATAAATAAGCGTATAGCGTAATGAGAAATGTATGGCGCCCTCGGTATCCAGGCCGTTGCACAGGATCGCTAAGATTCGTTTTGGCAAAGAGGCTGTGGATCAAGTAGAGAATGATTGTCTATTCCTCCAAACCCTAGAAGGGTGGGCAATATAGTTGTTGTACATGAGCCACATGGGCCTAGCCTCATGGGCCTTTACACATATACACTAACACCCTCCCGCTAGCCCGAACTACCGGTGCAGCGGAGATCGAGACCGGACATGAAAGAAATCAACACACGGGGGCCCCCCGCGGTCACAACTAGCCACCGGGCGACGTTGAGGCCGGAGCGAACTCGGAGAAGGTCGACGAGGGCGGACCCTTGGTGAAGATGTCGGCCCGGGAGGTGGCCGGTACATGGAGCACACGAACAAACGCCGGCCCCACCAAGTCTCGGACAAAATGCAAGTCGATCTCCACATGCTTTGTCCGATCTTTGAAAACGGGGTTGGTGGAGAGGTAGACGGCAGCGACATTGTCACAATGAGACAAGAGTGGTCTTTGTCAATGGGCTGCGGAAGCTCGGCCAATAGGCGTCGAAAACCACGGGCCTCCGCCACCCGTTGGCAACAGCCGGTACTCGCCTCTGCCTTTGGAGCGGGAGACAACCGGCCGCCGCTTGACGACCAGAGACGAGGTTGCCGCCCGGGAAGACGGCGTGAGCCGGAGGTAGAGCGGCGAGTGTCGGGACAGCCCGCCCGGTCGGCGTCGGTGTAGGCGGCGAGCTCGGTGGAGGGATACCGGTGGAGCATCGGGCCGAGTCAACGGTGCCACGAACATAGCGGAGAAGGCGCTTCATCGCAAAGAAGATGGGGTGCCCGTGGGATCATGCATGTGAAGACGGATCTGGCTGAACGGCATACGCCGATGTCGCCCGGTGAAGGTGAGGTACCGCAAGGCACCGGCCAAACTCCTAAGGCGATGGGATCCGCCATTGTGGTCGCCTGACATCGTGAAAGCTTCGCCGAGTATCAACCGGAGTAGCACGGGGTGACACGCCGTCATCTCGGCCCGCCGAGGATGTCCGTGAGCATATCGTCGTTGGTGCGGGAACAACCCCCGTGGTCGAGTCTCCACGGTAACCCCGAGGAAGTGGTGAAGTGGACCAAGATCCTTCATGGCAAACTCCCCGCCGCAAGGCCGATATGACACGCCGGAGAAGCCGCGGGCCGAGGTCGTGAGGACAATGTCATCAACATAGAGTAGCGGTGCACGCTAGCCTCGGCTCCGTGGCGATAGACAAACAGAGAAGTGTCGGACTTGGCCTCTAAACCCTAAGGTGAGAAGGTAGGTGGCAAACCGAGAGTACCAAGCACGAGGAGCCCGCTTCGGACCATATAGTGACTTGTTGAGCCGGCAAAAACCGGATCGGCCGACCGAATCGACAAATCCCGCCCGGCCGCAGCGATATCTTGTCTCGCACAAGGTGCCATGGAGAAATGCATTCTTGACATCTAGGCGATGCGGCCACGAGCGAGAGAGAGCAAGTGAGAGGACTGTGGCGCACCGTAGCGGTGCTTGACCACCGGACCGAAAGTCTCATCATAATCAACCCCGGCGCCGGGTAAAGCCTCGAGGACCCAGCCCGAGCTTTGTAGCGTTCTAGACTGCCGTCGGCCGACGCTTATGCGTCCCGGATCCACTTGCTCTGTGACCACGCGTTGCCACCGTGACGGACGCGACACAAGGTCCCACGTCCCGGTTGGCTAGAAGAGCCCGTACTCCTCTTCCATCGCATCCAGGTTAGGATCCGCCAATGCAGCCTTGGACGGAGGAAGGAATCGGAGAGACCGGCGGAATGCTCGGTGGCGGAGAGGGCCGCGGGACGGAGAACCCCCCCGCCGCATGGCGAGTCACCATCGGGAGTGTGTGACGGGGTCTCGGCGAAGGATCTGCGCGGGTGGTAGACCCGCGGGTAACCACGGACTGCCGTGGTGGTGGAGGTGGGGGGCGGTGGTGGAGGGCGGGCCGGGTCGGCACCGGCGGGCGGGGCCGCTACGACGAACGCGTACACACTGCGTCGGGCCGCCATGCGGGGTCCCGGCCCGAGCAGGAATGACCCGAGCTCTCGGGGCCGCGCGTGGCGCAGGCTGGTTCCTCCGGGGGCCGCGCGTGCGCCCGGTGGACGCCGGCCGGGCTCGGGCGGCTCGGGGCGGGCGCCGGGCGCCGTGGCCGGCCCAGTGAGCGCGGCGGTGAGCTGGGTACTGTAGAAAGAGGCCGGAAGGGTAATCGGTGGCTGAACCACCGGGTCGAGAAAAGGGGGACTCCAGGCTTCGGCGAGGGTGGAAGGTGGGGAAGAAGTGGAGTAGGGAAATCCGACTCGTCGAAGACAACGTCTTGGGAGACGAGGACTCGGTGGGAGGAAAGGTCGTAGCAGCGGTACCCCTTATGGTCAAGGGAGTAGCCTAGGAACACACACCGGGTCGAGCGGGCGCTAACTTGTGAGGAGCAAAGGCGGCGGTGTTTGGGTAACATGCACACCAAGACACGGAGGTGATCATAGGTAGGAGGGGAACCGAAGAGGGCGTGGTGTGGAGTGGGAGCGTGGACAAGCGGTGGACGGAAGGCGGTTGAGTAGGTGGGTGGCGGTGTGGAGGCTCGGCCCGTATTGGGCCCGAGGCCCGAAGAAGAATAGTGCGCATGATGTCGTTCGTGGTGCGGATCATCCGCTCGACCTTTGCCGCTCGGGAAGAAGTATACGGACAAGACATGCGCGGTGAACACCCCGAGAGAGGAAGAAAGAACGAGAGGCGTTGTTATCGAACTCACGCCCGCTGTCGCGACCGACGGCCTTGACGGTGAGACCGAACCGAGTGGACACCCGTGCAAAGAAGTGGAGGAGGGTGGGAAACGCCTCGCACTTAGCACGCAAACGAAAAAGTCCAAGAGTAATGGGAGAAATCATCAACCAACACCGGATAATATTTGAGCCCGTAAATGCTCGGAATGGGGAGAGGTCCACAAATCACAAAGCAGTACAAGATCAAAGGCATGCGTAGCACGCCAAGAAGAAGAAGAAAAAGGTAGTCTAACATGACGACCGAAATGACACGCATGACAAAGATGCTCGGCATGAGTACGAGTACAAGAGATGTCCGCACTACGACCGAAGCCGAGCCAAAACGTCGCGGCCGGGATGACCCTAGCCGGGCGGTGCCGATGGTAGAAGACGGCGTCACGGCAAGAGCAAAGCAGCAGAAGACGGAAGGCGAAGAGTGTAAAGGGGTCCCATGCTCTCACATCGGAGGAGTGGTCGCGGGAAGCCAAATCCTTCACAAGAAGACCGAAGTGTCAAATTCGACGAAACAAGAGTTATCGGCAGTGAACCGACGAATAGAAAGAAGATTGTGGACCATCCGAGGAGCAACAAGAACATTCGAAGACGAAAAAGGACCGGGAGCGTAACCCACGAAGTGACCGGAAGACAGGGAACCATTTCCCACCATGATAGAAGAAGGGCAAGAGGGGGGGGAGGTCGAAGAGTCGAGTATACCAAAGATCGGGGAGTGGTGTGGTAGGAAGCCCCATCGACAATCCACTCGGTGGGGCGGTGTCGACCCCATGGTCTTTGAAGGACGAGCGAGCTCCGCTGATTCCACCCCCCGCCGGGACGGGCTAGGGCGGAGGAGGAGCCCGTCGGCGGTAGAGGAGCCATGGTGGAGTACATTGCGGCGCCCGGGAGTGGAGGTCGAGTGTTCCCGCCGCCCGGCCGGGAACGGCCACATGGAGATGCGCCCGGTCCATGGGTTGGTGAAGGAGGGACGGGGCGCACCGCCGGGGCGGCGGTGGAGCAAGCGGTGGAGTGGGGCCGCCACGACCCGGTCCAGCGCGCCGCCGGCCCGGCCCGCCGGCGACCACCACCACCCACGGCCACCACGTCCGCGGCGGCGACCACGCGGCCACCCCCACCCCCCGCTTGGCCCGGAGGAGGCGGGCGGCGGCGAGCACGGAGGTAGAAGACGTGGGCGCCGGGCGGGGAAAGCGGGTGGTGCGGGGCGTGTGGCACGGCCCCCCATCCGGGAGCTCCTCAAGGACGAGGTCGTCCCGACCGCGGGAAGGTGGGGAACGATTGTCCGACGAGTGATCCAAGTCCTCGGTGTGCGAACCGGTCCATTGAGGCCTCGCAGAGGTTGAGCACCAAGACACGGTCGTCAAGCGGGTACCCAATATCGCGGAGAGCGTCGGCCTTTATCTTCATCTCGCCGGCGTTGGTCACTAGCGAGAGGTCCCCCCGCACGAAGGCACGGAAGTCGGCCTCGAGGCCGAGAACGGGCCTCGGCGTTCTTTGAAGAAGTGTCCCTCGATGGCGAGCCGCACGCGCCGGGAGGCACCGTGAGCCGGACGGTGTCCTGGATCTCGAGGGAGATGGTCCCAACGATCCAAGACGGAGCGGCGCCGAGGCGCCGCCACGCCGCATCCTCGCCCGCGAAGGGTGTGTCGAGGCGGACGTGGTCGTCGATGGCGTGAGCGACGGCGCGAGGAGCATCGATCATGCCAACGGCGTAGGGTGTGCGTGGGAGTCGAGCACGACGGTGACCAGGGTTCTTGACGTTCGTGGCGGCCGGCGGCGGCCCTGAGGTGCGGTAGGCCACCACGGGATCGGTCCGGTCGACGCGGTGGGAGAGGGCAGCGGAGGGGGTGTGCCCGCCGGGGAGGGAAGAGGTGGCGCCGTGTGCTCGCCAAGACGGGGGTGGGGATGGAGGGACCGAGCAAGAACCGCTCCGCCTCGGCCACCGACGACGAGCGAAAGCATCGGGCGGCATCGCGCTCGCGCTCCCAAGCGAGGGCGCGGCACGAACACGCCCGCGCCTCGGAAGCTCGGACCTTTGCCGCCAAAAGGCCGGGCAAGCTCAGCGTCGGGTCGGGGGCTCCATTGGCGACACCCTTGCCCGAAGAGCGCCACGGAGAGCGGCGCATCTCGCGAGCATGCCAAAACCCCCACCATGGTTGTAGAGATGGGCGGCGGCTCCAGCGGATGCGAGATGGGGCGATCCAGCTCCGCAGCCCCGGCCCGGAAGACCGAGGGGGGCGGGGCTGGCTCCCGGCAGACCGGGGGGGGGCGGTGCGGGTCCGCGCGGCCTCGTCATCCACGTGGGGAAGACCGTCGGTGGTGGCCGGGGTGGGCGCCAGCGACCGCGGCCGGCTCGCGGCGGCGGCGGCGGGCGGCTGCCGCGGCGGCCCGCCCGCCCGGGTGGTGATCTCGGCCGACGGGGTCGGGGGCTGCGGGGCGCGCCCGGAGGAGAGAGAGGGTCCGCGGCGGCCCGAGGAGGAGGAATGGGCCGGCGGGTCGCCTCCGCCGCCCGCGCCCGCGGCAAGGCGACGAGGGCCGCCGACGGCGCCCCGCGTCCGCGGCTGCGGCGCGCCCCCGCATGGTCCCCGCGCCGCGCCCGCGTAGGGCCCCGCAGAAGTCGGGTAGGAGAGGAAGGGGAAGGAGTGGAGGGAGAGGAA
This sequence comes from Hyparrhenia diplandra, assembly GCA_015847255.1. Classification (NCBI taxonomy): domain Eukaryota; kingdom Viridiplantae; phylum Streptophyta; class Magnoliopsida; order Poales; family Poaceae; genus Hyparrhenia; species Hyparrhenia diplandra. Next base: position 341,438 of record JADLZK010011592.1, on the reverse strand, counting down.
GCCGGGGCGCGCCGGGAAGGGCGGCCGCGCCGGCCGGGCCAGCCATGGCGGCGGGGCGGCTGGCCTGGCCTGGGGGAAGGGAGGGAAGAGAGAGGAAAAAAAAAACTTAGCTTGATACCATGTTAGAGAATGATTGTCTATTCCTCCAAACCCTAGAAGGGTGGGCAATATAGTTGCTGACATGGGCTACATGGGCCTAGCCTCATGGGCCTTTACACATATACACTAACAAAGGACGATGACTCTTCCTCCACCTTCTTCCTTGCCTCATGTTCCTCCTCCCCAGGCCGTACCTCCCCCTGTGAGGGCACGCCTCTCCCGTGGCACCTGTGTCCATGATCGGGCGTGGGCCCACACTCAAGGTCAAGCAGAGGTGTGAGAAGCTGCCGGTGGATCCTTGATTTGGTAGCCGCAGCCAGTAGGGAGACAGGGGGGAGGTAGAGGAGGTTATGAGGGAGTAGGCCCATGGCTGGCATGCGAAGTTGTCTGTGAGGAAGCCAAGTGGTGAGGAAGAGGAAGATGGCTCTGATTTCTTCCGTCTGTTTCAGTTAAGATGGACGCTCCAGATAAGGAGGGCGCCAAATCCGCTCATAAAGTAATTGAAAAATAGGAGGAAAAATATGTAACAATTATTATTTTTGTCTCTGCAACATTTTCTGTGTACAGCTTCATTTTAGATGTTTTTGGTGACCAATGATAGCTATCTATTTTTTTTTTTCAAATACTTTGGTTCCTGCTATTGTTAAAATTTTCTTTTGTGTTTAGTCAACTCTCTATAGCTACCAATGAATACTTAGAGCTTTTTATGGATCTGTTTTTACTGTCTCATACATGGTTAATTTCTAATATGTCATTCTATTATTGATAGGTAGTTGGTGTGATTGATGTTCAACGGGGTAAGGAGAGAGGCTATGAAACAGTGGTGAAAGAAGGGTTATGTGATGAGGTCAGACTTGCCTTTTCCATCCTTGAGTTGTATTCTATTGTTTCTTCTTATATGAAATGATACACAACACTCCTGCGTGTTTGAAAAAAAGTTATATTGTATGAAGGCTTTAATTAAAAAGTAGTGTGGAAAATGTATGTGGTATTTACATATTGCTGTGAAACTGCACAAAGACAAGATCTTGTCTTCATCCTTATCAGATGTTGCAGGTTGTATTTTGCTATTTTTTAATAAAGATTGAAATGCTTCATAGGACCATTAACTTTGCGGGTGTTTCGATTAGGTCCATGAGCTCTAAAATTTGATTTCCAAAACTTTTTAAGTGATTCACCTCAGGTCCATACCCCTTTGTTTGTCTCTTAGATTTAACTTCTGGCTCCTTAAACTTTTTAAGTTGTTCACCACAGGTCCATACCCTTCGTTTGGCCCTTAGATCTGACTGTTCAATGATCAAGTGCCTTTGTTCCATTTGCTTGAAATATTTATATGCTGCTATGCTTTTCTAGATTGTCATGTAGTTGTTATTGAAGTTATGGACACACTTGTATAATTCAATGTCGTCTCTTTATATTGAACAGCTGGACGAGCTGAGGTGGGTGTATGAAGGTTTACCTGACTTTCTGGAGCAGGTGACGGGTCTTTCAAACCCAAATTGAGTTTGAAACATCAAGTCTTTAAGTATTTATTTGGTAATTTCTGACAGTTCAATTGCTTCTAGGTGTCAGATAATGAAATTGCATCTTTACCTTTCTCATTTGGATGCAGAATACCTCCACTAATAGTCTATGTACACCAAATAGGTAGGGCTTCCTTATCTTTAATATGAACTCTACTCCTTTTTTTTTTTTGTTTTGATATTACCTAGCCTTCTGTTGTGTGAGACTCACTAATAGTCTATGTCAAACAGATAGGTAGGGCTTCCATATCTTTAATTAGAACTCTACTCCTTTTTCTCTTTGATTTGATATTACCTAGCCTTCTGTTGTGTGAAAGTTTTAAGTTACTATTATGTCCTAAAACTTAGCCTGTTTCCTTCTTACTTCTTATGGAAGTATTCTTCCTTTGCCTACTGTGGTACTCTGTATAACAGGAATTCTAACTAAATCCCTTGAACTTCAATTAAGCCCTATTTCCAAAGTGCTTATCTACCTTAAGAAGTTGAATAGTGCTAAATTTGCTTGTTGAATTTTTTATTTATGCATGAGACATTAAATTAAGCTTGTTCTATAGTTCTTTGACTTTAAGGTCAATGCATGTAATAAATCTTTTCACATCGATTTGAGGGACATTTAAATGTGGTCTCACTTTGTGATAGGTTGGGATCTCTCTCTCTCTCTCTCTTTTTGATTTGATAACATAGGTTGGGATCATGGTGAAGCTGATGATGTTTTATACTATCATCCATATTATGTTCAGATGTTTGATGCCATTGTTTGCTTGAAGGAGATAATGGCTTAGTTTTTTCTGTGGAGAAATCAGTTTTCGGAAAATTAACATAGTTGCTACTTAATCCAGGTATAGTTTATGTGTCATGATTTCTATATCATCACATATTCACATTTGCTACTTCCAGGGTACCTAATGTGCTTTTTCGATGAGAAGATTAGTGATGGCTTGTTGGCAGGACTTCCAGATTACGAATTTGCGGTATGTGGTGTGTTTATCCTTTTTCGGCTTTTCTAGTTTAATTTGTTGCTGGGCAATAAATTTGTTTTCATCAGTTTTCAGAGGAAGGTGAGGAGAGAAGGTTCTACTATCATACCCAAAAAGACTAGAGAACTGGACAACCTTCTTGGAGATATTTATCATAAAATTCTTGGTAGCTTCTGCGCTCCTTTTACCTCTTTTTTTATCTTATCATACTATAGTAATTTCTTCATGAAATTCTACACATGATTGCGGTTTATTTTATTCAAGTGCAAGTTCAGGAATTTATAGTCTCTATACGGGTCATATATGTATGCATGTAAGGTAATCTGCATGATTGAGGGATAAAAGTAAAAAAAGTGGCTGGAGTTTGTATAATTTAAGTTTATATCTAATTGATCCCTTTCCTTTGAAGTCAAATTTATTTCTATTTTCTGCTTTCTGGATTATTAATCATTTTTTTAAAAAAAAATGTATTGGAAACTCACAAATATATTTGTCTCATAGCTGTTCATATTTCATACAGACATGGAGAGAGCTATCATAAGGGATTTAGTGTGTCGCGTCCTTCAATTTCTACCTCAACTGACAAAAGCAGTGAACTTTGCAGCAGAACTTGATTGGTATGTATGCTTTTTCTAGGCATACGAATAGTATAGAACGCCTTACTGACAGTACATTGTTTCATGTGCTCTTCTTGATATTGTTACATCAGTATTTTATCATTAGCAATTGTTGCCCACCAAAACAATTATACGAGGCCCATCTTAACTGAAGATTCAATACTCGAGATACATAATGGCAGGTTAGTATTTATTTTGTTGATTTACAAATTGCATGATAGTTAGCTATAGTCTTTAGTTTTACCTGAACTTACTCCTGGAACATTTAGACATGCTTTGCAGGAAATGACTGTTGATACCTTTGTTCCAAATGATACCAAAATTCGTGATGCAGGTGAATAGTGTTTGTGAGATTTATGAACCTTCCATTCTTGTGGCACCTAGAAACTAGAATTATTGCCAAACTTCTGACATAACATCTGTTTTATTTAGGAAGACTAAACATAATAACTGGGCCCAATTACTCAGGAAAAAGCATTTACATTAAGCAGGTAATTGACTTTTACAATTCTTCCTCTTATAAAAAACAAATTATAGGAAAGATCAATTTGCATTGGATATCTGTTTTCAGGTGGCCTTGATAGTTTTTCTTGCTCATATTGGAAGCTTTGTTCCTGCTGATTCTGCTATTGTTGGATTGACAGATAGGTTGGTCTAACATATAAGCACTTTCCTTGTATGTCACATGGTTTATATGTTAGGAAAGATTATGTATTACGGTTGTAGACCAAAAAGCATAGGGTATGTACACATGGGTTTGTACAAAAAACTTGACATGCTCAAGAATCTTTTGCAGGATATTCTGTGCAATGGGAAGCAAATCCATGACAACCGAACAGTCAACTTTTTATGATTGATTTACATCAAGTTGGAACAATGCTCAGGTATCTTGGTACTGACCCTGAAGCTTGTCGCCTCATCTTTCAACTGTAGGTTTGATGTTCAATTTGTTTTTCAGGCATGCAACGTCAAGGTCACTGTGTTTGTTGGATGAATTCGTAAGGGCACTCTAACAGAAGGTGAGAGTGGGACCACAGGAAATTTAATTCCTTTCTGTTTATCCTCAACATGGCTCAAGATTACATGGTTTATTTTTTCTTTCCTGATTATTTGTAGATGGCATTGGTCTGCTTGGAGGTACTATCAGTCATTTTACAAACTATGATTCCCCAAAGGTTAGGTAGCTATCCTGGGAGATGTTATTTTAGAAATTCAATTGATAGGTTTGCCAGTCTGGTCTTGTGGGCTTCCTTTCAATAACTTTGAAGTTGTGAACTTCATTGCATGATTTGCTTAGCTTAAATTTTCTGCATTCTAATTGTTCTTATATTTTCCTCCTTATTCTTTTCAGTTCATTTAGTAAAATCATGCCATTTTATGCTTAAGTGGAGAATTGAGCTGTGAACGTAAAAAAAACTTAAACTAGAAAATTTTAGAAATTGATAGTACTGTTGGACTGTAATGTTTATGAATAGGAAAAAAGTTACCAGGTCAGTTTTTCAAATCATATTATTTTCCCCTATTCCTTCCATGTTTATTTCATTCATGATGCTTTTGCTCAAATTTGACATTACATTTAGCAGGCATGTGTAAAATTACTGTCCATGCACATGCAAATGCTTGTCATATTAAATGTGACTGATTAGTTTGATGAATGAGTAAAAAATACATCAATTAGAAATTGTTGGCACCTTGGTGCCTTGAATTCTTTCTGTGTTATGGAAGGAATTATGTGGTTTTGTGTCACACCTGTGGCCCTACATCCTGTAACATATTAACCATACAATAACTTGTTTTCTATGTCGTTTGCTATATTGAATGGGAACAAATTTAATTGGTGTTATTATTGATTGACTCTTGTAGATCACGTAAATGACTTACCCATACATGGATGGCCAATATATTCTATGGCGCTTAAAACTAGCTAGCCTAGCATCAAAATTTACCATTTGAGTATGTTGCGATATTGTCTAATTATTACAGGTTCTTTTGGCAACACATCTGACAGAGATCTTCACCGAGAACTACCTACCACAGGTTAATAGTCAATGTCCATTTGCTGATGCATAGAAACAATTGTTTTCTTTTTCAGTTGCTCTTTGTATAGTCCTGTTCATAACAAGAAGAAAAAATCTGAGACATTTGCAGTCTGAACATATCAAATGTTATACCATGAGTGTTCTGAATCCTGATGGACAGACGAGCAATGAAGATATCATATTCCTTTATCGGTAACTAGACAAGAAACCAGCCTTGCTTTATTCCTGTTCCTGTTTTGTTTTCCTTATGTACTAATTCCTTAATTTGTAATGCACATGATGAAGGCTTGTACCTGGGCAGGCTCTCTTAAGCTTTGGTAAGATCACGATACTGCATTTCCAACAATTGATGTGGATCCTTTTGAATCAGTTACAAAGTAACATTTTTCCCCCTTGCAGGTCTGCATTGTGCACGGCTTGCTGGTACGTACCTAGACGAACTTCTAATCACCTAGCATGTCATGATAACACGATTACTTTTTCAGTGAAACTATAAACTACTGTACTATTTTGTTCAGACTGGTATTGTCATAATTGTTTTGCTTGAATTAAAAGTTTCGGTCATAGTGAAGTGATTGATTGTTGACGTGCCATGTAAAATTTACCTACAAGTTACACTGTCACGTGGATGGTTTCCAGAGATGGTACAAAGAAACAGGATATCATGTTACTCTAAACTGCAATTTTAAATATGGTCCTCCTGTTTGCCTGTTAGCAGGTGTTCCAAATGAAGTTGTCCAGAAAGCTGTCAGTGTTTTGGAGGACATACATTCCAAGAAACCTATAAGGCGCCTGACCTGTGAGAACTTAACAGCAACAGACAAACAGTACCAGGTAGCCTTGGCGTACAATGACATTTAATGATAAACTGGGGGAAAAGATGTTCTAACTGAATGTAATAATAATTTTTTGTTAAATTTCAGGATGCAGTGACTAAACTGATGGCCTTCGATGCACAGAAAGGTGACCTGAACAGCTTCTTCCAGGAACTACTATTTCCCTCCATTTTGTAGCTCTGGAAATCGAGACTTGTACAGGGAAAAGGATGAAAATTGGAATCATTATATCAGGGAATAGTTACAGGTGAAGTTATTACAGGGAATAGTTATATCAGGTCTGAGTACAGGTGAAAGGCCTGGGTTCGAAAAAAAACAAGCATCCTCAGTGAATAGTTAATCCCTGTATGCGCACGCCCTTTAGTCTATCTACTTTAATACTCCCTTCATCCCAAATTATAAGTCGTTTGACTTTTTTTTTGACAACAAGTTTGACCATTCGTCAGATTCAAAAATTTATGCAAAATATCACTTCTTTTGCTATGGTTTTCTTTATTAATAAAAGTTCTTAAAGAATGACTTAAATTTGACTATATTTGTGTAATTTTTGAATAAAGACGAATGGTCAAACTTGGAGCCAAAAAAGCCAAACGACTTATAATTTGAGATGGAGGGAGTACCTTTTCTTGGTATCTGGTATTACGCACTTGGCTTCTGGTAAAATGGTGTGGAGGGAGTACCTTTTATATTTCCTCTAAGAAAATATCATCTTGCATATTTTCGCATTTTAGGGCAAATGCTCTTTCTTTTATAAAATTCTAATGCAAATCTTCTGAATTGATACATGCTTGGTAAACATAGTGCATGTTGTGTTTAAAAAATAATGATAACCTATAAGACTAAAAAGCGAGATTTGTTGCATTGTGAGATGAAGTTGGCACTGAGCCATAAAGGGGGATGGATGAGGTTGAGCTGCAAATCCATTGCTCAGGGACTAAAAGTGGGTCTTGCACAAGGTAAGGCTGAGCGAACCACATTTACCACCATTCCACCTACGCTTGGTCTCGCTTTGTATAAAAGGATGGATGGACTCAAGTCTTATATGTTGTCTTTCTCAAAAAAAAGTCTTATATGTTGTCTATCTCACATCTCACTTTAAACAACCAAGGTGGGACTAAACTCTCCACAGTATCTCATAACATTCACATGGCCACTATGAGCCAAATACCAAACTGGGTTGGGTGTGATAGTGGCTCACATTCAACTTCAAAATTCGTAAAAGTTGACTAGTATTTAAGTTGGGTTAATTTCATATCAGTTTTCCATTCGTGATTAATTCTTTATTAGTCAAAAAGATTAATTCTTTATTAAACTAGTATTGTTTTATAGATATTGAAATTTATTGGTTAGATCAAAACCAACAAATAAGTTCAACAAAATTAGCTAGTCAATTATTATTGGCCGGAGCTCAACAAAATTAGCTAGTCAATTATTCTTGAAGACGCCATGAATAACCATGGACTGAAGGTATAAGAAAAGAGAGTGTTGGATTTTCATCCAGAATAAACCAGTGTCCAACCATTTTAAAACACTTGATTGTTCAGTACACAGACTCAAACCTGACTCAAATTACAGAAATGGTCAATACTTAAAGTCTGCTTCCACCGTCGGTTGACTCGAGTCCATCAATTATTCAATTCCATTGAGAAATGGTGATCTAAAAAATCCATTGAGAAATTAAATAACTATCAAAAAGGAATTCCATCCAAGCGAGCAAAAAACAGGAGAGGATTTTTTTTTTTTTTTTTAAAAAAGCCTCCGTCTCGATAGGTCGGCAGGAATCCAGAGCCCTACAGCAGAGCCGTGTGGGGGTTGCATAATTAGCCAGCTTCTCTCGGAACGGCGGTTTGCCCACCTAATTATACGCATCGCCTATAAAGCCAACGAACCCGGCGGAGGGCCGCAAGCCAGCCAGACAGCTCCGCTGCATCGTGCGTGGTCAAGTCTTATCCGCCTCGCCTCCAACCGCGTGCGCTCCCACGCCTCCTCCAGGAAAGCGAGAGGTGAGCTCCCCTTTCCCCTCCCTTCGATCCAATTCCTCCTCGTCGTCTCGTTCTTAGCCCTAGGATTTGGGGATCTGGAGGGGTTCGATCGCTTCTCGCCGCGAATCGTCTTCTGGTATAACCCGTAAGCAACGGATCTCGGATCGTAGCCTTCAGAAGGTCCCTAGTTTTGCGGGTTGTTGGTTCTGTGATTCGTAGATAGAGGTGATGGTTGGTCACGATCTCCGGAAGGTCCCTAGTTTTGCGGTTTGTTGGTTCTGTAATTCGTAGATAGAGGTGATGGTTGGTCACGATCTCCGGGCTGCGGGGCTGTTGATGAATTGACTGGATCTGTTGGGGATAGTGAGCAGCTCGGTTTTCGTGGGGAATTTTTATGCCTTGAAGTCAACTCTGTCGAATCAGTTGATTTCGACCCGATTTGTAGGCGTGCTCCCTGTTTTGATGGGGAGTAGGCGTGTTCGTAGTATTCGGGCTTCGATTCGTCACGAGAGATTAGAAGTTTTGGATTGAATTTGAGGAAATCTGTCTAGCACGTTTCTAGATCTATTGTTGAGCTGTTATTTGAGAGTGATTTTGGAACCCTGGGGTATGTTTGACCGAGTATTTTGGTTTAGATGATTTGTCCAGACTTGCTTGCTGCTACCGGCATATCTCTGCATCACCGATCTCGGCGATCTGTGCTAGTTCCTATTTATTACTTCTCAAATGCTTTTGGTTGGGGTAGCATGTGATTGATGGTTTGATTTTGGCAGATTCTGCATAAGATCAACAATCAAAGCGTGATCAGCTTGGTGCCGATCAAACTTCAACAACCAAGTTTCATGTCTGATCTCGACGTCCAGCTTCCATCTGCCTTTGGTATGTTTATTACCTTTCACATCCATGATTCCATGTTTTCTTATGCTGTGGTTTGGCATATCATGTTCTAGCTTCCTGAATAGTATTACTGTTGGTGTATACATGTGCATGATTCCATGACATGCAAGAATAAGATTTCATCTTGAATATGGTTCTGTTTGATGTGTGCATGCGAATCTGATGGTGTGACATCATCTCTGATAGATCCGTTTGCTGAGGCAAATGCTGAGGACTCTGGTGCTGGACCCGGAACAAAGGATTATGTGCATGTGCGCATCCAGCAACGCAACGGCAGAAAGAGTCTGACTACAGTCCAGGGACTGAAGAAAGAGTTCAGCTACAACAAGATCCTCAAGGATCTCAAGAAGGAATTCTGCTGCAATGGTACTGTAGTCCAGGATCCAGAACTAGGCCAGGTAAGATGTGAGACAGAATGTGTTTCAAGTTCATGAAATGGTATCCACTGGTTGGGGGTATACTGATGGGGTCTGTTTGTCCACTGCAGGTCATTCAGCTCCAAGGTGATCAGCGCAAGAATGTTGCTACTTTCCTAGTTCAGGTAATCAGAAATTTCTTTCTAATCAGCTGAATTCTGTCTTAGCAGACTTATAAATGTTCCTTCCGTTTATTTATACTGATCATGTAATCGTTACTTGTCTTGGTAGGCTGGGATTGCGAAGAAAGAGAACATCAAGATTCACGGGTTCTAAGGGAACTGTAAATGCTTGTGCCCTATATTGTGTGCCTCCACAGATTGGGAAGCTTGAAGCAGCGACAATTACTAGTCATTGCTTTCTTATATAAGAACATCAGAACTATTATTGTTCTATTGTCAAGTGTGTCTTGCTTGATGCAAGTTGTGTTTTCGCCTCATTGTTGTGTGTGGCCAGCATATGTGTATGGCTTGTACTATGGGTTATTGCCAACTTAATAAAAGTACTCGTCTGTTTGGCTATAAGCACTGATGTTTGTCTCGTGCGCTTGTTCTGTAATTACTCTACGTTCTTGTAGCGTATGTGGAGCAGTGAATTTTGCTGTATCGTCTGCCGGATCCAGGCCAGCTCAGACCTGCTCGAGACGAAGCTCCTGGTCCTGTGAGGGCCAGGTTCACGGGCGTCGGCTGCCCGTCTCTGGTCGGCAGAGCCGCGTAAGCGTAACCGCGCAACTCAATTGGATGAGGGCCTCATTTGGGATGACGAATGCGCAGCCCGATCCAAATTTGTCAGGTGTCGATTCTTATCGTGGCGCTAGCAACTGCAAATTACTGTTTCCAGATAGAAGAGGTGTGGTCTGTAAACCGCAAACTACTGTTGCCTGATTAACTCAGCATCCGTGCGCAGCACTGTCCGTGTTTTTAGTGCTAATGAGCATAACTGTGCATCCGTGCGCAGCACTATGCGTGTTTTTAATGCCAATGAGCATAACTGTTTACAGGCTTCTTGATCTTAATACTCCGTACAACAGTTTTCAGACATCCTTGAGATTGATCTTAATGCTCTGTTCAACATATTTCAAACATCCATGAGATTGGCGGACTGAACCAGATTTCAGTTACTGTTGGCGGACTGATATGCTTTGCATATATCTGACTTCGAAAGAAAGAAACCGCACAGAGGAGCCGGCGAGTAGCTAATAGCACTATTGAGTAAGGGAAAGTAATATACTGTAAATAATACTACTGTTACATTTGATTACACGGAGCATCGGAGCTCACTGTTTTTTCTAAGCAAGCTAAATGCTCTACAAGGGCATGAATTAGGTACAGCGGGTGATAACACTGGATGGAGGACCAATGCAGCATCCCATACAAGATACAACCATGGTACCTGCCCAATGGTAGAAGGTGCCGCTCCAGATTACATCCTCCTCCACCAGGCAAGATCATAGTGCTCTCTTGACAAGAAGAATATGAATGGAGCACGCCATGCTATACCTTCTGTTCTATCGCTTGGCGCAGCTGTACCTTACGTCCATTGGTCCTTGCGTTCATGAGTTTAGACTTCAGGTTGCGCTTCTGGGTGCCTTGGGGCCATTCAACGCCCCCTTTCATAGCGCGGACGACATGAGGGTTTAGCAAGTCTGGACTCCAGTCCCCAACACTCGGTGAGACTTGGCACACCTCACTGTCCTTGAGATCAGGAGAAAGAGCTGCATTGGGCATCCTGCTGCTTGAAAGCCTACCATTCAGTAACTCAGAACCTGTTCTCCTGCCGTCACCATTTGATGATCTCCAGAGTCGGGCAAAAGAAGATCCCTTCCGGTGCTTCTCTCTCGTTGTCGAACAGACACCGCTGATGCCACTATTTGATCTGCAGTTTTCACAATTATCTTCTTCCCAGTCAGTTCCACTTGCTGATGCACCGCTTCCTCCACAGAAACCGTTTACCGATGGTTCACTTCCATCAGGTGAATTGCTTGAGCCTTGCTCCTCTACATGGCTGACGGTCTCCCATCCACTATCATCGTCATCCTCATTTCTTGCGCAAGGTTGAGTGGAATATTTGTTTGCTGGTTTGTCCAGAAAGATGTCAGTTTCAGGACTCACTGTATGGATCTTTGTTGCATGGCTCATGGGAGTATCTCCATTACACTGTCCAATTTCCTTCTCACTAGTATCTTCTCTTTGTCTGAGTTCCTCAAACACAGCAAAAATGTCCTCTGAAGGAGGTGGTGGTTTGTACGAGAACTCTTTACCATGAAGCTTCATTGAGCTAATTGCTTCCCTGAGCCTTTCACCATCTCTTACTGTTTCTTTGTCTACACTGCTGGTTCGGTGGTAACTGAGGAAAGCCTCCAGGTTAGCCTGAAGCTCACTCAGCTGCGAATACTTGCTGTCTAGTGTCAGTTTAGCATCAATAAGTTTCATCTGTACCCTCTCTTCACGCCAAACCTCTGCCATCTGTAGCATCTTCCTTTCTTCCTCCACCTCATCTCTTATCTTCATTGACTCTTTCTTCAAAGCTTCAACCTCAGCTTTGTCATCTGCAATCTCCTTCGCTAATTCATCACACACCTCCTCCATGAGTTCCCTGGCTTTTCTTTCCTTTTCATAATCTTGAAGGTATCGTTTTGCCAATGACTTTAGCTCAGAGAACTCATCCATCAACTTGGAGTTCATGACTTCAGCCCTTTGTCGATTCTTCCTCTCTCGATTCAGATCCCCTTTAACAGCATCTAAGATGCTTCGGACCTTATCATGCTCCCTGCTCCTCCAGGAAGCCTTTTCCTCAGCGAGATTCTTCACTAAGTGGTCAAGCTTCTTCTTAGCAGATCGGCTCTCAGTTTCGAGCTCATGAACTGGTTGCGGGCCTGCATAAGCTCTTCTTTAAGTGCAGAGATTTCTTCATCAGCAGCTGCTGCATGACGATCATAGAAATCATAGTCAGCACCGCTAGATGTGTTGAGGCATCGACGGTCCCATTTTGTTGCCACTTCCATTTCGATTCGGGGTGATGGAGAATAAGGTCCAACCTAATTGTAGTTCATAAGCATTTCATCAAATAAGACTGGATCAGAACGGAAGGTGGCAGTCCCTACCAGAAATAATAATTTATGACGCAGACATATACCTCACGAATGATGCCATTGCCAAGAGGCTTAGTTCCTGTCCTTCCCTCAAGTACTGCTTTGTAGTAATTGCAACGATCAGGAGTATGCAGATGCCTCGGGCTAGGCTGCAAAATTAATTCCCTGTTAGTTCATCACTAATACTTCTACTAAGAAATATATTGCTGGTATTACAGTATTCACATGCAAAATGGAGTAAAACTTGTCAAAATTCATCCACCAGGATGTATTCATTTCACAACTAATAAGAGCAGCTAATATCTTGGGACCACACATGTTACATCCTAACAACAACCCTGTAGATCGACACATGGAAATATGGGGATGTCACATCTTCAGGCCCAGTTGAAAGGGACATACGGAAAAGAATCCAAAGCAGACTGGACTGATAAGGATCAACAATTGGACCAACTCAGAAGAACCTACTATAATCTAGCATGAAACACAATACGATTGGTCCACAGTCCACACATACGGAGACTGCTCTTCCTCAAGAAGCCAAAATTTAAGCAGCTTGTAGTTCGGTGCTTGACATGGAAATATCAAATATGTCGAGGCAAATTCACGAGAACCATGGAATTACGCAACCCCAAAGTGCAAACAGTGTATGTTAATTTCACGAGCTTACGCTAGTTAACAAAACTGAGACGAAATTTGCAGAAGCAACAACCAATCTCTTTGCTAGTGGACACAAAAAATTGCCAAGCTTTAGAAACATTCAGCTCAAAAAATCCAGAGATTCGCCCCCACCTTTCCCCAACAACGACAAAAACCAAAGAAACGCACACTACGCCGTGGCACACAAACAAACGATCACAATTCACAAACTACCCGGCCACTCAGTGTCGTATTCACATGCTACTCGAAACTGCCTCCCGTGAAAATCGCGAGCTCAGCAGCACAAAACACCCCCGAAACACAACAGAACGGGCACCTGAGGCCCCTAGAAGCCTGGAAGGTAACAGCGCACACGGATCTCGAGTCGAGAACAGGCTCACCTCCAACCGTCGCCGCGGTTTCCCGGGCTCCTTCGGCGGCGGGTGCGGGTGCGCTCGCCACAGCGACGCGGCGATCCTCCTCACGGACGGGGCCGCGCCTCCTGCTCCACGGGGCGCCACGGCGGCGTCCCCGGGCCAACGGAGCGGCGGGGTGGGCGGCGGCGGCGCGTGCGCCGGGACGGCGCGGCGAGCGGAGGCGAGGGAGGGGCTCTGGACGCGCAGGCGGCGGCGGGGACGGCAGGGGACGCCTGGCGCGAGGTGGCGGCGGCGGCGGCCCGACCATGCGCCCTGGCTGGAGACCTCATCGCCACCGGCGACGAGCGGCGGGGTCGTGCCATGCCCGTCCGTCGTCGGCTCACCACCGAGACGGCGCCGAGGGCAGTGGCATTGCCGCGAATAGCGCGCGGACGGAGGGGGGGGGTGGGGTGGGTTGCGCGCCGCGCGGGTAGGGGTGGTAGGCGCGCGAGATCTGCTACTGCTAGCAGTGGTGGTGGCCCGGCGAGAGCGAGACTACTGGTACTCTATAGTTGTATAGTAGGCCTGTGAGGTGAGGATGAGGAGAGGAGGCTGGCTGGAGAACATGGGGGACGCACGGGAAAGAGAGAGTGGGGACTGGAAATTCCCTATTTTTTCCGCCATTTTCTTGTTCTTTTTGCGATGGTTTTTTTTGATAACATGGTTCTTATATAGTGTGGATTATTGGGTTGTGCGAGCTGAAATGTTTTTTTTTGGGTGGTGGTTGAAAATTGGAATGGTTTTGAGCAGTGCTTATTATAGTACACAAGACGAGTAATAATAGCAGTAGAATTTAATTGTTAGGAATTAGGATTTTATTTTTGCAAGCTGTAGCATGAAGACGGTACATGATGAACCGACCGTACACACCAATTCAGAAAATTGACCTTATGGATCTTGATTTTTTTATATAAAAAAAAGTCCGTACACAAGGTTAAGCTATGGTGTTTGTAGTTGTACAATATTCTTGTGCAAGTATCTGCTTTTTTGGTAGGCGCCATTTGTTTTTCACATTAGCTTTTCGATGATTTTCTATCTTAGAGTTAAAAAAATTCCTAAAGTCCTAAGAGCATCTCCAACACTACTACCTAAAGTCCCAAGAAAGCATCTCCAACACTACTACCTAAAGTCCTAAGAGCATCTCCAACACTACTACCTAAAACAATACCAGCTACTTCTCTGTTTCCCTCTGTCTCCAGACTATCTTTTTTGTTGTTGTTGTTGTTGTTGTTGTGTCCAACGGTACTACCTAATTCAACCTCCTATTTTATTTTTTTCATAAATTTATGTTGCACCTCTATTATCTCCATTTCTTCTGTACAATGATGTTAGTCATCAGCTTCTTGGCATTGGTAGTCTTTCTCTTCCCCTTTGGAATAAGGGGCTTTGAACTTGGGTGAGTTCCTCACCTTGAGCCAACAATGCATCAGAAAACCTTTCTTCTTTCCACATGAGTGTATGTTGTGCTTCAAGTAACTACAAGTAAATTAGACAACGGGTTAACAAAGATTGTTCTGGATTACAAAAAGTGGGGAAAGTAAAGTAGGGGGCAATAGCAATAGGAGGCAAGCTGAGGGAAAAATAGGAGGCCAATAAACTCGGGGGTCTAATAAGAGGCCTGTTGGAGTTTGGTTTTTGGACCACATTATCTAAATCTGGAGTAGGGACGCCAAATAGGAGGTTCTGTTGGAGATGCTCTAAATCACACCGTTGCATGAGTACCTTCCAAACTTAACTCATACACATAAATTAAGGCTATGTTTGATCCCGATAGATATATAATAACTGTTTTTTGCTAATAAGTATCTTTTGTTTTGATCCCAAGAGATACAATCACTTAATAGACTACTTAATTGTGAGCTGGATATGTAAATAACACCTACTATCTCACTAGTTGAACCAAATTTGATAATGACGGCTAATAGGTGGAGAAATAAATATCTCATCGATTAGTTATATACCCAAATTAACACACTCTTAGCTATGTGGTATCAACAGGAGCTAGCTCGAAACAAGGGCTAAACTAGCCAAGTCAATTGCTAAAGCACCCCATCGATCATTGCGGCGCTTGTGACATGCATGGATAAAACACCGTAGATCGGTGGTGGTTGCAGACTCCAGACTTGCAATCTCTGCACTGACTGCATTTGCTATAGCTCGGTCGGCATCGCAATCGGAGCGTTGGTGCAAGAGGCCTCGCCCCACTTCCGGGTACGTGGTGTGTCTTCTACCCGTCAACAAAGTTTCACAGCCAAAACATTGTTCAAACCAAAGAAAAAAATAAAGGGCCGCGACGCCTGAACGGCACGGCGGTCGCGCACACGTGCTTCGATCGTTTTTCATATACATATCGGGGAACGAAGCCTTTTTCCTTCCTGTATGGGTTCAGTCGTTGAGCTAGATCGGTGATCTCGTCGTGAGTTCTGCTGCGTCGATTGAGGAATCTGTACAACCTTGTCTCTGTCTCTCTCTGCATTTGCTACCTTCTGCACCTATTGACCTAACGTACCAAACATCGCAGATACGGTACGCGTACAAACTGATGATACGGCACATGCATGGTCCTGCCGGCTGGAGGAAGTCGCCGTCTCGCCGACGTGACGACGACGACGATGCCAAACCAATTAACCCTATCGGCGTGGCGCCGCGGACCCGGACCACGGGCCAACGTGCCGAAAAGCAGCCGGATCAGACGGAGGCTCCCCATCAGCCGCAATGCAAATGCACCGCACCGCGCGCTGCCCGTCACGGAGTTCGTGGTGTGCCCCTTCAATTTAGCTACCTAGCGGCTACCGGCTAGGGGCCGGGCAATGCAAGCGCTGAGATTGAGATCGATCGAGCTCGTCACATGAAAGTGAGGGGGCGTGTGGGCTCTGCATAAATATAAATAATACTATACCGACTGGTCCAGTGCCTAGTCGGCGCAGAATAGTGCGCCGTAGCATTGTACTGCGCCATCCGGATCCGGTGGTGCTAATTTCAGGATCAGGGAAGCTTTGCATCCATCGTATAGGAGCTAATGGCTTGTCCTTATAACATAATAATACTCCTTATGTGCGGATGAATTCAGAGAAGCGTTGTACGTACTCGTCCTATGGGTAGATATGAGTTGGTACTGCTACTAAGCAACGGAACAGCTGGTACATTTGATTTCAACTACGTGCGTACGGAGTACTCTCCGATCCAAACTTGATGATTTGGCCAACTAGAAGGTTCGAATTTTGAATATCTCTGTCACATGGCATAACTCGCGCGCACGTACGTGCTGAATATTTGTATGTTCTCCCGTCGCCAACACCACAAGGTGGCATAAGTTCATCGTGTTCCAGAAAACCTCTAAACCCTGATCTTTACTGCAACAGAAAATGGAGCTCCAAACCAAGCACTGCATCCACGGTCCACGCTGAGGACAAAGATTGCGAACAGGAACAAGGCGATCTCTACTGCAACAGAAAATGGAGCTCCAAACCAAGCACTGCTTCCACGGTCCACGCCGAGGACACTTGCGAACAGGGCGGGGAACATCCGAACGGGCGGCCGCCATTTCCTCGGCTAGATGGAGGTGGGGGCGGCCGGCGTTTTCACGGCGGTCTCGGGGCCGCCGCTTGGCCTCTTGTGCGTGCCTTCTCATCTCTGAGGATTAGATCGGCATGCTGCACCAGTACAGCAGGCAGCGACCCACAACTACAGGGTCAAGCAGCACAATCAACTTGTGTCCAGTTGATGAGCAGGCGGCAGTTGCCCTTTTGCTTTTGTCAATGTCAACAAAGGAGTCTAATCACATGATACTGTGCGAAATGGTTTCCCTGGATTTCAGGCTAATCCTGCACAGACCACCATGCCTGTTTTGTGTTTGGGGGTACCTTGATTTCAGGCTATGCTGCATTGGTTTCAAAAACTTGAATGCACGAACAAAGGTGCAGTGGAGGCGTCCCAACTTCAACTTGTCGTCAGAAAAGAAGCTACCAGTACTCCCTCCTTCCACAATCTTTGCGATTAACGAACTTCATATAAACCGTGTTTTGGCCTCTCGCCTTTTTCAACTTTTTTTAATAAATATTATCACTTTTATTATGACTTATTACATCACTAAAGATATTGTAATGACGTTTTGTTTGTTTTATAATTTACATAAAAAATTGAATAAGACGAAGCGATAAACACGCTTTTTATGAAATCAAAAAAAGTATTGATGCGAACGGAGGAGTCCTCGGTAATGCTAGTAGCGTGGGGACTGAAGCCTTTGGGACGCTTCCTTTTGGTTTGGTAGCAGCTTGGCACTAGCGGGTAGCCGTAGGCGGTAGCGCGTCCGTTGAGCCGCAAAGCCGGGAGATGTATTGGAAAGCTTAAAGGGAAACCAGTGCAATCATAGGTGCCCACCACTCGATCGGCAGCGTAATCGTGGTGCTCGCAATTTGCATGCACGATCACGAGCTTGTTTGGTTCGTTCGGTCAAGGGGAGCATCACGCCGGCCATGTGTCATGTGCCGCAGCCAGCCCCACTGGATTATCCGCCATCATTCTCTCGCTCTGACGACTAAAGAAACTGCAAGATGGTCCTTCTGTTGCTGCTGCGCGCTTAGAAGTATCCCGTTGCTGTTTTTCTTTAGCTGACTTGAGTTTTCCTCTTGGTTTTCACTCATGATGCGTAGGGGTCCGAGAGGTATGCATTGTTTGAGAGCTGTTGTTTGTGGCAGCAGTAACCAGGCAGCAAGAACTGTGTGGATGTTTTTTTTTTTCTGGACGTTTAGATATGATGATGAATAGCACTATTGATCAATGAGTTATGGATGGGGTTAGGTAGGTACTCCCGTAGATGGAGTGTGAGTACGTATAGTTTAAGCATATCTCCACCTTACGAAAGCGGCACCAAAAGAGGGCCTGGTAGAGTGGCCACGTCGCGGGCAACGCACGGCCGTCCGATCGGGCAAACGGACGATCCAGATCTAGCGTGTATCGGTCATTTTACAAAAATAACCTTGAACTTATACGAAATCTGGCAGCCAATCCAGGGCCTCTCATAGAAAATTTTTCAAGAAAGCCCTCAAAGTATTTGGAAATCGACCTACAGCCTAGGCTAGCTTCCCTCCCCACTCGGGCCTACATGGGCCTTAATGGGCCGAATTCAACCCAACGCTGTTTACCTTATCTATTCTTTTTTCTTTTTACGAATAAATTTGATAAAAATTCGAAATTGCATAGTAAATAAAAAGAAAAATCATAAAATAAAAAAATTGTTTTGAAATTCCCATGAACAAATCTATGCAGTGATTCTAAAAGAGAACATGTTTTAATCAAAAGTTTTGGGTTATTCCTATGTTTTTAATGGGCACATATGAAAACCGAATAAAAACCATAAAATAGAAAATCCAGTTATTCGAAACCCCTTATGATAAAATATCGTCACGTTAAACTTTCGAAATTGATAAATACTTTTAGACTCTTTTCTCAATAAAAATAAAATAAAAGATGTGATAGTTCCATTTCAATAACAAATGTAAAATATAACATAGCAACAGTTACACCAACGTATAGCTAACCTACTCATCCAATCACCCTAACGGACTAACTCTCAATGGAAAATAAAATAAATTTTAAAAAAACATTTCAAAACAAAAAAACATATAAATAAAATAACACCTTCACAATGACAAACTCTCCAAAATATAAACAAGTACAACAATACGCTACAAACCATGACACATTTATATAAAAAAATATCTTATCTAACCTCATTAATCTTGTACAATTATTTTAACTACACATATGAAACAAAACCTACATCAAATATAATATTAATAGTTAACAAATCCATTTCACAACAAATATTAACTTTCAAAGGAAAATATTATGGGTCCTACCGGCCATAAGCGGCAACGCCGCGACCATTTCTAGTGGATGAGGAAAAGGAGAGGTTTTTGATGTTTTGGAAGCACGCGTGTTGTTTTTTACCTTGATTTGCTTGAGATGATGGTACTACGTACTGCTAGTGCCTAGTAGAGTTGTTAATTGCATCGTAGGCATGATTAACTTTAATGCAGAATTTATGTCACCAACTCATAGACTAGCTTGGCTAATCTAAATAAAAGGCAGAGCAACTTATGAAGTTAATACAAAATTTAAGTCACTACTAGTAGGGAGTAAGGGCATGTACAACCCACGGACGGCGGCGGGTCGCCTACAAAAAACATCGAATTTATCATACAATTAGATATAAAGACAACTCATACAACCCATAGACAGAGGGTCCGTCTGTAAGCTATTTAATATTGTGCATGTATCTTAAGATCGACTACAAATGTATTTGTGTATACCATTGTGTGGCTATTCAATAGAATAATATCAAATAATATCAATAAAAAATAATAGTATAATTACAATATTTTTATAATCCATTAAATAATCCATTAATATAATAATGATACAAGGTCCTTATTTTCCATACTAAGTCACCCAATTATTTAAACATGACCAGACTTGAAGGGAATTTTTGGTAGAACACGACGAAAGCATTAAATGGACATGCTCGTGCTAGTCGTCAGCACCTGTCCCTACAAGAGAAAGATGACATAGCTTTTTTTGACGGCTCGGGGCCGTCATATCTCTCCGATTCAGCCTGGGCATTCGGTATTACCGAACCGATCGGTTCGGTACTTCGGTTCCTCGGTAAATTCGGTTCCCAAAAAATAGGTATCGATCGGTTCCTTCGAAAAATCAGTACCGAGGGAATTCGGTTTCGGTACTTTCGGTTCAGTCCGGTATTTACCAAAAAGTACCGAAGTAATCAAAGAGACATGTAATTGCATGTTCAAAAGCTAATTTTATCATGATTTCGTAGATAATTATGGTGTCAAATACATAGATATAGAAGTTTAAGAGTAGAATACCACAAATACATAATATAATAGTCTACATTAGTATAATTAATAATATAACAACACTCAAACTCAACACATTTCAGTAAATTCGGTTCCAGTTCGGTTTTTCGGTTGTAGGGTCGAGATGGGGACTAGAGGGGGGTGAATAGTCCTTTTTAAAACTAATTGCGATGGCTAACCGAATATAATGCGGAATTAAAAACTATTCGCTTAACCCAAGACTTCACCCCTCTAACTATGACTCTATATCACCTCACAAAAGATCCTACACAAGATAGGTGAGGTGACAAGCCTAGCTTGAGCTCCTAACCAATTCTATTGCAAGGTCACACAAACCTATGCACTAGTACTTCAAACAACGGTGAGCTCCTACACAATTCTAATGAGCAAAAGCACAAAGCCAATCCTAAGCTCACTAGATGCACTAAGGACAAGGCGACACACGCCTAACCCAAAGGCTCAAATTACTTAGCTATACAAACTAAGTAAAGCAACTAACCAAGCTACACAAGCAAGATAGATGCTACAACACTACTTCTAGCTACACAAGCAAGAAGGCAATTAGAGAGCTACACAAGCCACTAAATGCTAGAGCTACTACTCAATCACAAGCACAAGATATATAAATGAATGTAAGACAAAGCTTGTGATCAAGAGAATGCAAACCACCGCGAAGTGTGGACACAAGATGACACCGGTGATTTTTTACCGAGGTCTCGGAAAGCTTGCCAACTTCCCCCTACTCCTCGTTGTGTCGACCAACACCTTGGGTGGTTCCGTCCGGTGTTTCACCTAGATGGTGTAGGGTCGAGATGGTCGACTAGAGTGAAATCTCATGTTTGGTTTTGGAAATTGATGACATACTTGTGGACTAATCCTTTACTCTAAGTGATGACTATGAGATAGTATTAGAAGGATGACAAGGAGCATGATGATCATGAACATGGACGATGATGGTGGACATGATGGATCGTCAAGCTCGATGATCGGCTTGAGAGGAACCCGGGAGATCAAGGCAAAGGTATCTTGATAGGGTTTTCCTTTTAGTGATCAAGACACGATAGAGCGTGTGATCACATTATAGGATAGATAGCCGACTATCAAGAGGGAATGCCACGACAATCCTTTGGTGAAGTGCTTCTAGGTCCAATTGACTTGCATATTGCATTTAGGACATGAGAGCACTAACTTTGATCTTGCCTAACCTATCGACGTGCTAACATTGGTGATAACGTGGTCATCTTGGACGTGTTGGCAACCCTTGGCAAGAGGCGAAGCAAGGTTGAAGCAAAGAGCAAAGAAAAAGATGAAGACATCTTTGGTTTCGAGGCGGCCGGACGCCGCGGAGAAGTGACCGGACGCACCGACCGGTGGCACCGGTGGTCGGGTCCGGTCAAAATAACAGAGAGCATGTTTTGGACTTCGACCCAGGATTCTGACCGGACGCTTGACCGGAAGCACGACCGGAAGCTTCCGGTGCTCGACCGGAACCCCTGACCGGACGCGCGGAGGAGGGCGCCAGCCGTGGGCCCGGTGCTTGTCGGTAGTGACCGGAAGCACCGACCGGACGCTGGACCGGACCCGCTGGTGGTTCCGGTCGGTGCGTTCGGTCACCCCGCAGAAAGCAAATTTTTTAGAGCAACGGCTCTATTTCGAGGGGAGCTCTATATATACTTGGATGGCCGGTTCTTGGAGCTCTCTCTTGCACATTTGAACACTCTAACTTGCTAGTGAGCTTTTGAGACTCCTCTCCACTCATCTCTCCATCCATAATTCGTATTCTTGGTGAGATTGAGAGTGATAGAAGTGCATTGCTTGCATCGGTTGCATCTAGAGGCACTTCATCCTTGGAGAAGCCGCGGGATTCTTATTTTCTTGGGAATTTGCCCGGTTCCCTAGCGGCTTGGAGCAAGAGGCGGTGTTGAGCTCAAGTGGAGCTTGTTTGAGGCCACACCGGTGGTGATTGTGAGGGGTCGTTCCTTACCCCGCGGGAGATTCGCGAAAGGAGCACTAGTGGATTGCTCGTGGCTTGTTGGACCCTCTCTTGTGATCGTTTGCTTGAGCTCCCATAGGGGTTTTGGCACCGGCCATTAAGCTTAACATACGTCAAGTGAGTGTGTCGCCACAACGGGGACTTAGCGTGCCGGCAAGCATGTGAACCTCGGTGAAAAATCATCGTGTCACTTGTTCTTGCTCGTTGGAGATTTCTAGTTGATCACGGTGACTGGCTTCCACCTCTACACATCGACGTCGGTATATCGATCACTACTCCTCGTGTATTTACTTTGATATATCTTGTGTAGCCTTGCTTAGGTTGTTAGCTTGTTTAGTGTAGTTTTGCTCCTAGTGGTAAATTAGTTAGTATTGCTTGCTCACCTAGGAGTAAACTAGCGACCTAGACCTTGTGTGGATTAGAGACAATAGAAATTGACTTGTGGCTTGCTTAGCTAGTTGAAGCATTGCTTATTTGCTACGCCACCTTGTTGTCTAACCCGGGTGCTTAGTGTTGTTGCAAGAATTTTTAATAGGCTATTCACCCCCCCTCTAGCCATTAGGACCTTTCATAGAGGGGGGGTGAATAGTCGTTTCTAACAAATAAACACAATAGCTAGCCAATTTAATATGCGGAAGAGTAAAACGGCCTAGCCACGACTACACCCCTCTATCTAAAGTTTCTAGTATCCTTGTAAAGATGAAGCTATATTGCTACTAAGGATACTAAGCTAGATGAAAGCTCTCCTACACAATTCTAGTATGCAAGGTCAATCAATTCTAAACAACTAGTAGGAGCGAGCTCAACAACACAAGATATATAGATGATACAATGAAGTAAACTTGTGTTGAGATAAGCAAACCACAAAGGAGAGGTTGACACGCGATGTTTTTACTTGGTTCGGTGACTTGCCGGTCACTTACTCCAAGTTGAAGCAAGTCCTAGGATTGTCGCTCCTCTAATTAGCTCCAAGCCCGCAAGCTTCGGACTACCTCACTAGGTAGGCTCCTCGAGCACTAATTCTTGAGCCACTCAATCAACTAGGTACTCTTCTTGCCTCAATTCCACTAGAGATGCTCTTTGCCTTCCTCCGACGGGGATGAGCTCACAAGCCCCTCACAAGTCTCAACTCCGGAGCACCGCACAAGCCTTTTTTGCGTGCTTCACGGAGACACAATCACCAAGCTGTCTAGGAACCGGCAAGCTCCAAGAGAAACAAGCAACCACGCCCACACGACGATCACCTAGTGCCACAAGCAATCTCTCACGCAAGGATTCGCACTAGTGATGCACACTCTCTCTCAAAGTTGCCCTCAAGCTTAGAATGGGAGAGGAGGTGTTTGGGAGGAGCTCTCTCAAAGGATATGCTGTTAGAATGGCCAAGAGAGACTCCCCACGCCGGCCACCCTTCTATTTATAGAGGTGGGGGCAAAACTAGCCGTTTTTCCCTTTCCTGCGACAAACGCGGACAGTCCGAAGTGACACACCCGGACAGTCCGCTTCACACGAGAACTAGCCGTTGGATTCAAAAACAGCTCATGCGGACAGTCCGCCCACAGGGCCCGGACTGTCCGCCGTTCACCTACGGCAGCAGGAACCAGAGGAACAACACCTCTGCTCTCTAACTAGAAAGACTTGCGAACTGTCCGCCTAGCAGGCCCGGACTGTCCGCCATTGAAGGCGCGGCCGAGAACGAGCGGCGGTGGCTTTGCTTGGCGGCTAAACCGATCGGCGGCGGACGATCCGCCATCGAGTGCGGATAGCCGCCATCGCGCCCTTCCAGCGCTCAATCCAAAGAAGACCCGAAATATCGTTGTTTCTTCAAATCGAGTCCCACCTGACAAATCCGCCAAAGATGCCAGACAGTCCGAGGTAAAACCTGAAAACCACTTCTCAAGCGCAACGCCACCTATCACTTTGGGCAAACATTCATACCATATGAAGTGCTCCAAAGCATAACCAAGTTAGACCCAAGCGCTTTTAAAACCTTTTCAAGAAAGCCAACGCCAAGACACGATCACTCCACGAGGATCGTTTCAACAACGCCACCGGTTAGCTTTTGAAATCAATTTCACAAAGGTTTTGTCGAACAATGCCACTAACCACTAAATGTACCTCAACGTTAGAGCTCACAAGTGGCACTAGATAACCGTAATGCAAACACGTTTGCCCCTCTTTATAGTACGTCCATCTATCCAAAATCCTGCTATAATCTTCTCTACACACCTCATAGCCGGTAAAATGAAACACCCTATGTTTCATACCTTTGCCTTGCTCAAATCCAAATGCTCCATTTGATGTTCCGCAAGGAAGGCCGACAATTCACCAAGTCACTTGATATAATCAATTTATCCTTGACTTGATCTTCTCAAATGATGTGGATCACTCAAACCATCACAAAGACTCCAAGTCCATCAACCTTAGCCTCAATTGCTTTTCACCTTCGCTTTGGTCCTTCGGCGCCAAGTCGCTCAAGCTTCACCGCCTCGCGGTCCGTCACTTCAAAGCCTTGACTTGCCCTTCACCCTCGCATCGGTCCATCAAGCCAAGTCTTGCTTCGGTCTTCACTTGCTTGCTATGTTTGATTTGAACTTTCCAACATACTAGCAATGCAAACCAATGCCGAAACTCATTTCATCTTGTGAACTCAACTATTTCTCCTTCACACACTCAACCGAGAAGTTAGTCCACAAGTGTTGTCATTAATTACCAAAACCCAAACAAGGGCCTAGAACTTTCAGATGGTTCTTCAGTGTGATCCTCAAATCACTTGCCCCTCAAGGCACGCCCCGCAAGGCACCGCAAGACACCACTCTCAAGTGAGCCTCTCAAGGCACCGCGATCGAACCCACATTCACAAGTGAGGTAACTCAATGACACGCTCTACTAGTGTTGCTCTTCGCGATCCCTGCGAGGTGAGCACGAACCTCTCACAAATCCTCCTCCGGAGCACCGCACAATCTCCCTTGCGTGCTTCGACGGAGTCTCTTGCCACCAAGCCGTCTAGGAGGTGGCAACCTCCAAGAGAAACAAGCACACCGGCTTGCAACACGATCACCTAGTGCCATGAATACGATCTCTCAACGCGAATGCACTAGAATCACTCCTCACTTTGATTTGGATGAACACTATCAATCACAAGTGAGTGGGAGGGCTCTCTAGCACCACAACACAAGCCACCAAGGCCCAAGTGTGCTCAGCACCCGAAACAAGTCGGGTATGTGGTGTATAAATAGCCCAAACCGAGAAACTAGCCGTTGGGGACGAGAACTCAGTTTTTGCACCGCGCTGGACGCGCCAAGCGCCACCGCCGGATGCGCCAGGCGCTGTACAAAACAGCCCTCAAGCAACTAGCCGTTGGCACGCTTTTCTACAGCGCCGGACGCGCCGGGCGCAGCCCTGGACGCGGTCCAGAGAGGGTGTAAACCGATCGACCCACCGGACGCAAAACAACAAGCACCGGACGCGCCTGGCGCTCCGCGCCAAACGCGTCCTGTATACGCTTGTCTCAGCGTCCGGCGCTGTTGTCAGCCCGACCAACGCCTGATCAAACGTCCATAACTCTTTCATCCGAACTCCGTTTTTGATAATCTTGGACTCTATGGAAAGCTAACTCAGAGGGCTACACAACCCACAAGGTTACTTGATCCAAAGCTCAATGGATCAAAGCAGTATTCCACTCCAAAGTCAGTCCTAGTGTCCGAGAAACACCGAAACAACTTCTTCTTTACAAATGTGCCAACACCACCAAGTGTACATCACCATGTGCATGTGTGTTAGCATTTTCACAATCATTTTCAAAGGATTTTCTCTTGCTCTCACCACGCCACTCGATCCTAACACATCGCAAAGTTAGATCGCACAAGTGGCACTAGATGACCGATATGCAAACAAGTTTGCCCCTCTTGATAGTACGACCATCTATCCTAAACCCGGTCATAAACTTCTCTAAGCTCCAATGACCGGCGAAATGAAATGCCCTATAGGTTATACCTTTGCCTTGCGCATTTCCATTCCGCTCCATCTCCAAGTGCCGATGCAACACATGCACCAACACGATCAAGAATGATATGATCCACTTCAGATCATCACATGACCTCCATGCTCTATCGATCTTGACCTCACTTGCTCTTCACCGTTGCGTCGGTCCGTCGGCGCCAAGTCTTGCCCAAGCTTCACCGCCTCGCGGTCCATCGCTTTACTGCCTCGACTTGCCCTTCACACTTGCAACCGGTCCATCAAGCCAAGCCTTGTCTTGATATTCACCACCTCGGTCATATGACTCCATGTCATGTCTCATATGCAATAAGCTCCTTCATTGCATCATTGCTTGTGAACTAATCTCCTGTGTATTATCTCAATCACACATTATTAGTCCATCTAATGTTGTCACTCAATTACCAAAAACCACAAGGGACCCTTCATCGATAAACCGAGGTAAAAAACCGAATTTCCCTCGATAAATTTGGTTCCTAGAAACCTAGAACCGAATAGGAACCGAAATATTCGGTTTCAGTACTTTTCGGTTCGGTTCTCGGTTTTTCCTGATTCGGTTTTGGTTTTCGGTAATTTGTGCCCAGAGTGGTCTCTGATGCCTGGTGCTCCCGCCGTTCCTGGGTGGCACCGAGGAATGCGCTCGGTATACGCATGAATCCGACACTGTGGTATGCCATCTGGAGAGCGGTGGGATCGATCGACGCACAGCTCCCCTACCTAGCGCGCCAACCGTCGGTGTTTTGGACCGTCGTCCTAAACCCAACGAGTGATATGTCGCGCGTCCCTTGGTCCAGATGGTGGTGCGAGATGACACAAGGATATATACTGGTTCTGGCCAACGTCAGCTCTAGTCCAGTCGAGGGGGTGGAACCGTGTATCCGCACCGTGGTGCTCACAGTAGGGGTATACAAGCAAGGTTGAGAGAGAGGTCGGGACCTCAAGTCTTTGTGTGTGTTGATTGAGCGGAAATGCCAATACCGTGTGAAGTCAAGACGTGAGTGCTCTGACTTGCTATGCTACGTCCGGGCTCCCCCTTTTATAGGTTCAAGGAGGAGCCACATGTTACATGCATCGAAGGAGTTGGTGACTTCATAGGCGACCTTGTACCCGAGCCATGGCTGAGGTAGCGTCCGTACTTGCTGTCGTGGTAAGGGCATGGTTAGCTTTGTGCCATCACGTCCATGCCGAGGGGTATGAGCCTCCAGGCGAGCTTGGTCGAGGGTGGTTGCAGGCCGCTGAGATCTCTGCTTTGCCGAGGGGGTACCTGCCGAGGGAGGCGGTAACAGTGTCCGAGGGGTGCGTTGATGGTGACCGAGAGCTGTAGCAGCAGTGTCCGAGGGTACTCCGTCGTGGCTGCAGTGCCGCCCGAGGCCCTCAGTGATGGGCGCGTGAGGCGACGTTACAGAGGGGAGTGGTTGAAACAGTGCTCTATAAGGTGTGGACTGTGCTTACAGGCTGCTTTCCGGACGTGATGATGGCGTCGTAGTGAGATTTGACCTCCTCTGGTCGGTCGGCGAGGGAATCCGAGGTGTTAGGGAATTTGACTTGTCAGGACGCATTCAATGTGCATGATCTGGCTATCACGGCAGACCGCGGATGAGATCTGCCGAGGGTCGGAATGCGTGCAGGGTCTCGGATGAATCGGTCAGACCCCCCCTTTCCGCGAGGGGAGGCTCGGGTGAATCACTATTTGTCCTTCCACGCGTGGGCCCTCAGATGGTTGTGCTTTGGGGTTCTTAACACCTCGACCGTGTGTTTGGGATTATCTTTACCGCAATTTGAGGTATTAGAGGCACCACTTATTTTGGTACCCGACACTATACAAATGCCGACTCTAGAGGCTTCTAGCGATAAGTAGTTTGGTATTCTTCTCTTGGATGATTTCATCTTTGAACTTTAGCCCCTTTTGCCATTTCTATGACACAGTTCATCATCTTCGCTCGATGTGCAGGTCTTCACCTCTAGGATCTCTTTGATGCAAAGGTCTTTATCTTCATGGCCTTTGCCTTCGATATGTCTCATCACACAGATCTTCATCTTTGAGGCCTTCGCCTTAGTGTCTTCTTGGTGCACATGCCTATAAGTGCAATCAAACCCTAATTGTTGGTTTTGGAGATAATGACCATATAAATAGTAAACTAATGGATTTATCAAGATGACAAGCAAGTTAATAAAGATAGAGGATAATGTGAGCATAGATTATATTATAACAACAACTATGGAGTTAGACTCAAAAGAAGCTTTAATGATTTTTGTTTGTTGAAATTGAGTTTAGAAAAAGTCATACTATAAAGGGGGATACAATGCAGAAGCTTAGATGTGCAACCAAATGCTCATAACTCTAAGGGGCTGTTTGGTTCAGCCCCCCTCTTGCCACGACACGCCGTCGGCCACCACAATAGTCCGGTTGCTGTTTGGATGGTGTAACTGCTCGCCACGCCTCCACTGCTATGTTTGTCATTTTCTGTTGCGCTCTGTACGTAGTACAACACGTACTCCTGAAATCGGCTAGCAGCAGAGAGCGAGGGTGGACCTAGAACAAGGCAGCAACAGGCTACATCATAAGCATATGTCACTCATGTCGAAAATAACTGTGGCGTGTCCGTGGCGGAGTGTGGCGGCCGAAATCACCGCCCTTGGGTTTGTGGCCGCCATGCACGCGGCATGGCGAGCAGCCATGGGAACCAAACCTGCCGTAAATACATACATCTTCAAACCTAGCTTTGCTGTCTAAGCCTAATTCCTATCTTTTCCTATGTTGGTTGGCGCGACACCGCCATGCAACTCATGGTACTGCCATGACTTACCAGCCTCTCCATGGGTCACCATTGACTATAACTCACCACCAAATTTCATACAAGCTCTCACTCCATTGAAGGCTCTCAAGCTCCACATTAAATTTCCACATTCTTTTGTGATATTAAACCCTAAAACAATATTAGAGAGCTTGTCTACATGCGCTTTACTCTAAAGAGAACTTGGACCGCACCCTAGCTGGTGGATTGTGTTTGTTACTATTCCTATTGATTTTCATTAAGTTTCTTTGTGAGATTAAGCCCTAAAATAACATTGAAATGATACTATACACTGCACACTACAATATTATATACACCCCCCCTATGCTACGCATAGAGCTTCAAGTTTAATCCCCTTCAATTTCGTCAGCAGTTGTCACACTGGGATGTGACATGACTCCAACCATCACAATGTCACTGTCCACTGGTGGTCAGAATGCCTCAAAATTTCACCCATCGAGCCATAGAGATGAGGGTCGTTTCAATGCAACCTTGTTCTAAGAGAATCTATTTAAAAATATCAAAATATCTAATGCTACTTAGAGTTATAAACCCCTTCATTGCTATAAAAAAGGTGTTGCTATCTATCTAATTTTTTGTTTTGCAATTACCATTAATTCAAACCTAACAGCATGCACTCTGAGCCCAATCGGTGACAAACAATCAAACACCACCACTCCCTCTTGGTACTACACATATAAGAGTTAGTGACACGACCACACGATGTATTGCATCGACGGTGAGCGAACGAGGGCTTGTGACACTATGTGATGCGGATATGCGCAAGTCGCCCCGTCTTGTTCGGTGTCGTGTGGAGGCTCGTGATAGTGAGCCTAGACACGTTGTGGATGGTTGTCCCCTCGTTCCATAGCGAGACCAATGGCAATGAGGATGGCATGCTGCGACTGTGCTTTAAACTTGCCTTCACCTTCGCGTATCGTTTTGATTGAATAGAAATGACCTTATATGGAGGTTCTTACCTCCTCGAGTCAGCCATCATCGAAAGATCTTCTCCAATCAACCTTCATCAAGAGACCTTGGCATGAGACATTTGTTAGAGACCCTTCATCATAACGACTCTGGCATTCAGCAAGGGACCTCTGCATGGAGCCTTCAGCGGGGCTTTGTGTGGAGCCTTCACCGGCCTCTCACGTGAAGCGACTCCTTGGTGGGTGTGAGTTTGAGAAGCCACTCTACAAGCCGTCAAGTTTGATTAGCTTGAAATGACACATGGTGGACGACCACCTTCATAAAGTCCCTTTTGATACGTGCCCTCGTTAGCTCGTTAAATCTTAAGGTCATGAGATCGAGAGATGGAGACACACAAGAAATAACCTTGGTAAATTATTGTTAAATTTTTTATGTCGTTTGAGAGCAATAAAATTGAGGAGTCGAAGTGGAAAATGGGCAATTATGTTTCCACTTTTTTGTGTGTGTTTGAGTGAAATTTAGAATTTTTTTATAAAATGTAAAAAATGATACTTTGGACATAATATAAATCACACACGTATATATATCCATGTTTATTAAGGCGGTTTGACGAGGCGTGGCGAGCCATCCTTTTGAATCGATTTTGACTAGGTGGCACCTAAATGAGTACGAAAAACAAGAAAGTAGAAAAAAAATTAAAAAGAAAAGAACAAAAAAACTAAAGGCTATTTGGTTGAGGGACTTTTTAATCCCCGGGACTAAAAAAAAAGTCCCTACAAACCAAACATGATTTTTCCTCCGTTAGTCCCTCAAATACTTTTGAAGGGATTTTTTTAAAAAAATCATAGACTAAAAATCCCAAAACTTTAAACCAAACAACGCCTAAGCAAGCTCAGCCTAGACCACACGAACCTAGTTTTTCGAACGGGACCGACCGGCGGTTCGACCGCTAAAAAGACCGAACGAGCCTACACCGGTCCTACCTAAAAGATCGACCATGCAATCCGACCAAAAAAATCTGGTTGAACCCATTTTTTAACCGGTGAACCTAAATGTTCCGTTCGAACCGGGCGGTTTAAAAAATAGCTAAATGCCCTCTATCGGCTTTGGAGAAAGAGATCCATTCAGCGGTAATTGGAAGAGTGAAATGCACACCGGGTATATGGACTTGTCTTGGTGTGCCAAATAATAATCTTCGACTCTAAAATTTGCCCCCCCCAAACTTGATGGT
This sequence comes from Hyparrhenia diplandra, assembly GCA_015847255.1. Lineage (NCBI taxonomy): Eukaryota > Viridiplantae > Streptophyta > Magnoliopsida > Poales > Poaceae > Hyparrhenia > Hyparrhenia diplandra. The sequence goes on along the minus strand of JADLZK010011592.1, from coordinate 310,083 downwards.
TGGTTCAAAAGCAGGCCCAAACATCAAAATTAACGGACGTGAACTGGCCACCGTGGCCCAAACCGTTAGCCTGGCTAACGTGAGGGCGAGTGACCCATGGAAATAGGCATTTTGGCCCCCTCCTTTCTTCCCTCATTTTTCTTTTTTCTTTTCCCTTTTCCCCTTCCCTTCCTTTTTTTTCCCATGTCCGCATGAGGGCGACCTGGCCGCCGCAGCGAGGCGGAGCAGCCGCGCGTCGTCAGGATGCTTATATAGGTGGATGCAAACTCCACAAAGTCATACAACAACGTGAAACTCGAGCCCGGCGTCAATTCCCCTCACGGTGGCTTCCTGGACGACTCTCTTATGATGCAGATGCAGATGCAGTGCGGCCAGCTGCAGCCTCTCGGCTGACTGGTTTTCGCCCAGCAGCTATACAATGGCAGCGGAAAGAAGAAAAATACCTCCTCTCGTCTTTGGCCACGCACGCACCAGTCTGTTGTTGGTTTCAATCAAACAGGCAAATAACATTTGGGTCGGTACAACACACATTCTTGCTACAGATGGATGGATGGTTCAAACAGGCAAATAACATTTGGCCACGCACGCACCAGTCTGTTTAGTATCTTGTAAGGGTTTTGATTGATTTATCTTTATTATTAAGCATTGACCTGCCCTTTTGTTTGTTATTAGTTATGATTATGGTGATGAATGAAAGGATTGTAGTTTTCATCAGCTGTTTCCTGTCGCTTTTGATGCGAGAAAACGGAACCATGATGATGCAGATGGATCATGGATGTGGTTTTGTGGGCAGGAGGGACTCTAGTAGTAGAGGTTTTATGGGAAGATTGGTCAAGTCAGTTCCTCTGTCTCTGCTCTGCATCTCAGCTAGGCAAAGCTTATCATTGGCTGAAAATCTGGTCTTAAGAACTGTACTTTGCTGGCGAAATGACAGCTTAGTTTGTGGCTTACCTAGAAAAATGGTCAGTTTATTTATGACTGCAAATGTCGGAGATCAGGGCTAGCACTAATATACTAGTGCTAATCAGCTTTGCTGTTGGCCAATGGGAACAGAGCACTGGAGTCCGGGCCTGATTAGTTTAGCTGGAATGGAGGTTGTACCTTGCAAATTGTTACGTACATGTTGCAATCTAGAAGTGTGATAATCTGAAAGTTTTTGGCAGGGAGAATAGGAGAGAATGAGGGGAAGAAAGGAGGGGGCCAAAGTGCAAATTCCATGGATCACGTTAGCTTGGCTAACGGGTTGAATTCATGTTGACAAAGCTGATTGGACCTGCAGTGAATCAATACTGAAGTTTAAGGTGCCAAATGCGCAATTTGAAAGTCCATGGCTTATTTGGACACCAAGACAAAGTTCATGTGTGCATTTCACTAATTGGAATATTGTGTTACTTTGGCCTTTAGGTTACTGTGCCCGTCGGGGAGGGGAAAAATAATTCATTTTCCCGTCATCCCGTGCCTTTCCTTTCCCTCTTCTCTGCATCTGGCGTCGGCGGCGGCGGTGCATCGTCAGGGAGCGACGGAAGACGGCGGGCGGGCGCCAGGCTGCAGAGTGGGCGCCGGGCGCAGGGGGCGCAGGGCGAGCGCGCGAGCGCCGGGCGGGCTCCGAGCGAGAGCCGAGCGGACGCCGGCCGTGGGGCGGCGGCTCTGCTCCTCCAGTCCCCTGCTCCTCTGCGGGCGGGCACTGGACGTGGGCCGTGGGCGCCGGCCGTGGGGGCTAGGCCAGCAGGCAGCAACCAACAAGAACGGTCGACGCCTCCATCCACTCCTCCAGTCCTCCACTGCTGCACGCCGGCAACATGGCAGCCATGGCTCCTGCTGGTGAGTGGTGAATCTCTCCTCTTTTATTTCTTTGATGGAACATGATACAATTTGTCAAATTCAGTGGTGATAGACCTTGGCTTCAATTACTATGGAGCTTTACATTATCTAGATACAAAGTGAATGATTTGGCCAATATTCTGGATATACTGTTCTGGACCCTGTACAATGGCCTCAGGCAGGAAGATGCATTTGATTATGGTGGAATGGGATTCGATGTTGGAGGCGAACATCCTGGTCCTGATCCATTAGATTTCTATTGAGTACCATGCTTCATGTGTTTCTATCTTATTATTAGTTTATTATCAAGCACTTGATGTTTGGATTTATGAGCCTGTGATTGTGAGACTGTTGTTGTTGTGAACCTTATGGCTGTGTGAGTGTGTGTGAAGATGAACCTTGTGTTATCACACACATTGTATTTTGAATTTTAAGACAATGTCATCCTATATGGATATATTTCATGTGTGAGTCTGTGTATTACGAGTGTGAGCCGTAGTACAATTAAATTGTGCTGTTGTATTTGTCAATTATATAAATATATATATTGCTTGAATGTCAATTATTAATTAAATCATATATATATACACACCGGTTCAAAATATTTGTGGCCGGTTCGATAAAACAGTCCATTATTATTGGACCGGCGGTTCAACCGGTTCTAAACAGTTGGACCAATGAACCATTGAACCGACAGCCTCGCCGGTTCGATCACCGGTCCGGTTCGAAAAACTAGGCCACCGAGCAGCCCTTCCCTAACCCTTCTATATGGTGCCGCCTCTACGCCCCCTCTCGCTCTCCGACAAGGCAACAACTGGTGGGCCGCCGCCGATGATGCTGGTGCTGCTGCTTCTATCGGGTGCCGCCTCTCTCTCTCTGTGCCCCCTCCGTTGACATCTGCAGCCAGCACCTCTCCTCCGGTCCTCCCTGCCGCTTCCCCTCCCCTTCTTCCATGCGCCCCCCTTGCAGATCTCTCTCCACTCTATGCAGATCGAGAGCTGTTGGGTGTGTTTGGTTTGGCACCTTTTTGCTGGCCAGGCTAGGTTGGGCCAAATTTTGGATGTTTGGTTGTTTGGCCAGCCTCCCTAGCCAGACCAGAACGGGCCAAAAGGAGCTAGTTAGCCTGGCCAGGGTAGGAAGCCCGATTTGGCCTTCCCAACTTCGGCCCGGCTAAGAGGTGCTTTAAGTTTCGTGCAAAGTGTGGGTCCGGCTGCTTCCTATCACCGCCCGAGCTCCTTCTTCTCCACCGTTCCCCTCCTCCCCCCGTCGATGCTCCCCCGCCCGAGCTCAAGGATGGGTTCTCGCCGGCCGCCGCTGCGTGGGGCGGGTGCTCGCCGACGACGGCGTCGTGAAGGGAGCTCGAAGGGAGCTCCGCGTGCCTCTCCACATCGACGCCGAAGAAGCGGATCCCGCGGCCGCCGAGGAACTCCTCCACATCGGGAGGTAGTCGACGAGAGAAAGATGAGGTAGCTGCGCGACGATCTGCAGCGTGGCCACCGGGTCTGGTCCGGAACTCGACGTCGAGCCCGGCCGCGATGTTGTAGCCCGACGCCTGGTGACTTTCTTGGAGCAGCCATCGACGTGAGCAATTTGGCATGGATTTGCCTTCGATTCGCCATCGGCCCGGTCGAGAACTTAGAACAACGGGAACATGGTAGCTCCGCCCGGAACGACGTTCCAGAGCTGCAATGTGGAACGTGGCCCCAATCACGATGGGTCTGGTCCGAGCCGAGTAACATAGAGTCCCAAATATGGACGGAACGATGAGCCCGCCTGCGATCAAGTTCTTAAACACTAAGCCTGACGCCTGGTGACTTTCTTAAGGAGCCATTTAGAGCATCTCGTGCCATTTTGGGAACGCGTGATTAGGTAGCAATTTGGCAAAGATTTGCCCATAGTTTTTGAAAATGTCGCCCACGCATCAAAGCCCGGAACCCGGTCAAGGTCGAGAACGGCCACCAACTCGAGCAGCCATAGACGGGAGCATCGGATTTGGCATTGGATTTCATCGGTGACTTTCTTAGAGCTTCTAGATTTGGGATTTCGTTGGAGGATTGGATTCAGGAAAGATGCTCATCACTTGTTTGATAAAATAACTGAGAAGGGTAATCTTACCTATTGGGAAAGAAGAGGTGATCAGTATCGAAATAATCTAGGCAACCAAACACACTCTTATGCTAGCCAGGCTAACGTACTACAGACAACCAAACAACCAAGAGTTGGCTCACTGGGGACATGCTTCGGCTATCCTGGCTAAGTTTTGCTAGCCAGGTTAACTGGGAGACAAACCAAACACACCCGTTGTGGCCTGCTGCTGCCCCTCTCACATCACCAATTCTGCAGTTGGCTGGTGAGGAAGCTGCCATGGCCATGGGAGCCGATGGTCCCCAAACCCTGCTGGTCCTCCTCTGCTCTTCCTCTTTCTTCTCCCTCGCCTCCTCTTTTGCTTTGCTGGATTTTGGTCATGGCGATGGGGACGCCCAGGATTTGGACGCCTAGGCGACGACTTGAAAACCATGTATCATACATGGGATCCCATCGTACATATATCAAACATATACTCATTTTTTTTTCTCGAAATAATTGGGTATTCCCAGGAATACCCATGCATCCATCCAGCTGGATCTGCCCATGCTTGTGGTTCACTGTGAGTGCCTGTCTATCTTGGCAGAAACATGATGCATTACCATATCTTCATAATTGTGTATTTCTTTAACTATTTGTTTAGATCATTCAATTTTGTTCCTTTTCCCCCCTCTTGGCAGACTATGACCACTTCTCCTCCCAGTGAAAAAACCTCCTAGAAGATCTTGGAGGGGTTTAACATTGGGATGAATCTTTGGGCCCTTACTTTGCTTCTAAGTGGAGATTCAGTTTTCTGCTTTCACTTATGATGACGAGTGAAAAGCAAATGACTTCGAAGGGCACAGAGTCTTCAGTTTCTTCTGCTCCTCCTGATGGAGGAGCCAGCAAGGAACCTCATAAAGGGGGGAGATTACCCAATGGGTGAATTTCTATCCGTTTATTAGAACCACTCATCATGTTTTACGTTATGCATATTCCTTCTTAATTCTTATATATACATGTATATTTGTCTCCTGCTTCAGGAGGACAACTGGTCCAGCACGTCGCTCATCCAAGGGGAACTGGACTCCAGAAGAGGTAAAGTTGGCACTCTGGTTTTCTAAATTCATTAATAGCATGCATTTTTAGTAAAGCATTTGAATACTGAGGTAAATAACCTATCTTAGGTAGCTTTGAGGAATGGTATGCTAAATGCCCATTCTCAATAAGATATTCTTTTTCTCGGGCCTGGTGCAAGTGGTAGTCTTAGTGCCTGTGACCGGAAGGTCTCGGGTTCGAGTCGCGGCACAGGCAAGGGTACGGCTTGCCACGGCACCCTTCCCCAGACCCTGCACAGAGCGGGAGCTCTCTGCACTTGCTACACCCTTTTTTTTAGTGAAGATAACTATCATAGACAGATATGTAAACTTTGACCATACTTTTCCTCTACTGTAGTTGATACTAAGTTGATAGTAGGCAGGGATTACTGATTTACTGTTCTGATTCCCTTGCTGCATTTATTTTCATTTGCAACAAACATTACACACATAACACTGTTCAGTGGCATGCCTACATCAGCGCCAAAGATTTATTTGATTTCATTTTCTTTTTATATGCTAAGCATTGCATCATGAGACCGTGTTGAAGATGACCTTATATGTGCTTAGACCATATTTTGCCTATCTATTGGTGTGGTCTGATGGGCACATATGCTACTCAATTGTAGGATGACATACTTCGCAAAGCTGTTGAAACTTACAAGGGAAAAAATTGGAAAAAGATAGGTACTTTCTTTAGCTGATACAAAGTTGATATGTTCTCTTTTCTCAATTTGTGTAGCACAGGCCGTTGATTTCTTTTTGAAGTATCATATATCCAAACTTAAACTGACCAGCATGCATCTTGTTTGCTTGCTATTTGTATTGCAAACCCTGATAATGGAGTGTTGTATTATGGAATATAGCATCACCTTTTTTTTAGAACTGTCGACTTAGTTTGATGCACTGGCTCGAAGCTATCACACTTTAGCACCAAGGTCTAAATAGATGTGCCCGTCTTGTTAATGTTTATAGTGTAGTAATTTGAATATGTGATATAAAGAATTGCCCCTGACGCTCATAAATTGTGTACATGCTACACACCTTTATTTTTATTTTGTTGTTATTGCATAACTCCATTTCACCATGGATATACTTCAAGAAATTGAGATCAGGTGCACACATCATTCTTTGAATTTTGTGGTTGTATCATTTCTGCTCATGCCAATGACTGTACTGGATCCTTAATTGCTTACAATAATGCGACTCAAACTCAATTTTCATGCTACTATTCCATCATTTTCCCCTTGCTTGTCAATGACAATCTTTATCTGAAACTAATGCTTGATGAACTACATTCTTTTCCCCAGCTGAATGTTTTCCAGGTAGGACTGATGTTCAATGTTTGCATAGGTGGCAGAAGGTTTTGAACCCTGAACTTGTTAAAGGGCCCTGGTCCAAAGAAGTAAGTTCTACAGTTTTCCATTTGGGGTTTATTTCACTTTTCTTAAAACAAACTAATCCCATTTAGGTTATTTTACTGAATTATATTACATGCTGCAAGATTCTTTTATTATTTTTCCAGGAAGATGAGATCATTACTCAGATGGTAAACAAACTTGGACCAAAGAAATGGTCGACCATTGCCCAAGCTCTTCCTGGACGTATTGGAAAGCAATGTCGGGAAAGGTATGCCATGAAAGGTACTTGTAGTAGTGTTACATGATGATATGAGGTGCTGGGAAATATTTATTTATTTGTGGTTGGCTTCTATGGAAAACAGGAGTCATGATTTTGGGTATTTGATCAGAGTACCACACTAACTTACAAATACATAAATGTAGCTATTGTTTTCCACTCTTCTCGTGATGATTACTATGCACAGTAACCAATGAAATATAATATATTCATTTGCATATACACTACTCATACTAGTAATGATATTGTATTCATTTATGTGTAATTACTCTTGAAAATGCATGGCAATTGATTTGAGAAAAGGTTTCATGTATCAAATAACATGAAATGGCATGCCTAGAATTTGTTTCTCTGTTGGCTTGGTTTGGGGCATATGTGATGCAAACTGTTATTAGCTGCAAACATGCAAACCATATTAATTTGGAGATAAATAATGATATGAATTATGAAGCATTTTAATCTGGCATCTTCATTTAGATGGCACAACCATCTTAATCCTGGGATCAATAAGGACGCATGGACACAAGACGAGGAAATCAGGCTCATCCATGCTCATCAAACTTATGGAAACAAATGGGCTGAATTGACAAAGTTTTTACCAGGAAGGTACAGATTCTTTCCCAAGCTGCTTTTAAACTAGCAAGAGTAATAGATAATATCAAATGGGAAAAACATAATATTCTATGCATTAGTGATACTCCATTGCAGTATGACATATATATCAGATTGTAACATCCTGATATATTATTCGGTTACTAATTAAAAAGTGCATCACTAAATCAGTCTAGAGAATATTGAGTTATATTAGAATACAGAGAAATTGATGAGTAAGTTTGTATATTATCCTATCAGGACAGACAATGCAATTAAAAATCACTGGCACAGCTCGGTGAAGAAGAAAGTTGATTCATACAGATCATCTGGTTTACTGGCTCGATTCCCTGGCCTCACACCTGTCGAATACACTGCTGTTGGTTTAAATGTTGAGTCTTCATCTGCCATGACCAATCAAATTAGTGAAGACAGTGGTTTTAATGTTTTTCGGGAGGCTGAAGATTCGATGGAGTTAAGTCAATCATCGTTTGCCAAGGGTTCTTGCTCTCAGGAGGAACAAACTGATGTGACTTTGGGATCTCATTTGCATGTGCATGAGTCTTTGTGTCAAGATGGTTTCACTAATGCTGAGAATGGCGCTTCTGCTTTACCTGACATGTGTCACCACTTATCCACTTCTGACATGGATCAAGATGAACACATGCAGTTAAATCAATCATCGTTTGCCAAGGGTTCTTGCTCTCAGGAGGAGCAAACTGATGTGACTTTGGGATCTCATTTGCATGTGCATGAATCTTTGTGTCAAGATGGTTTCACTAATGCTCAGAATGGCGCTTCTGCTTTACCTGACATATGTCACCACTTATCCACTTCTGACATGGATCAAGATAAACACATGCAGGAAGGAATGGATTTGGATAAACACTTGCAACAAGAGTTTTCTCAAGGAATGGATTTGCATCTTGACATAGATGAAGTGCCAAACAACTTCGTGATAAGAGATAGCCAGGCATCCAATGAGCCTGCAGTTCAGTTTCAGGACACACAGATTATGAATAGTTCAGAAAATGGAGTATCTTTGATACCATATGCTGTAACACCATGTGTTCCCATCTTACCTAGTGTTTCTGGATGTGAGCATAACATACATGTGATGTCTGAAGTGGGCATAAAAAATGATAATTGTTTGCAAGCAGAAAAGCAGCAGGATATTTCCATTCAATCAGGTGCATATTCTTCTGAAGCTGCAAGCAACTTTTCAGCACCACTTTACCCATTGCAGACAGCTGAACCAGCAACAATGATGGGTGGCCCTGTGTATTATCAGAGTTCTGTAACGTCATTATCACCGGGCTTCATTTTGTCAGATGGTGTTTCTAATGCATCTGATGTCAATTTTGAGACAAGTCACTATCCTGTTTCTTGCCAAGATTTGGAGATTAAAACTTGCCACAATTCTTCTGGTGATCCTGATCAAAATTCATATATTAGCAGTGAAGATGACAGAAACAGGACTTCTGAACCAATGGACAGCATACCAGAATCTGAAAAGAAACAAGTTGATGTTGAACAATCATGTTTGGAGCCTGCAGCCTACATTGGAAGGAAGCATTATCAAGTCATGGTGACATGATATTAAGTGAAAAGGAGGATGCTGGAGCTCTATGCTATGAACCTCCTTGCTTTCCGAGTTTTGAGATTCCCTTTGTCAGCTGTGAGCTTATAAACTCCAGCGATCTCCCAGAATATAGTCCTCTTGGCATTCGAGAGTTGATGAGGACATCCTTGAATTTCCCTACCCCAGTAAGATTGTGGGGCTCCCCTCCTAGGGATGGTAGTCCTGATGCTGTGCTAAAGAATGCTGCCAAAAGATTCATGTGCACCCCGTCCATAATGAAAAAAAAGCCTAGAGACCTCTCATCTCCTGGTCCTGATAAAAGAACCGAAAAGAAATCAAATACTGAAAAGGATTGTAGGAGCTCAGGCATGTCCTCTACAAGAGTTGGGAAATCTTGCATGGATACCCCTGATGATTCAGCTGATTTAGTTTCACTGAAAGAGAGAACTGCATTTCAAAAGAAGCTCAAGCTTTCTCACGAAAACAAAGAAAATTTGAATGAAATTACTGATCAAGGAGAAAATGAAGGCAATGCAAAGGTAAACACTTTGGCTATGTTTCATTGCGGAACAGTGATTGTATGAACAGTTTGCCATATACTTTCAATCTACTACTAGTTATTTTTTGTACTCAATAATTATCTATTCATGGATAAAAAACACAAAATCTTTGGCTTGAGGTGGATCTCCTTTATTGGAAGTGCACATTGCCTATCAGTAACGACATAGCAGGGACAATGTTAAAATCTTCTTTACAGAAATACAGGTTTGCAAATTAGAAATGTCTTGGATCATATAAGGCCTGTGGGGGATTTGATGGTTGCATGAAGGGTGGGCTGGTGGCAAAAGTTCACTTATTAGTAATAGTAAAGTTTATAGAATGAAATGCAATTAATATTTTTTTTTTGCGAATGCAATTAATCTTATTCTTGAAATATAATTTGCATTGTGTCTGCACATTTCTTATCTTGTTCTTCTATGTATTGTCTGTTCCAGCATTCTACAGGGATTCTTACTCAGAGCAGTGTCGACAACCACGATACACCTAAGCATGGTCCAAATTTTCAAAGTCAGGGGCTAAATACCAGTGTGCACGCTTTGTCTAACTCTAAAGACATATTTTCTAGATCAAAGCCATCAGAACTTCTTGTTGATAAATCTGCAGCCTGCATTGATGCAGATTACGAGTATGTGAACATGTAAGTTGGATGCTCTTCTACCCTTTACTTAGTAAGAAATTTCCATGCAAGTTTGTTTCACAAATCCTGAAGCTATGCTGTTAGTATATATAGCTGGTAGTTGTAAATCAACCATCAAATCAATGCCCTTTAAAATTATGTTTAATTCTCTGGGATACTGGCAAGGAACCATGTGCTTCTCCCCAGTAGAGCAAAAACTGCTTGGTACTTTTTCTCCAAAATTTATAGAAAGTCTTTGAGTTGGGAAAATATTCCCTGACTTAAACAGAGCCGCACTACTGTTTTAACCTGGTGTAAATTCTAAATTGAGTGCTTCATGGTTTTAAGATAACTCAAGTCACAATCACACCATGATCGAAGTCAGCTATTAATTACGGGATGGTACCCTTTTAAAATGCTGTCCTAAAGATCTTCTCAGATTTCATTGTTAATATTTTCATTTACCATAACCCGAATATCTGTGGTTAATTTAATGATGGTACAGATCCAATTTTAGAATTGCCGAGTCAATGGTACTTAGTATTGGTAACTTAACTATTGACCCTTCTTTCACTGAGTCAAGAACTCCTGCCCAGGTTACTGGCCCTTGGTTTTAGGCCATGCAATCGCTCGTCGTTTTTTTTTTATTGTAGCCTTGTGGCACAACTCTAACCTATTTCCTTTTTTTTAGCAAAACTCTAACCTATTTCCTGGGGTGTTGGTGTGTCATGTGTGTGGTGTTCCTGTACTTGGGGTTTGGGTCCTTCTTGACTCGTGTACTCTTTTTTTCTACCTTAATGAAATGACGTGCAGCTCTCTTGCATAGTTCGAGAAAAAAATTGACACAGTAAAATAATTCACAATTCCTTTCCAACTACCCTGTGACAATGTCATTTATCCATGATAGTATGAGTACAGACTTCATAACTTTGCATAGATACAATCATGATTCTGATTGGCTGTTATTGTCAGATTGGCTGATACTCCTGGTATTAAAAGAGGCTTAGAATCTCCTTCTGCCTGGAAGTCTCCTTTGTTCACACCATTCCAGGTAATTATTTTATTTGGAGAGTTTTTGGACTACGGTTTTGCTCTAGGATTTCCAATTCAAACTATAGTCTGAAGCTCAGGGTTTCATCTGAATATTCTCTTCCTAATCATTGTTATGCTTCTCATTGCAAACAAAATGCCAATACTTGTAGGAAAATTTTAGTATCTTCTATTTTGGGTGCTTTTTATTCTAGTGATGCTAACTTCACATGGATCAGAGAAAAGACTCACTCTGTCTGGATTATTAATTGTGTGCTTGAAAGTATTATTATTGGTAGCATTGAGCAGACTGCTTTATTTTGTTTTGTTCTTTTAGGATGCATACTTCATGAGCCCAGCAAGCAGAGCTTTTGATGCCTTAGGATTGGTGAAGCAGATTAATGAGCAGAGTGCTGCTGCTGTGGAGGAAGCACATGAAGTTCTGTCAAGTGGGAGCCCATGGAAACGACATAAATGGGAAAACTCTGACAAAGAAAATATAGAAAATACAGCTTTGAAGCATGAACATGTAACAAGCAAACCTCCATCCATACTCATGGTATGTAAAGCTTCATACTGATACTCTCTATTTCTCATTATTGCCAAATAAAAATTCTCACCATTGCTTAGATGTTAGAACCTAACTGATCAGAAATTTGAATTTTCTCTTGTTCTAAATCATAACATACAAGTAACTTAATCAAATAGGGAGAAATCCATGAACCTCCTATTATCTGTCTTCTCGTGTTTTCCTTGTATTCCTTTATTTTCACATCCTGTAATTGAATACAACACCTCGATACTTTGATGGTTGCATCCAAATCTCTGAGTTGAGGTTCGGACTTCGGAGGTATGGAGCAACCAAGGCACTGCATTCTGGCTTCTGCAACCATTGTCTTTTCTCTTTAGAACAGTGAATTTTATTCCTGCCTCGACACGAGCTATGCACTCAACCTAGTTCCTTCCCATCTCCGGCTATTTGAAATAAGCAGCAAAGATTATGGATGCTAATGCAAACTCCAGTGGCAATAATCTAATCTCTAGGCCTACCAGTAGACATTAGTTTTACATGGAACATCAAATTCAAGTGGACATGGATCAATTAGTTCAGTTGATTGAAACAGAATGCTCAATCTCAAGCAGGGGTCATCTCTTTTGTTTATATTCAAAAGCTTTTCAATTTATTCTGCAGGCAGAGGCACGGGTGCTCGATTTCAATGAATGCTCCACACCTGTGAGGGAGAAAGAAGATAAGAAATCAGAAATAGCTTTAGGAGGATCTACAAGCTCCCCTGTTACTTCCTCATATCTTCGGATGAATGTGCGGTAGCTCTTTGACAGATATATGTGGGGGTGAGGGATGGCCTATGCTGTTGTTCAGTATGTACATGTCTGTTATTAGCATAAATTCCGCCATTTTGAAATGCACATTCCAATTAGTACCTTATTCTTTGTGCTTCGGCACCCCAAATGTCAATTTTAAAAGGAAACATTTTTTGTAATGTTAAGATCAAGAGTTGTCATGTGTCACTTGAATTAAGATACGTTCTCATAATATATTTAAATTCTGAGTGTATTATGAAATCTTCTCATAGGTTAGATGTATATGTATGCCTGCTCTCCAAAGCTGAGTTAGGCAATTGGAAAGCAAATAACAACTCATATAAAATTAGAGAACATCAGATTTAAAATGTAAGGTACCTTGTAACTAATATAAAATGGAATATGCTTCACATTGTTACAAACCTTGGACAAATCAAAGATGATCACCATTAGTGAAGATGCCATTATGTAGAGAGCCTCATGTGCCATATGGGCCTAATATAGACCTTGTCACCTTGGTACACTTGATAGCCCCCCTTCGAACTTAAGTTGCAAGCATATGATCTGAATCATTGTGATTGAGCAAATCTTAGGGTTGTTCGTCTCATGTGGCTGATAAGCCGGCTGATGTTGTTTCGTTGTGACATAAATAGAACATTGTACCATAGCAATTAAGCTGGACGTGATAAGTTATTGCTACTATCAGGTTTGTGCTTTAAGTGGAAAAATCTACCCCTTGCAATTTTGAGGGGACATCCTGAAGAGAATTGTGTTATCATGACAATGAGAGTGAGTAAAGAAGGCTTCAACAACAATATTCTAAGTTCTTGTTTTGTTGGGTCATTAGTGATCCGCATGGCTCTAGTATTATGACAGACGAGGCATGGGGGCATCTCAAGAAAACTACCAAAATCAGCTAACAACTATCGAAGTCATACAATCTCTACAATGGTAGTAGCAACTGCTCGAAATTTTGCCTTGCTTGGGAGACGAGCGCTTGGTGGCAACAGATGCAGGGAGGTGAAGCTAGGCGGGCGGGCAGGCGCCAAGCGCGAGGGAGGCTAGGCGGCCATGGTTCTAACTGTTTGCGTGGTGGAGATTCTAAACCTAACGGCTAATGGGTGGGCAGACGGTAAGACACAAACAAATTATTGCACGTAGTAATTGCTTAATTGTTAGTCTGAACATAAACACATTAGTAGTAATTGCTTAATTGTTAGTCTGAACATAAACACATTAGTTTTACACTAGTTTCAGGTTCTACTACGAGGACACGGTCTATACAAATGTAAAAGAAAGATCTCTCTTCATAGTGCGGTGATTGTTGCTGGAAACATGTTCATAAGTAAGCTGTATCGAGGTTGTAACAATTTATGACACTTTTTTCTGTATCTTTATGTTTTGGGCGCTCCTGGCACTAGGACGTTCGATGCGATTGAGTCTGATCGGACGCCCCCACCCTGTCTGCACAGTCCCAAGAAAATAAAAGTTGAACATGTTCTCCTTTTCTCCCTCCCGACACAAGGGACCCGCCCTCGCCCCCCAACGCGATACGAGTACGGATCCTCCCCGCCCCCAACCTCGCTGGAACCCAACATCTCCAACCGCCGCCAACTCGCCCCCCACAAACTCGCCGGAACCCAACGTCGAGAAAACATCTAATGCAACAAGGATTAAAATGTGAACTACAACATCGAACAAAATCTATTGCAATAACGGAAAACCATCCACCGCAACGTGAAAATATATGCTGCAAACTGCTGCAACAACAAAAAGGCTATTGCAACATCAAAAAATTATATAATGCAACAAGCGTAAATCTGAACTACAACATCAAAGAATTGTACTACAACAACGAAAGCATCCACTATAGCATGAACAAAAATGCTACAAGAACGAAAAAATAACAAGATTCAAGAACTACAACGGTAACACCGCAAAAACGTATGTTGAAACAACCAAAAAAGGAGGAGGATGAGGGCCTGAGTTTGGATCGGGGCTGCCCGATGCCACTTTGCCGCCGGGTCCCTCGATCCGAGGGCTCCACCACACCGATCCGCCGCTAGGCGTGCAATATGGGCATGGTAGGGGGAGGGGGGGTGTGCGGTGAGCGCCATGATTTGTCGGGTGGCACGGGCGCATCGCGTCAAACGAGCTATAGGGCTAGAGCTTTAGCTCCTCCTTGGAACCGCTTCGTGGTCCCGCTCCACATCGGTGCCATGACGTCTGCTCCACCTCCTCGTTAGGCCCGCTTGACCATCACCTCTCGCTCCCGCCCTCTCTCTCTCTCTCTCCCCCAACCTCCTCTCGAGCGTGAGTCCCCATTCCTGAAGCAACGGACGCATGCAGTGGCGACAACAGCGGCGGCGTAGGCTGTGTGGGTGGGGGCAGGTGGCCGAGTAGATATGGGGCAAGACGGGCGGCTGAGTTGGTCGTGTTGTTGCGAGCGGAAGGGATAAGAACGATGGATGGGGTTGTGGGGCGGTCCACTACCCATGTGTTTGGTTGTGGGACTAGGTGGATGGAGTGACTCCATCCCCGATTTTGGGATAGAGCCGCTCCATCTTTTGTTTGGTTGTAATCTTGATTTTGGGGATGGAGCCGCTCCATCTCATGTTTGGTTGTAGGTACTGGAAAGGAAGAACAACGTTAGATTTCGCCACTTTGCATCGGGACCACTAGAGTTTATTGAAATCCACTAGGGCTAGATCAGAAATTCCTTGTCTCTAGTACTTTTACCTAAGCAACCCTGAGAGTGAAATAAAATTTCATTGAAACCCTCTTCTTTCTCCACCGGCGGTGCCGCCCGCTCGCACTTGCGCTTGGGCAAGGGATCCGGCCATGGCGGAGCGCGGAGGCCACGAAGTTCGCCAACAGGGCGCGGGTCTCGCGCGGCGGCGTGGGCGCCGCGGTGGCCACGGTCGGGCATCACCTATTCACCTATTCCACGAGATCCGGCTTGCGGCGGCATGGTTGTGGGCTCACGGTCGGGCACGACGTCGGGGCTCGGGCGCGGGCTCCTCGTTCTTCATGGCCACGAGCAAGGCGGGTACGGCGTCTGAAACGTAAGACGGAGGGCGCACTCATGACGGATCCCAGCTTTGGTTCGCTCCGTCCCGCTGATTTCGGCGGATGGAGCGAACCCCCGCATCTGAGCGAATATTCCTCCAAGGGACCAACCCAACCCACCTCACTCTACAACCAAACACCCTAAAAGTGGGTCGGCTCCAACCCGTTAAGCTCTGTTCCTCCAACCAAACACACGGTGCGATACACGCGTCCAAGCACGTAGGAGAAGCGTTGGGCGTCTTCACCCCGACATTACCGTTATTTTTTTTTTTTGCCGCCGAGGCTATATGGTAGAGACGCAGAGTAGGGCGTAGAGTATGACCCGAGAACTAACACAATTGGTCCGGCATAACAAAAAGAAAAAGACCTAACACAATTGTTGCATAAATGGCTAAAGTCTACATAACCCCTCAACTATTGAGGGTAGTAGACTACATCACCCCTAAACTATGAAAACGAATTTCCTACCCCTTGAACTTTGTAAAACCGATCAAATAACCCTCCGGTGGTTTTGGACAATGGTTTTGCTACAAATGATGGTAGTTTTGTATTTTTATATATTTTTATTTGAATTTTTGAAAAATCGAGTAAATCACGAAAAAAATCAAATGGGAAATCAACTTTGTTGGACTCCACATGAATAGATCTACACAATGAACATATAACATGTTATGCTTTAGTACAAAGTTTTTTTTATAGCTTTATATCTATGCTTGTCTATAATTAATTGGAATAAACTTTGTACTAAAGTGTATCATATTATATGTTCACTGTGTGGATATACTCATGTACAATCCAACAAAATTGGGTTTTTTTATTTTATGATTTTTCTATGATTTACTATGATTTTTCAAGGTTCAGTGATAATAAATAAAAAAGACTAGATAACAAAACCACCGTTTAAAACCATCTGGGGGTTCTTTGACCGGTTTTTGAAAGTTGAGATAGAAAATCCAACACACACACTTGGCAAAGACATAAACAAGGGGATAAAGTAGTCTGATCTCAATAGTTGAGGGATCTACTTAGACTTCTTCCTTAAAAAAAACACACACACACACACACACACACACACAACGCCTTTTGTCTAATTTTCTTTGTTTCCATAGCGTTGCCATATGTGCTCGATTAGATCCTTCTTGAGTTGCCTATGTGTTGGCCGAGATTTGATAGCTGAATTTCTATGAAGTGCCTATGCAAAGCTTGGATTAGGGTTGTCATTTGTGCGCACTTCTGGTGGGATCACTATCGTCGCACTTGGATTCTCATTCAAATCCAAGACATCCATCATTGCTTCTTTCTCATCTTCCATTATCATATTGTGAATGATAACAGAAGCTTGCATCGACTCTTTGAGTGAAATAAGGGGACCAATTGCTAAGTCCATCCACGATACGAAGGAACAAGGGTCTATTCATCCTAAATCTTCTACGAAACATCTCATCGGTGTAGATAGGATTTGCGGAAAAATAATTACCAACAAGATCATCATGATCCCGTTCACGGTTCCTTGGTATGTACCTCCTTGGTCCACTCTGTCGACGGGCGGCGGCAGGCACTTTGTCGAAGCTTCTCTGTCCATGTCGGGCCCATGCGGCCTTGAATCCTCGTGCTACTATTTCATCAAAGATCTCATCCTCTGCGATCAAGTCTTCCACGGTGAACACCTCATCGGCATCTTCGACTTCATCTGCGATCAAGTCTTCTAATATTTCTTTGACTGGCTCCATTCGGATACATTCTGCAACAATCACATTCACATTCCAATAATAGCGGGTAAAATTCAGTAGCGATAGCATTAACATGTACCGTAGCATTGAGATAACACACACACGCACTAGCATTAACAAGTACCAGTACCGGGATGCACCTCCATTCACGCACTACCTTCCGTTAAGTCCAAATTGAGCAATCTCTTGCATATACACAAATCGCTACTTTGCTAGTATTTCTTGTAAGCAAAATAAGACCACTCAAGCACGCTAGCACTTGTTCTCGCATATACACATTCACTAGCTGAAATAGGGATTACCAAGATCCGGAAGAGTCACCGTCGGGCAACATCAAAACAAATTGCGATGGTGAAAGAGGGAACAGAAACCCATGGACGATGACGAGCCGCCGCGAAGGTGTTGTCGATGGATAAAGGTGCCGTCGCCGGGAGAGTGGCCGCCATCGACACCGTGACCTAGGGTTTGGCCCTGGGCCGTCGCCGCCGCACCAAGGTCACCGGTGTCGACCGTTCTTGTGGTTTTGGCGGGGAACCTGGTGGTTTTGGCGCCGCGGAGGAATTGGGGAGAGCATGGGCGTGTGGGATAAAGCGGCCGTCGCTTGGAGAAGATGCCGTGGTACAACCCGGCTCAAAATGGCAACGGGTACCCGCTAACCCGACAGGTTTTACCCGATAAGAAGGTAGGAGTGGAACAAGTTTTCTACCTGTGGGTACGTTAATGGGCGAAATCTTCTACCCATCGGGTATGACGGGTACGGGTGTGGAACTATACTACCCATACCTGCATACCTGCGGGTAAAAAAACCTACAATAGTAGCCAACCACCATGCTGATTTTGGCCCACAATGGCCCATAAATTTGGCTCACATCTATTCATGCGTTCCAAGTATATATACATCTTCTTTAGTGAAACCCTAACTTCACTTTGTTCTTCTCCCAGGCGGACAAGCCGTCGCCGCTCCTACAGTCCTACTTGTCGCGCGGGGCGGGAGACGTGAGCACGCGCCTCGCCCGTCGGCCTGCACCTCCGACTTCCAACCTCTGAGCTCCGACCTCCAGCCTCCAGCCTCTATCCTCCACCTCCGACACTCTGGCCAGCCAACCTCCATCATGAGGGGCCAGGCGGAGGGAGCCGCAACTCACTGCTCCGGTGATGGCAACGGCGCAGAGGCCGCACGAGGCGATGGAAGGTCGACGCGGTAGACGGAGCTCCTACCCGCCCGACGCGTGCGTGGCGAAGCTCCCTTTCCCCGGTCGGCGGCGGCGGCGGTCCCCTTCCCCGCCTCGACCGCGGAGGCCGGAAAAACTGATTTGTCGGGTGCGGGTTACCCGTCGGGTAAGAATTACCCGCCGCGAAAGCGTATGGAATAGATTTCCCACCCGTCTGCAGGTACGGGTACGGGTGCGGATAAGACTTTGGCTTGGCGGGTGCGGGTACGGGTGGCCAGTACCCGTTAGGTGTATACTCGTTGCCATCTTGAAGACCGACACTCGCTCGTGCGAGGGAGGTTGGGGAACGAGACGGAGCCGTCCTTTGGCGAGGCAACGGAGGCGTCATCGGTGGGCAGGCGCGGGGGCAAAATGAAAATGCGACAGTACACAGACGGGTTTTACCGACGCGTTGTACATGCCCTAAGTGTACTATAGGGTATCTCTAGATGCGCTTCCATCACACCCATGTCCGCTAGCGCCCGCACCTGGAAGGGCGTGCAGAGGGGCCGATGGCCTTCTTGGTGAGCCGTGTTCGCCCTCTCAACCAGGCATCGCGAGCGGCCGGCCAAGAACTCCATTGGATCTATTCCCATGTATACCTTATTCTGCTTATATTAAAAAAAAGAAGAAGGAAGAGGAAGATGAACAGGAATAGCCGGTCCACCTGCTCTACCACTGGTAAGGATGCCGGGGAGAGGCAGGGACCGGCGGCGATGGATAGAAGAGGAGGGTTGTGGATGGCAATGGGCTGTGGACGGCGGTGAAGTTGGAGGAGTTTGGGGAAGAAACGTTTACTACTGAGAGACTTGAACTGTTTGTCGTGAGGGGGGTTGGAGTTGTGCCGTAGTGCTCTTGGCGATATGCCGTAACCTGGCGATATGCCGTGTACGCCCTTCCTACCTTAATCCCCACCACATCCCCGCTCGTTCATCCGCAAATCCATCTGCTCCCTACCACCATCTGATTCCCTACTGCCCCGCTACAGATCAACCCCAAAATCATCCGATTTGGTTAATTTCTCGGCGGGAGACTTTGCCCACAGACGGCTCAAGTTAGAAAGCTCACTACGTATCCCACTTTCCATCCTTAATCCCGCTCAATTTTCCTCCTGTTAATCCACCAATCAGCCGCGCCCCCAACCTGATCTGACTCCCTGATTCTCCAGCTTCAAATCGATCCCAACCTTGCTCGAATCAGTAGCCTCTACTTGTGGTTCCTCTTCGATTCCACTGGTGGAGAACCAAGCGGCGGCGGCTCCAACATCCACCGATCCTCTAGGCCTCGCGCCGGAGATCCCATTCGCCTTGCCATAGTCGCCTTGGATCTTCCTCCTTTCAGCATGTTTTATGATTTCCACCTGGCCAAATCTTTCAATTTTCGTCAAGGGGCTCACAGGCGCAATGGCAAAGGCATTGGTTGGGAGGCTCCCACCCGAGGTTCAAATCACAGGTGCGACACTTTATCCCGGATTTATTTCGGGATTTTTCGGCGCCGTGCATTAAGTGGTAGGCGACGTCCCGTCGATAGCGAGGCGCCCGGTGGTGACTTCGAACTTCAAGATTTGCCGGCTCAGTCCTTCGAAGGTGCTCATAGGGGTAGGGTTTGCGTGCGTGTGTTCATAGGGGTGAGTGTGCGTGCGTGTTGAGCGTCTGCGTTATGCTGTGTAATCTCAAAAAAAAAATCTTTCAATTTTCTCAGACCTGCTCTCCGCTTCTTCCTGCCGCCACCCATCATGGATGCCGGCGACCCTAGCGCAGTTGTTCCCTCGGCAAAGGAGCACGTTCCTCCAGATCCACCTCATCCTCCACCACCACCAACAGCCGTTCCCCCACCGGCTATGGCTCCCACCACCCACGCAGCCCCCGACATCCCCATCTCCTATCCGCATGCGCGAGTCAACGCCATGCTCATTCCTAGCCATCCACTCCTTGCTTTCGCAACCACTCGAGGAGGAGGAGCTCCGCCTAGCACGGAATTGCTTCCCTCGGCCATAGATTCCTCGCATGTGCTAGAGCATGCGCTCGCGGCCGACAAACTCCACCCACATCCGTTACTCCTGCTCCCGGTAGAGTCGCTAGAGACGGAACTGGGGCCGGTCACAACGACGCCAAGTGTGGTGGGCGCTGGCCAACGCCACAACAACCACATCTTGCAGCAAGAATTGTTCATCCAGCCCCCCGTGGCGCCGGGCGGCCATGGCGGGCGACCACCAAGATCTCATCGGGGCTTTCGCGGTCCGGGCGGGCCGGGCGTGGACGAGACGGTGCCGGTGTTCGCGCTGCTGCGGTGGGCGAGGCTCACGGATAAGAGGGCGCAGATCCGGCGCAGCTTCCTCGGCTTCTCTGTGAGCGCAGAGGTCGAGTACCCGGATGGCCATGCTGCCGGTGGTAGCTGCGGAGACAGCCATCGCGCTGTTCCTGCTACTCGACGACTCCCTCCGCTGCTCGGCCGTCGCACCGGCCACCGTGAATGGGAGACTCGACCGCAATGTATTGCAACTGTCTCGATGAGGCAGCTCGGTGGCCGCCTCCCCTTCCGGTCGGCTCGAGCAACGAGGGCCGGAGACCGAGGCGTGATGGGCAAAAAAGGTGGGGCTCCGCCAACTAAGACCTTCACCATGGTGCAAGAAGGAACCCGAGCAACAATTCCCCGTTCAAGCGGACCATGCACCTATTCTTCAAGGAGGCCTTCTTGCTTTGTTTGACCGTTCGTCGGCACCATCAACGGCAATTTCGACTCGGGCTATGGCGCCGGGTCGACGGGCGCCACCAACGCCATGACACACCTAGCCTGAACTGCAGAGGAATGGGCGGGAGCCTCCGCAATTCCACGATGGCGCATCTCTCCCGACTTGTTGGTGTCTACTAGAACCCGTGTATGTTTTATTTACAAACTTCGTAACTCCTCTATTTCTAGTTCTTACATTTAAAACCATTTCAATTTAAATGATGCTTTTGTCGTCCCTCCATTGGTCGGTCGGGTGGTCTCACGTGGTTGTTATGGACTCATGATGTTGATATAAGCGTAGTTGACCATCACCACCACTACATTTTGGCTCTTTGTACTAATAGAGCCACCAACCTCCGTATGGTATTGTGTGTGTGTATGGAGATCCTCACCATCTCCTGTCTAGTGTTATCTGGGATAGGGTTTTAAACTTTGTCGAACTTAATCCTAATATGCCGATGTTGTGCATGGGGGATCTTAATGACATTATGAATGAGTCTGAGAAGCTAGGTCCTGTTAATGCTGATCTTGCTCGTATTTCTGATTTCTGTGCTTATGTGCGGCAATGTGGTTTTTTTGACCTTGGCTTTAGTGGTCCGGCTTATACCTGGACAAATAAACGTTTCTCCTCGACCCCAACCTATGAGCGCCTAGATCGTTTTTTGGGCAACTCTGAGTGGTGTATGATGTTTCCTAACACGGCTGTGTTCCACCTTCCTATGATGTACAGCGACCACACTCCCATCTTAGCAGTCCTTAACTCTCAGCGCAATAGAGTCAATAAACCTTTTAGATTCGGAAACTGGTGGTTAATGGATTCTGATTACAATGACGTAGCACATAATAGTTGGTTACGATCTACTAACCGTGCTTTCACGCAGAAAACAAAGTTTCTAGCTACAGATCTAAAGAAGTGGAGAAGGAAGAAACCGAACAACAAACAACTTCTAGAGAACATAGAAGCCCAAATTTTAGACCAACAACACCTTCACCCCTCACAGCAAGACCACGATCTCCAAAAAGCCCTTCATGACCAACATCAAGATCTCCTCACCAAGGAGGAAAAATACCATATTCAGCGTGCTAAGAAATCTTGGGCAAGAGATGGGGACAGCAACACCGCTTTCTTTTACAAAGCCATCATCAAAAGAAATAGAAAGAACAAAATTGCCCACTTAATAAATCCGGATGGTTCCACTTCCACCACCCCAAGCCAGATTGCCGACTCCCTTGTCTCTTATTTCAATGACATTTTCGGTTCACAAACCAACCCTACTTCAGCCCGGAACAATAACCACGCCCACCACTCACACACAGCCGTATCTCATCACATCTGCATACTCCAAATGCTAGCCAAACTACACAAGAATTCCGGGAAGAGGTAGCGATCCAACGCATCGAGGGATTTCAGGTACACCTATTCTACTCCTTCCATGCAGAAACACACAACATCATAAAGGAGATGCGTAGTGTTGCAGCCCCCCGGCCCGCATGGATTCAACACAAACTTTCTATAAGGCGGCGTGGCCATGGATCAAGGATGATGTCTACAAAGTGGTAACAGATTTTTATACTCACTCCTTCCTCCCGCCTAATATCAACCAGACTTACATTACTCTTATTCCAAAAATCAATCAACCTACAACCCCTAAGGACTTTCGTCCCATCAGTTTATGTAATGTGATTTATAAGGTGCTTACCAAGTCTCTTGCTAACCGCCTTAAACAACATTTACTAGGTTACATTGACCAAGCTCAATCCGCCTTTGTGGCACACAGGCACATCTCCTCGAATGTGATTATCACTCAAGAAATTATTCATACCTTTAATCTACGCGGTGGAATAACCAAGCTTTCCTGCTTAAGATAGATCTTGCTAAAGCTTTTGACAGGTTAGAATGGGACTTCATCAAGCAAGCTCTTCGAAGATTGGGACTTCAAGAAAGATTTATTAACCTTATTTTTCTATGCATTTTGTCACCAGAGTTTGCTATTCTTGTGAATGATGAACCTACTCATTTCTTTTCATCCCAAAGGGGTCTTCGCCATGGTTGTCCACTTTCTCCGTATCTTTTTGTTATTGCAATTAATGAACTATCAATTAGGTTGCAGAACACATGGATCAAAACAACCTCACTTTGGAGTTTCATTAGGCCTAGGAGCACCGAAGATACACTCACTTTGCTCTTTGCGTATCTAACCTCATTCTATGTGGCAAGGCTACGGTGCAAGAAGCGTAACTAATTAAAACCATACTCTCACGACTTATTATGCAGAACTCGTGGTCGGACCCTAATCTTGAAATCATCTATTTACTTAGCAAAAATGTGCCGAACCATACTAGAAACACTATCAAAACTATTTTTCCTGTTCAAAATCTACAACCTAACACCATGCATCTTGGTCATCCGATGATCTTTTCTCATCACGACAAAAACAAAGCTTATGACTTCATTTATGTAAAGTTTTTGGCTAAATTTGGTACTATTAAAGCTAACAAGCTCAACCATGCAGGTCGCCTTCAATACATTAAGTCGGTTCTAACCTTGATTCCTATTTATTACATGTCCACTGTCCTTTTTTCTAAAACTTTTGTAGAGAAAATCAATACTATCCTCGAAGGTTACGGTGGGCGGGAGTGCAAGATGAACACGAAAACTTCACCGATTCAATACAGATCATGGGACGACATGACCAAACCTAAGGAACAAGGAGGGCTCGGCATCAGGGATATGGAGACAATTAACAAAATGAAATCTCATGTTTGGTTTTGGAAATTGATGACACACTTGTGGACTAATCCTTTGCTCTAAGTGATGACTTTGAGATAGGATTAGATGGATGACAAGGAGCATGATGATCATGAACATGGACGATGATGGTGGACATGATGGATCGTCAAGCTCGGTGATCGGCTTGAGAGGAACCCGGAGATCAAGGCAAAGGTATCTTGATAGGGTTTTCCTTTCGGTGATCAAGACACGATAGAGCGTGTGATCACATTATAGGATAGATAGCCGACTATCAAGAGGGAATGCCGCGACAATCCTTTGGTGAAGTGCTTCTAGGTCCAATTGACTTGCATATTGCATTTAGGACATGAGAGCACTAACTTCGATCTTGCCTAACTTATCGACGTGCTAACATTGGTGATAACGTGGTCATCTTGGACGTGTTGGCAACCCATGGCAAGAGGCGAAGCAAGTTTGAAGCAAAGAGCAAAGAAAAATGTGAAAAATCACCGTCATCCGCGGGGTGACCGGGGCCTTGCGATGCATCGACCGGACGCACCGACCCGGTGGCTCCGGTCGATCGTCGTCGCGCAGAGCCCCCGCAGCGGGTTTTTGCCGGACGCCAGACCGGACGCCGGACCGGATGCTTCCGTGGTCGATCGGAAGCACCGACCGGACGCTGGAGGAGGGCGCCGGTAGGGCCCGAAGTTTGTCGGATGCGACCGGGAAGCACCGACCGGGACCCTCGACCGGACCAGCCGGTGGTTCCGATCGCGTCCGGTCGGTCTTGTAAAGCAAATTTTTAGAGCAACGGCTCTATTTCAAGGGGAGCTCTATATATACTTGGATGGCGGTTCTTGGAGCTCTCTCTTGCACATTTGAACACTCTAACTTGCTAGTGAGCTTGTGAGACTCCTCTCCACTCATCTCTCCTTCCATAATTCGTATTCTTGGTGAGATTGAGAGTGATAGAAGTGCATTGCTTGCATCGGTTGCATCTAGAGGCACTTCATCCTTGGAGAAGCCGCGGGATTCTTATTTTTTTGGGAATTTGCCCGGTTCCCCTAGCGGCTTGGAGCAAGAGGCGGTGTTGAGCTCAAGTGGAGCTTGTTTGAGGCCACACCGGTGGTGATTGTGAGGGGTCGTTCCTTACCCCGCGGAGATTCGCGAAAGGAGCACTAGTGGATTGCTCATGGCTTGTTGGACCCTCTCTTGTGATCATTTGCTTGAGCTCCCATAGGGGATTTGGCACCGGCCATTAAGCTTAGCATACGTCAAGTGAGTGTGTCGCCACAACGGGGACTTAGCGTGCCGGTAAGCACGTGAACCTCGGTGAAAAATCATCGTGTCACTTGTTCTTGCTCGTTGGAGATTTCTTGATGATCACGGTGATTGGCTACAACCTCGACACTACACCGGTGGTATTGTATTCTAGCACCTCTTTGCATTACTTAGTAGCATATCTTGTTAGGGTGCTTAGTTGGTAGCTTGTGTAGCTTGCTTAGTCGTGTTTAGCTCCTAGTGGTTTTTCTAGTTAGAATTGCTTGCTCACCTAGGAGTAAATTAGCGACATAGCCTTTGTGTGGATTAGAGACATTAGAATTTGACTTGTGGCTTGCCCAGATAGCTTGTAGCATTGCTTAATAGCTTCGCCATCTTATTTACTAATCCGGGTGCTTAGTGTTGTTGCAAGATTTTTTAATAGGCTATTCACAACCCCCCCCCTCTAGCCATTAGGACCTTTCAAGTGGTATCAAAGCCGAGGCACCGTATTTGTGAGGCTTAATATCCTACGGTGATAAAATGGCAATGACGTTTCATGTCAACAACACCAAGAAGGCGCCACCTTTCGATGGCACCAACTTTGCCTATTGGAAGGTGAAGATGACCGCACACCTCAAGTCAATCAATAGAGAAGTGTGGGTTGTGACCGAGAACAAGTTTGAGGTGGCCAAACCAAATGAGCCAACCGCGGCCGAAGAGAAGAAGTTATATGCAAATGATGTGGCCGTGAGTGCTTTTCATGAGGCATTCAACGATAGAGTGTTTGAGCAAGTCAAGTCACTCACCATAGCTCATAACATTTGGAAGAAGCTAGAAGAGTGCTATGAGGGCACCGAAGGCGTCAAGCAAGCCAAGGCATACATAAAGCTTGAGCAATTCAATAGCTTCAAGATGGAGGAAGATGAGACCGTGCCGGAGATGTTTCACCGCATGCAAGTGTTGGTGAATGATCTCAATGCTCTAGGAGAAGAGATCAAGGACAAGACCTTCAACATGAAGTTCTTGAGATGTTTGCCCGAGCGGTTTGGGATGTTCATCACCGTGCTAGTGAGGTCAAATTTGAAGGATTTGACTCCAAACCAATTGCTTGATGAGGTCATGACCGATGACTCCTATAGAGATGACAAGAAAAAGCAAGAGCTCATCAACAAGGCAAACAAGAAGGTCAAGGATGAAGAGAAGAAAGAGGACAAGAAGAGCTTGGAACTCAAGGCAAGCTCATCATCAAAGGGCAAGAAGAAGAATGAAGAATCAAGTGATGAAGAAGATGGCACTTCTACAAGTGAAAGTGAAGTGGATGAGCAAATGGCTCTCTTTGTGAGGAGATTGGGAAAGTTTGTGAAGAAAAACTACATCTCCAAGAACAAGAAGAAGCAATCATCCAAGAAGAAGACCAAGGATGGCAAGAATGAAGGCAACATGACATGCTTTCGTTGCCATGATGATTGTCACTTATGATTGATGATGAGAAGGGCATCAAGCCCAAGAATGAGAAGGAGAAGAAGCCCAAGAAGAAGAATATGATATAGTGATGGCTCATCCTCCTCATGAAGAAGCAAACAAGCTCACTAGGGAAAGAATTGCAAAAGCATGCTTGATGATTGCATTGTCATGTTCCAACTCAAACTAGGGAGGAGATGCAAAGCAAAGTAGGAAGGAATGCAAGGGCTTGCATAAGGAAACAAAGAGCCTTAAACAAGAACTTGATGAGCTTCGGGCATCTTATGAGAGTCTAGAGGTAGACCATAAGAAGCTTGAGAAATCTCATTCTAAGTTAGAGAAAGCTCATTCCTCTCTACTTGATGAGCACAAGTTGTGCTTAGTTGTTGAGAATGTTGATACATGCAATGCAAGCATCATGTGTGATATCCTTGTTGATGAATCAACCCCCAAGTGTGAGACCTCCACTAGCTCTATCACTAGCATATCCATCTCTAGTGAAGATAATGACAACCCTATGCTTATTCATGAGAATGCATGTTTAAAGAGGGAAGTAAAGGAGCTCAATCACACCTTGGCTAAGGCTTATGGTGGTGATGACCGCTTGCTTATGTGCTTGGGTAGCCAAAGGGCATCCTTATACAAGGAGGGCTTAGGCTATATCCCCAAGAAAGGCAAGGCCGCCTATGTGACTCACAAGACTCGTTTTGTGAAGAGCAATGGTAGCTATTGCAAAGCTTGCAAGCAAGTTGGTCATTTAGAGCCAAAGTGCATGAACAAGAAAGCCAATGTTTCTTCTATCAAGCTTGATCATTCTTATATGCTTGTGAAGAAGGAAAATGGTGTTCGTGCTAGGTTCATTGGTACACCATGTGGATGGGCTCAAAGAAGAAAGCCATTTGGGTACCAAAGGCCTTGGTGACTAACCTTAAAGGATCCAAGCAACATTGGGTACCTAAGAAGAATTGATCTTATTTTGTAGGTCAATTATCGTGCCGGAGGAGAGCATTGGATAATGGATAGTGGGTGCACTCAACACATGACCGGGAATTCTCATATGTTCAAGACTATTAGCATCAAGGGCATTGATGAATATGAGTCAATCACTTTTGGCAATGACAAGAAAGGCAATATGTTGGGGCTAGGCAAGATTGCTATTACTCAAGAGAAAAGCTTGTCAAAGGTGTTGCTAGTTGATCATCTTGATTACAACCTCTTGTCGGTCTCTCAACTTTGTGACCATGGGTACAAATGCATATTCACAAGTCAAGAAGTTGAAGTGGTTAGTGGTGATGGTGCAAACATGATCTTCAAGGGATTTAGATATGGTGATCTCTACCTTGTTGATTTCAACTCAAAAGAAGCCAAGTTGACAACATGTTTACTCTCAAAGGCTAGCAAAGGGTGGTTGTGGCATAGAAGGCTTGGTCATGTTGGAATGAAACAATTGAACAAGTTGATGAAGCATGACTTGGTTAGAGGCTTGAATGATGTGAAGTTTGAGAAGGACAAACCTTGTGGAGCATGTCAAGCCGGCAAGCAACATGGCAATGCACATCCAACCAAGAGCACAAAGAGTACAAGCAAGGCATTTGAGTTGCTACACATAGACTTGTTTGGGCCAACATCATACTCTAGCATTGGAGGCAACAAGTATGGTTTTGTCATAGTTGATGACTACACTAGATACACATGGGTGTTCTTTTTGCATGACAAGAATGATGTGTTTGAGCTTTTCAAGACATTTGTCAAGAGGGTTCAAAATGAATTTGAGACATCCATCAAGAAGATTAGGAGTGACAATGGAAGTGAATTCAAGAACACAAGAATTGAAGAGTTGTGTGATGAGCTTGGAATTGGACATCAATTCTCACCAACCTACACTCCTCAATCCAATGGTGTCATTGAGAGGAAGAATAGAACCTTGATTGAAATGGCAAGATCAATGCTTAGTGAATACAATGTTAGCCATTCCTTTTGGGCCGAAGCAATCAACACGGCTTGCTATTGTAGCAACCGACTCTATTGCCATGGGATGCTTGGCAAGACACCATATGAGTTGCTCAATGAAAGGAAGCCCAACATTGGTTTCTTTAGAGTCTTTGGATGCAAATGCTACATTCTCAAGAAAGGCACAAGATTGGGCAAGTTTGACAAGAAGTGTGATGAAGGTTTTCTAGTTGGATATTCAACCACAAGCAAAGCATATAGAGTTTGGAACTTGGGTAGTGGCAAGCTTGAAGAAGTCCATGATGTGGAATTTGATGAAACCCAAGGCTCTTAAAATAAAGTTGAAAATCATGATGATGTGAGTGGTTCCAACTTGGAGAATGCAATGAGGAACATGGATATTGGTGACATTCGGCCAAGACAAGTGGAAGATGATGAAGACACTCCATTGCCTACTACCACCATTGAGATCAATGCAAATGAAGCAAGCACTAGTGGTACACAAGATGAAGATCAAGAGCAACAAGCTAGTCCAACTCCTCATCCTAGTCATCAAGTGCAAGTGATGCAACCATCCAACATTGCAAGGGATCATCCAATTGATCAAATTGTCGGTGACATCAATAGTGGAGTGGTTACTAGGAGAAGATTGGCATCCTTTTGTGCTCACCATGCCTATGTAGCACAAGAAGAACCGGAGAACATTGAAAATGCACTCAAGAAGGAAGATTGGATCAATGCCATGCATGAAGAGTTGAACAACTTCAAGAGGAATGATGTATGGGAATTGGTGGAAAGGCCAAAGGACTATAATGTGATTGGAACCAAGTGGGTCTTCAAGAACAAGCAAGATCAAGATGGAATTGTGGTTAGAAACAAGGCAAGGCTAGTAGCTCAAGGGTACACTCAAGTAGAGGGTTTTGACTTTGGAGAGACCTATGCACCGGTTGCTAGACTTGAAGCAATTAGAATCTTGCTTGTTTATGCATGTGCTCATGACATCAAGCTCTATCAAATGGATGTGAAAAGTGCATTCTTGAATGGCTTCATCAATGAGTTGGTGTATGTGGAACAACCCCCGGGCTTTGAAAATGAGAAGTATCCCAACCATGTCTACAAGTTGAAGAAAGCATTGTATGGCTTGAAGCAAGCACCAAGAGCATGATATGAGAGGTTGAGAGATTTTCTCCTCTCTAAAGGGTTCAAAATGGGCAAGGTGGACACCACTCTCTTCACCAAGAAGATTGGAAAGGACTTGTTTGTGTTACAAATCTATGTTGATGACATTATCTTTGGGTCAACCAATCAAGAATTTTGTGAAGAGTTTGCAAAGATGATGGCCAATGAGTTTGAGATGTCAATGCTTGGAGAGCTCACATTCTTTCTTGGTCTCCAAATCAAGCAATTGAAGAATGGCACATTCATTAGTCAAGGTAAGTACATCAAGGACATGATCAAGAAGTTTGATCTTCAAGATGCCAAGTCAATGTCCACACCAATGGCAACCAATGGAAGCCTAGACCCCGATCCAAGTGGCAACATGGTTGAACAAAAGAAGTATAGGTCCATGATTGGTAGTTTGCTCTATGCAACCGCATCAAGACCGGACATTGTATTTAGTGTGGGCATGTGTGCTAGATATCAATCCGATCCAAGAGAAAGTCACCTCAAAGCAACAAAGAGAATTGTGAGGTACTTGAAGGGCACACAAGATGTTGGACTATGGTATCCAAAGGGATCCAAGTTTGATTTGATTGGATATTCGATTCCGACTATGGAGGGTGCAAGATAAATAGAATGAGCACAAGTGGCACATGTCAATTCCTTGGAAGGTCACTAGTATCATGGTCTTTAAAGAGAAGCAAAATAGTGTTGCTCTCTCAACCACCGAAGCCGAATACATTAGTGCGGGAAGTTGTTGCACTCAATTGCTTTGGATGAGGTCAACATTAAAGGATTTTGGATTCACATTTGACAAAGTTCCATTGTATTGTGACAATGAAAGTGCAAGGAAGATGACTCAAAATCCGGTTCAACATCCAAGAACAAAGCACATTGATATAAGACATCACTTCATAAGAGATCATCAACAAAAAGGGTGACATTTGTATCATGGGCATTGGCACCGAAGATCAACTAGCCGACATATTCACCAAACCACTTGATGAGAAAAGGTTTTGCATGCTAAAGGGAGAATTGAACATTATTGACTTCTCCAACTTGAGTTGATGCACCCCACTTATATGACATGCCTCTCCTTCGACAAACCCCAAGGTAAAAGTTGGTTGTCATGGCATTCATATATGCTAAGGACTTGTTAGTGCATCTAAACATCATGCATGCTTAATAGGCTCATTCCATGGAAAACAAAATGATTTCAATGTATGTGTGGCACCACTATTGCTTTGAATGTTTTTATGAACTAGTGGTGGCATATGACATGTTTATGTGCTTGCAATCCTAGTGTCAACTCTAGAAAATGAGCTATTGATGTGTATTCTAACATGGTGCAAGATAACCCTTATGTATATGAGGTGTGAAAAAGCTTGTCCTTGGTTCAAACTTGAATAAATGGAAAGGCAAGTGATCTAGATGAGACCACATGTGATACTTTGATTGACTTGGTTTCTCTCATTTACACCTTTTTGGTGATTGTTGACAAAGGGGAGAAATAAGTCACAAAGATGTTGGAAAGGATCACACAAATAGGGGGAGCAAGCTCATAGACTATTTATGCATTTGTATGTGCATGATCATAATATGATGTTGCATTGGCAATCTAAATTCAATATATATGATTGCTTGGTGTATGCTAGTTTTTGAAAATTGATTGATGTATTGACCAACTAGCATGCATAGGATGTATCTAGACAAAGCTCACATTTTAGCCTATAATGTTGATCTCATGGGGTATGTTGAGTTTTTGATGAATGTCTAGTTTCTTGATGCTAAGGACTCCGATGGTTTCACGCTTCAATGGTCCAATTTTTAGAACCTTAGCATCTCTTTTGGTATTAGTATCTCTCCCCAAGATTTCTATCCATACATATGTGCCAACTTGATCCAAACACATGGAAGCACATATGTAGGGGGAGCTACTACTACCAAAACCGAACCTTGAAATGTTTGTCCAATCCTTGATTCATGATCAAAATGCTATGGGCAAGCAATTCAAGTTCAATTGAATTTTATTTCAAATCTTTGTGAGTTTGGTTGTCATCAATTACCAAAAAGAGGGAGATTGAAATCTCATGTTTGGTTTTGAAAATTGATGACACACTTGTGGACTAATCCTTTGCTCTAAGTGATGACTTTGAGATAGGATTAGATGGATGACAAGGAGCATGATGATCATGAACATGGACGATGATGGTGGACATGATGGATCGTCAAGCTCGGTGATCGGCTTGAGAGGAACCCGAGATCAAGGCAAAGGTATCTTGATAGGGTTTTCCTTTTTTCGGTGATCAAGACACGATAGAACGTGTGATCACATTATAGGATAGATAGCCGACTATCAAGAGGGAATGCCGCGACAATCCTTTGGTGAAGTGCTTCTAGGTCCAATTGACTTGCATATTGCATTTAGGACATGAGAGCACTAACTTCGATCTTGCCTAACTTATCGACGTGCTAACATTGGTGATAACGTGGTCATCTTGGACGTGTTGGCAACCCATGGCAAGAGGCGAAGCAAGTTTGAAGCAAAGAGCAAAGAAAAAGGTGAAAAATCAGTTGTCCGCGGGGTGACCGGACGCTGTGATGCATCGACCGGACGCACCGACCGGTGGCTCCGGTCGGTCGCGTCTCGCGCGAGCCCCGCAGCGGGGTTTTGCCGGACGCCGACGACCGGACGCCGGACCGGATGCTTCCGGTGGTCGATCGGAAGCACCGACCGGACGCGCGGAGGAGGGCGCCAGCTGTGGGCCCGAAGTTTGTCGGATGCGGCCGGAAGCACCGACCGACCCTCGACCGGACCGGCCGGTGGTTCCGATCGGTCCTGTCCGGTCGGTCTTGTAAAAAAATTTTTAGAGCAACGGCTCTATTTCGAGGGGAGCTCTATATATACTTGGATGGACGGTTCTTGGAGCTCTCTCTTGCACATTTGAACACTCTAACTTGCTAGTGAGCTTGTGAGACTCCTCTCCACTCATCTCTCCATCCATAATTCGTATTCTTGGTGAGATTGAGAGTGATAGAAGTGCATTGCTTGCATCGGTTGCATCTAGAGGCACTTCATCCTTGGAGAAGCCGTGGGATTCTTGTTTTCTTGGGAATTTGCCCGGTTCCCTAGCGGCTTGGAGCAAGAGGCGGTGTTGAGCTCAAGTGGAGCTTGTTTGAGGCCACACCGGTGGTGATTGTGAGGGGTCGTTCCTTACCCCCGCGGAGATTCGTGAAAGGAGCACTAGTGGATTGCTCGTGGCTTGTTGGACCCTCTCTTGTGATCGTTTGCTTGAGCTCCCATAGGGGATTTGGCACCGCCATTAAGTTTAGCATACGTCAAGTGAGTGTGTCACCACAACGGGGACTTAGCGTCTTGGCAAAGCACGTGAACCTCGGTGAAAAAATCATCGTGTCACTTGTTCTTGCTCGTTGGAGATTTCTTGGTGATCACGGTGATTGGCTACAACCTCGACACTACACCGGTGGTATTGTATTCTAGCACCTCTTTGCATTACTTAGTAGCATATCTTGTTAGGGTGCTTAGTTGGTAGCTTGTGTAGCTTGCTTAGTCGTGTTTAGCACCTAGTGGTTTTTCTAGTTAGAATTGCTTGCTCACCTAGGAGTAAATTAGCGACATAGCCTTTGTGTGGATTAGAGACATTAGAATTTGACTTGTGGCTTGCCCAGATAGCTTGTAGCATTGCTTAATAGCTTCGCCATCTTATTTACTAATCCGGGTGCTTAGTGTTGTTGCAAGTTTTTTTAATAGGCTATTCAACCCCCCTCCTAGCCATTAGGACCTTTCACAAAAGCCTCATCATTCATTCGGCCTGGAATGTGGTAACCCTAAAGAACCCTTTCCTATCTTCTATTCTTAAAGCTAAATATTACCCATATAACTCCTTTTGGACTGCTCCTACCAACACCCCCAAATCCATCTACTGGTCCTCGGTAATGCAGGTCAAACAACACCTTCACAACAATGCAGCCATTCAAATACATTCAGGTGATTCTTCTATTTGGTCTTCCCCCTGGACCCCTGGTTGGGAAAATATACATGATAACCTCAACTTTCCAATCATCACTACCCCCCTTCCCTCTAAAGTTGCTAATCTTTGGTTCCCGGGCTCACAAACTTGGAACCACAACCTGTTAACCCAAACTTTTTCACCCCAGGCTGTGCATACTATAGAAGCCACTCCTACTGTTCCCTCAACTCAACCAGATATCCTTAGATGGACACCTGCTGCAAATGGGATTTGTACAACCAAAGCCATCAACTCTTACCTATCAACCCAACAAAACCATACTCTTCCTGCACAGGGCTCCAGAAGTATCACTGATGATGCTAATCACATTATGCAAAAAATCTGGAAGTCTAAAACCATTCCTCCACTTCTCAAAACGTTTGCGTGGAGACTAATTAGGAGAGCCCTGGCTACGGGAGAAAGAGCAGGTAGGTTCTCTGAACATATTGATCAACATTGTACCTACTGTGGCGCTATAGAAGATGATAACCATCTCTTCTTTCAGTGCCATCTACCAACTCAGGTTTGGGCATCTACAAACCCTCCCATCCTAACAAATAGCATTACTCAACAGGAGGATGGTATCCAGTTATCTTTACCTTTGCTGCTAACCCAAAACCCTTTGGATCAATCTCTTTTCAGGTTCTTATTCATTATGTGGTACTTATGGAAAGCACGTAATGATAATAGATTCCAAGGAAAAACTTGGACATCCTTTCAGGTACATAGAGCGGCTGAGGCACACATGCAAACGTATCTCCACATCAATGATGGACAGGACCTGGTACACGATATCCGAACACAAGGTGACAATCATTCTCTAGCAGGTCCATCAACTCAATTTCCCCACAGGTCACAACAGCAGCAGCTCCATACAACACCATCGAGACAGGCCACAGGAGAAATTGATACAACCCAAGGTAACAGTGACATGAGGGCTGACCCCGCAACTCATCCTCTTCAACAAGCACAACACCGACAACTCAACTCAACTCAACAGACATTGCCCTCTGAACGAGCTACAGGTATGAATGCTTCTTCTGCATTGTTGTTGGACAGGATCCTAGAGCGATCACCGGCGACGGTCCATGGTCCATGATGCTACACTGACGCATCCATGCCACAGGACTCACATTTTGCAGGCATTGGGATCTTCTTTGTTAACCACCTTACGACGCCTCCTACTAGTTTCTTTTTGCAGGCAACAATGCAGGGACCGGAGTCCATCTTCATTGCAGGAACTGCAGCAATGGAATTAGCTACGGTTCTACTCACGCGCATGGGAGTAGATGGAGTACATTTCTTCACCGACAATCAGCAGCTTGCCAACTTCATCAACTCGGGAGGACAGATCAAACCCACCGGAATGGAGAGCAAAGCCCAAAACCCAGATGATCGAGACTATGCTGCATGCGTCGGACTCCACCATTCGCAGGGTATCTAGAGACAACAATATGATGGCAGACTCATTAGCTAAACAGGCTTTTAGTACGATACAATCAGGCGATGTTTCTTTCACGGGTGTTTGTGCTAACCCGTCTCATGTTCAGGTGTGTCCTCTTTCTGACACCTGCGTTATGTAACCATTAACTCTCAGAATGGTTCTAGCAGTGTCCTCGCTTAATCAATGAATTTGTGCTTCCTTGTCAAAAAAAAAAAAAAAAACGTTTACTACTGAGAGTGTACTACTCGCGAGAGCCTTCTCAAGAGCGACTTGCTTTCCTCTCCCTCTTTAATTAATCTTTGAATGGAATCTGTACACAGCACGTTCTCAGTAAAATAAAATTAAATTAAAAAGGAGGCTGCCTCCTTGCCATGAATTTCATCTTTGAACGACCAGTTCTCTCGATCACGCGATCATGAAAGAAAAATTAACTGGTATTTAAATATGCTTCTGTAAATATATACTGTAATTCCTATGCACGTGTGGCACGATGTCGTTGAGAATGATTCGTGAGAAAGCTGGTTAACGTTTCCATGTTTTTTTAAAAAAAAACCCGCTTCCATCAGACGTTGAAATATGTTTGTAAAAACTGCTTGCTTCCCGACCGAAAACGTCTATCCAATTCGACGAAAAAGGTATAAACAATGAGATGTCAGTGTCCTATATTCGTAATTAACAAAGGTTCACACGATGACAGCTGCTTCTTGCCGGTTGCCCATTTTGCCACACTCTTCGTGTAAGGACTGCAACCGTACGTATACCTGACAGCACCTGAGAAAGAATGATTAAAACGTTTCATTTTGACTAAATAATGCTAATACAATAACCATGAGAAGTCAACATCATCAGTTGGAGCTTTGAGGCGAGAATGTGAAATGCATCGATCTTACGCTGCCGCCTACACACCGTACCGTTTTCGATCGGCCTAGCTGAGGTCTCCAATCACATCGATCGCCTATCAGTTTTCACTGTGCTGCCGCGGAGTTGCCGACGGGATCCGCAGCTCGCACGCAGACGCCCGCTTGTTCGGCAGCTAGCAGCCTCGCCTCCCTCTCTGACCCAGGCGCAGGCCCGTCCCTAGGGGTGGGCAGTCGGTGCGCTGCCCAAGGGCCCAAGAGGCTGGGGGCCCATGAGGGGTACATGCAGCATAGTAGTGGGATCATGGGAGTCTGGGAGAGCTGTCAGCCGTGGACGCCGGATCGCTATTCGCTAGCAGCTTCGCGACTTCCAGTACCGGGCCGCCACTCAGGGACGCCGTCACGCCAATTGCCAGATCGCGACTCCCAACCCCAGGGCAGCGACCCAGCGACGAGGACGGCCTTCTCCACTGCGCTGTTCTCCACCCACGGCAAAGGTATGGATTTAATTGCTGTTCTAGTGTATAGATCAAGATTAATTCTTGCTTACGGGGGGATAGAGGTAGGCTTTAGAGATTTTTTTTTTGAAAAGTAGTAGGCTTTAGGGATTTGTTTTTCTAATTCAATATTTTTTTTGTCATGTTAGATAGATTAAAGGACCCCTAGATTAAATGGTTTGGCTATGCATGCATTGCTATTTGAGATACAATTGATCGCACGATTTTGCATCAAGAAATGTCCAAAGACGCGTTTTTTTAAAAGGAGTAAAGCATTGTACTTCTATTCGAGGTAACCAAATCATAGTTATTTTGTCATTTTTATCTCCTTTGATTGATGTACTGTATTTTTCAAGAAGAATTCAATATACGCTATAAATTTTCTCTTATCAATACTATTATATACTGTAATTGTTATATTAAAATATTAAATTATCCCCTTAGTGTTTTGCTCGCCCTAGGGCCCATGAAATTTTTGGGACGGGGCTGCCCAGGCGAACGTGTCGTGTAGTTTGTCACCAAGACGAGAACCCTATATATATGCAATCCGCCCACGTACGTGCACACTCATCAGCTTCTAGATTCGCACGAACTACAGCATCTTCTGTTTCTTCTAGCAGCAAAGCTTAAGACCACCACCACCTCCTCGGATGGGCAACTGCGTGTGCCACGCATCACGGCACGGCGGCGTGCCGGGGACGACCGACGGTGGCGGCGGCGATGAGCTGGTGTGGGGAGAGCGGGGGGAGACCGGCGACGAGGGGAAGACGAAGACTAAGAGCGTCAAGGTCACGGTCAGGATCAGCAAGAGCCGACTACAGAAGCTGATGGCGAGTGGGGCCAGCGGCGGCGAAGGGATGACGACGCTCGGGAAGGTGCTGGCGGAGATCGTGAGCGTCGGCGAGGTGGTGGTTGACGACGGCCCACCACCGACGACGGCGCTGGGAGCCCGCGCTGGAGAGCATCCCGGAGGCCATGCAATCGTCGTGAGGGTGCATGTAGACATAGCCGTGTGTAATGTATATTGGGTATAACGAAACAACGAAGCCACGAAGGTATACATATACTGTACGTGCAGTGATATGATGCTCTTTAACCATGTACCGTGTTTTTAGATAATGGATATAAACTCCGGCTTTATCTATCAGCAGATAGAATCAAGCCAATTATTAAAAAAAAAGTTCGAGCACCAAACGCTCTCGCTAAACATAACCATGTACCGTGTATTGTTACTTTATTTTGTTTTACATGTATATCAGCACACTTATTTTCTTGAAAAATATATCAACATATAGAGATGATATAACATGTTTGATACAGTTCACAACAGCTTCATGAGTTGTTTTGCTTGCTAAACACTCGTTTCTAAAACAACTTAAATTCCGTCCAACAAAGATATGAGTTGTGATGAAGCTGGAAAAATAGCTTATCCTAGATCTCTCTCTCTTTCATGCATGAAATTATTGGTGAAGTTATTTTGATAAATGATTTTTTTTCAAAACAGATTCACTAGTAAAGTTATTTTTTTTTTAAAAAAAAACAGATTTATAAGCAACTCTTTAGGTGAAGCTTATTAGTTGTGCCTGATGGGGCCATAATAATATTATATCACTCAAGGCGAAACGGCTTCACAACTGAGACCGCACCTACAACTACAAGTTTTCGATGGCATAATAACGTGTCAATGTGGTTTTCCAGCTTTGGCGACAGCTTAGCTATAGTGAGACGTTCTTGTTTATATACAACCAAGAACAGATGATTTGTCCATATGTCTTTTCATGATAATCGAAGCCGAGAACATAGGTACATTACATAGAGGAAACACGGGGAAATATCAAGTCGAAACCGTGAAAATACTCTAACAACGTGCTTAATGAGATGCAATTAGCATATGAATCTTCAACCACCTCTGAAAACTAGTGCCTAAGCATGTTTTGAAAACTTTCCGCAACATGGGATGTAGTTAACGTAAATGCATTTAGAATTAAATGTGTGATGCATTGTCCAAAGTTTTTAAAATACATTTATACATTAATTAGAATGTTTTGGAAAATTTCTAGATTCATTTGGATTTCTTTTATTTTTTAAATCTAAAAAATGTGAAAGCTTGTAAAGGTATTTTCATGTGGTCTAAATAATTTATTTAGGTGTACGATTTCTTCTTGTATCGCTAAGATTATTTTTGGAATTTTCATAAGTTTGGCGACATCTTTATGCTTAAAAAAACTTTGATAAGTATTACCATATTTTCTAACTATAAAACATATGAAACCATCTTAAACTTATTTTTTTTAGAATTACACAGTACAACACAGATGCCCACACACACATGCACTCTTGTGAACGTACTTACATAAACCCTACCTATATGAACACGTACAACGCAAATGCCCACACATGCACACGCACTCCTAACCATATCCGTATGAACACATTTGAAGTCACCACAGACACTGGGTGGGTAGGTTTCACCACAAAGGACCTAACCAACTAATTTATGATCAACGTAGGAAACCAGTCTAATTTATGCTTCGAGAAATGAGCTTGTAATGGAGCAAATGTAACTTTTTTTTTAGAATTAGCAAATGTAACTATTAAAATTAGACCGCGGGGGCGCCCGGATCCGGGGTCCTGGTGGCTGGATCCGGTCCTCTGCTATCCGGATCGGGACAGCCCCGCGAGGGAGGTGGTGGCGGGCGACGGTCGATGGCGCCGGTGGTGATGGTGCTGGATGGGGACGGTGGAGGCGCAGCTGCTCTGTGGCTGTTCGTGCTCCCTGTTCTCGATCCCGGCGCGTTGGGTGGTGGGCAGCGGCAGGTCCGCACTACGACGACGGAGGACTTCGCGTACCATGCTGGCTGCGGTGGTGGTGTGGAGGAGGCTGTGGTCGGTTTGGTCGCAGCCGAGACGGCCGGCAACACGAGGGCTCGCGGGACGCACGGCCGCGCCCCGCACGAGGATGGCGGTGGCGGCGGTGGAGGCGGCCCGCATGGTGCAGAGTCGCCGACTGACCACGGAGGCCTCTCGTGTGGGGCGCCCGAAAGCCGGGGTCGTTTCTCGCCATGGTGGTCGGGATGCGGCGCCGCCAGCCTTCGCGCGGCGGGCGACGGGGCGGCGGTCAGTTGGTGGTGCTCCCCCTCTTCTTCCTCATCGGTTTGCAGTTTCAGCGTCGCCTCGGTGGCGGGGCTGGGTGGCTAGGTATGTCCTCGCGGTGCCGTGGCGGCATCGTAGTGATGTACCGAACTTCCTACTCGGCCTGGGAGTGCGGAGGCGGTGGTGAGTCCTGGTTGCTTGTCTGTGAGGGTGCGTAGGGGGCGATGGCGTTCCGGGCGAAAGCCTTCACCGACATTCTTGCCGGTGGTAATGGTGGCGGCGCTCTTGGAGCGTCGTTCTTCCCGTTGGGGACACCATTATGGGCAGCGTGTTCTGAAGCATGGAGTCTCGGGGTGAAAACCCGGTCCAGTTCCGGACGAGCGACGGCGGCGCCTTCGGCGTCGCGTTCTCCTTGGAGGCGGCGCTTATCGAGACTCATCTCAGCTTGTGGCCGTGGGAGGTGGTTTGGTTTGGCCCGTGCGCAGCGGCATAGGAGGTGCGCCTTGGTCTTGGTGTTGGCGGCTAGGTGCAGAGGGCCCATGGGTGCTGGTGGCCTTGGGCTGGTGCGCTTGGTGCAGTGGTGATCTCGGTGATGGCTGGGCGGAGGTGGTGTTTCTCTGAGCGGTTTCAGTTATCTGAGTCCTGGGCAGTGGATTTAGTGGAGTGGAGTCGGTGGGTGAGGCGAGGTCCCCACGAAGAGTAGCCAGGATCAGTGGTTTCAATGGTGCCGTGAGGGGAAGTTTCTGCTGATGCATCGCTGGAGCAGGGGGATCGACGATCTTGCGTGTGCGGCTTGGGGGTGTTGGTCCCGTGGTGGAGGAGTGAGGGTAGCCGTTCGGGCCTGCAGCGGGCTTCGGCACAGCGTTGGTGACGACGGCGCGGTTCCGACGGCCTGTTTTCATCTCCTCTCCCAGGTGGAGGTGGTGTAGCTTGTGTTGTGTATGTTGTGTCGATGTCCCAATCCGACCGGTCGTTGCGGATGGAGGCTCGTGTTGAGGACCCAATCCAACCGAGCGGAGCTTCGTGTTAATTCTCTCCCATCCAAGTGGTGTTGTTGTAACAAGTTGTAGTGGAGGGGATGTCTCCCCTAAGTTGAGTTGAGTAGGCGCTAGTGGTGGCGCGAGTTGAGTTGATTTGGTACCTAGGTGTGCAGGTGGAGTAGGGTACCCTCCACAATTGTATGGTTTTTCTGGCCCGGTTTCCAGTCAAAAAACTGGGCTGGCACTTGCCTTTTCTTTTGTTTCGTTTAATAGAAATCGCGGCAAAGCTTTTGCCGTCCCTTTAAAAAAAAAAAAATTAGACCGCGGGAAGGTCAAACCGTAAAATTGATTTCTACTCCGTTTTTAACAGGTTGGCATGGGCTCAGCCCAATCGTAGGTTCTGGCGTCCCCTCCCCTGCGCAGCTGCGCTCGCGTTTCCCTTCATCAAGCAGGCCCTGCGTGCACAGCCCAAGACGCCGTCCCGATCGTGGGCCGTGGAAACTGAGAATCAGCCGCCTTTTCAATTTTTTCTTTTTCTTCGGAAAAACGAAAACCGCAGTGCTGTACGGTTCCTCACTGATTTTTTCCCCCTACCGTTGATAACCGGCCGCCTCCGCCGCCCCGCGGAGCTGAGGGCGGGCACTGGGGCTCGCTTGGCCGGGTGATACGGCACGAGCACTGGGTCCCCATGCTCGTCATTCGGTGGCGGAAGAGCTCCCCGTTGCTATTGCAGCCGCGCCGTTGCTGGGGACGCGGTGGTCACCGGGAATGGCTGCGGCTTCGGCGCTTACCGGTATGGAGATCTTCATTGTTTGTTGTTGCTGACTAGGGAGTGGTCAGATTTCGACATGCTGTGACTAGGGCCAATGCTGCTGAGCATTTGGTGGAATTATGATGGACTTGCCTAGCAAATAATTAACACTAATGTTTAACTTAGCCTGTTGATGTTAGCAGTTGGGCAACAGTTGTGGTATTATTATTTTGTGTTTTCTCGTACCCCTTTTTTCTTCTTAGTATAAAAGATATGCAGCTCTCCTGCGTGTTTGAGAAAAAAAAAATAGCTCTCAGGATTCCTTAAACATTTTTTTTAATGTGGGAAGGCTTACAGCTACTATTGCTTCAGATCCATTATTATTAAGTATACAAGTGTGGCATTACAAGGACTATTTCATTGGAAAGCGAAAATTTATGATTCGCAAAATGTACGATTCAGTATAAATGTGAATGCTATGGTTTATTTGCTGATTCTTACATTATTTCATCAAATGCAACCTTTTGATGTGAAAATCCTAAATTCTATGTATGATGATCTCTGTACAACTGAAAATTGTTGTAGAAAGTAAATGACTATAGCCATGAACTACCATGAAGCATAGGCACTAGGATATCTCTTCTGATGTTGAAAAATTGATTTTGCCTAACCAAATCACATACGCTAGTTTCATTAAAGAAAATGAGCTGCTGTTACATCCTGCCTATATATGACATACATCAGTTTCAAGAATGTTGAAAAATTGATTACACCTAACCAAACCATGTGCACCTGTTTCATTCAAGAAGATAATC
Source organism: Hyparrhenia diplandra (assembly GCA_015847255.1). Classification (NCBI taxonomy): domain Eukaryota; kingdom Viridiplantae; phylum Streptophyta; class Magnoliopsida; order Poales; family Poaceae; genus Hyparrhenia; species Hyparrhenia diplandra. The sequence goes on along the minus strand of JADLZK010011592.1, from coordinate 267,987 downwards.
TTTTGTTGCATCCTGCCTATATGTTGACATTACAAAAAAAAAAGTGTTGTGTACATAATCCCTCCAACCGGTTTCTCTCTAGATAACTCTGGCTTGATTTACCTTCTCTTAATTCCAAAAGCCATTTCAACTATCTTCTTCATTTTCTCTCTCATGGCTATCTTCATTTTTTGTCTCATGGCTATCTTCTTCATTTGTTGTCTCACGGCTATCTTCTTCGTTTTTTCTCTCATGGCTATCTTCATTTTGTTGTTCTTTACCCCCTTCAGTTTCGTTTTGGTTAGTTTCTATATCTATGTTTGGAACTGCTATGGGCAGAGGATCTTTGATGTCATCTGGAGGATCATAGTTTGGGTCAGCAAGAAATGTAAGGGCGGTCAAAACATCACTGATCAGTGGCCGACTGCTTGCTTCTTCTTGTAAGCACATCGATGAGATTGCAAGTGCCTGGTATAGAGCTTTCAGAGGAAACTTCCTGTCAAGCAATGGGTCGGCCATCTTCTTTAATTTCCTCTTATCCCTGAAGAATGGTGCTGCCTGCAGATAAACACCACTTAGTAGAGCAGCATTGCAATTCTAACTGTATGAAGTTCTGATTTTTTTAATTGGTTACAGCCTAAATATGTTTCCTAATAAAGAGGTTTCAACACTGGATATTTCTTAGTGAGAAGTGAAGCTAGGTGTAAAGCTCACCCAATGAACAAGAATCTGCTCGCGAGTTGGTTTTGTGGTGTCAATTGCTCGCCTCCCAGTGATGAGCTCCAAGAGAACTACGCCAAAGCTATAGATGTCAGATGTCTTTGTTAGTTTGCCAGTCATCGCATACTCAGGGGCGCAATAGCCATATGTGCCCATCACCCTTGTGCTGACATGGGTTTTATCACCGCTTGGACCAAGCTTTGCCAGACCAAAGTCTGATAACTTTGCATTGAAGCTTTCATCCAAGAGAATGTTGGATGCCTTGAGATCACGGTAGATCACTGGAGGGTTGGCTACCTCATGCAAGTACTCAATTCCTCTAGCTGCACCAACTGCAATCTTCATCCGTGTGTGCCAGGGTAGTGGCTGAGAATTTGGAGTGATATCTATACAATTCAATGAACAAACAGGTACAAATTACAACTCAGGAACATACATATTATATAGAAAAAATATTTGATTGAGAGTTTGTATTACCGAGGAGATGATCTTGTAATGAACCAAGTGGCATGTACTCATACACTAGGATCCTCTGGTCACAATCGGTACTGTACCCGACCAAGGTAACTAGGTTTGGATGATGCAGTAGGCTAAGCATCAGTACCTCAACGAGGAACTCACGGTTTCCTTGCAACCCTTCTTTGTCAAGCTGCTTAACTGCTATGACCTAGACATGTGCATATTTAACATAGTTAAGTTATGTTGTATTCACGAGTGTTTCTTCATGTCTTAGTTTAATGGAATGTAGAGCGGTGAATTTGGAGGAGAAATGCTTATTTACTTCGGTAGTGTCTGGAATGCATCCTTTGTATACCCTTCCAAAGCCGCCTTCACCCAGCAAGTTTTCTGGGCAGAAAGAGTTGGTGGCATCGACCAGTTCCCGGAATGTAAACACCCTACTAGGAATGTTATGATTGCCGATCCGTAGTATCTCCCCTGCTGCTGCCCTATGCTTGGGACTGTCTGCATGTAAAAAAGTTGCTGAGAGTATGAAATACATCCTTGTTGATCTTTTTTTCATCATACTTATCACAATTTTTTGGCCTAGGAATAACGAATTTCAGGGTGAAATTAAGTTCAAGAATAAGGCAATGATCAAACAGATGCCTTTCATGGACATGCTAATTGGTATATATGTATTTTTTTCTGAACAGTTTTTCCAATCTTTTTAGCAATGAATTGAGACATGCATGATGAAACTTTAGTTGTATGATATCTGTAACCTTTGTGTTTCAATAATTGATGGAAAATATTGATTTGTCTTTTGTAACTTTGCTGTTTTCAAGAAATGGTTTAAAAAGAAGCTTACTATCATCTTTAGACCTTTTATATATGTGCATGCAGAGCAAAAATTCCAGGGGAAGAAAAATAAAGGCTGGATTCTTACTTTTAAGCGAAATTTCCTTGACAAGGGTTGCCAAACCGCTCTGTTCATCCTTTCTCTTCTTTTTCCTCCATATCTTCTTGGTCCACTTGCATTTCTCTGGTTCAGGGCTCATCGCCGTATTCTTCCTCTTCTTCTTTGTCTCCAATGTCAACGGTTCCTCTGCTTCTCGCACCGCCCCACCACAAAAGCCACGAACCCACTTTCTCTTCTTTTTACTCTTCGTGTTCGATGCCTCTTGCGTGGCCTTGGTCGTTTTCCTGCCGCAGACTGAGCGAATCCACGAGCAGCAGCACACAGATCTGAGTAGGTTGCAACTCAGGATGTTCTTGCAGCAACATCTGTTAGCGGAGCTCAATAGCCCCATGGAATTGCCGGATCGACGCGAGAGTGGGCGAGCACCCTCGTGTCGATCCTTGCATGCAAACGAAGAACAGCAAGAGGCCTCAAAGGTAATATTCCCTTTCTCTCTTTAATTTTTCTCACGCTTGGTTTCTTGCCACGCGCTCTTTTCTCTGTGGATGGTAAAAATTTGGGAATAAGACAGCTTCACTTTTTTTCCTTGGATGAACGTTGTCTGGCCAAGAAGCTATTTTTAGTCCACTCGTTTTTCCTTTTGTTAATTGTTGTTAGTTTTAGTAATTGCCTTAGCCCACCCTCACCTTTCGCATGAGAAATAGGAGTCTGTTTTCACCCATTGGCTGGAGATGTGCTCAGATAGTCAGATGCTCAGGGTTATAATCATGCATGGTGCATATGGGTGTTATGTTTCAGTTAGGAAGAAGTGTTGGATGAAACCATTGTCAACTACTTCTCAACAGAGTATAGCTTTCTTAACATAAAATTGAACCATCACACCAGAATAATATGCCATTACTTGTTGTAAGGCCCATGCCTTCTAATAGCCATGAAAGTGTTGATGACTTCTTATTCACACAATTGTAAGAAGATAAACTATACAATCATCCAAAAGGCTATTAAATAGTTTAATACGACCGTGCATTCTAATAATAGATTAACGCCTATGAAAATCTGATGCATAGCTGATGTGGTCGACTCCGATTAGTAATTTGTTTTTTTTTCCTAGTAGCTATATAGGGAGAGATTGGAAGATAGAAAAAGGAAACCTGACTAAACAAGCATTCTAATTGGATGAAGATTTTGAGACATAACTATTGTCTACAGATAATTCATGTGTGTCGCTACTTGTCGTTCGGTGCATGCCACCGTCGCTATCGTTTGATATATTGAATTGAAGCGCAACTCCTGGACATACTGGCCACATGGAGAAATATGAAGGGGCACAAAAAAAAAGTTGCACACCATATCGCTGAAGGCGCGGGCGCCGATCATACATATGTACTTCGATCTAATTTTTCGATAATTGCTTATTTGGTCCCTGAAAAAAACTTCATCTTGCTTATCCGACCCTTTTTTTCTCGAAGTTGTCTATTTGGCCTCAAAACGAAAATTTCTTGCTTATTTGGCCTTCTATTAGAATTCTGGGGTTAACGGTTGTGAAGTGGCAGATAAAATGTCCATTTTACCCCTAGCTAGGAAAAAAAAAACGTCACTACGCACACTTTTAGAGTACATACGCATACCTTTTTTGTGTATTAGTATGCGTTCATACTTTTTGGATGGAAGTAACACACATGCTCCCTCCGTCCCTAAAAGGACGTCGCCATGGGATGTGTGTCAAAACTTTGACTCAATATGTAGAAAATTAAAAAAAACTAGACTTAAAGATCTTTTCCGATGATGCTAATTACTTAGCATAAACATTTATATATTTTAATATATAATTGCCGGCATTTGTTTCTCGGAAAACGTAGTGACAACCTTCTAGGGACGGAGGGAGTACGTACTAAATTGTGAAGTTTATATACACATACTTTTTTTATTGGAGTGTATATATACATACTAATTTGAGAAGAGTATATACACATGGAAGTATATACACATACTTTTTAAACTAGAGTGTATATATGCATACTTTTTAAACTGGAGTGTATATATACATACTCTTCGATGGAAGTATATACACATACTATTTGAATTTGAGTCACGATCTGATCCAACGGGGGAGGGGATGGACCATGCGGCCAGGAGCAGCCGGCCACGAGGAGATCGACGCCCGCCTCTAGGTACTGGACGCGCCGCCGGCAAGGATGCCGTGCACGCAGGGTCTGCCGGCCGCCGGGCGTGGTACTATGCCATCGGTGAGATGTGGAGAGTTGTCATGAGGTGCACCGGTGGGGAGGGGAGCGCGGCGCCACTGTCACAACATCCAACTGCATCTGTTTTTTTATTTTTTCTAGCCAGCGATAAAATAGACTTTTCATCTGCCACTTCACACCGTTATTATCCTTATTTTTTTATTTTTATTTTTTTTGCTTTGTATGCATGGCGCACGGTGGTCCATGGACCACCCGGACCATCTTGTAGCTCCACCCCTGCCCGGCGGTGATGATGCTGAAGACCTGGGGTTTGATCCAGCACATTGCCGGCTGCACAACTGCACATATGTGCTGCCAGCCTTAATCACTCGTGAGCTGTCTGCTGCTTGATGCGGGCAAGAGGCGGAAAGCCGATGCACCCCTTCCGTGCCCGCTGCTACCCTGCCCTGTCTCTCCATGGTCCCCTCCCTGTCGTTTACACTTGACACTCTCTGCCATAGTATTCGCCTTGACACTCTGCTCACTTCGCCATTTCTGTACAGTATTGATATGCTGATAAGGCTCAGTTCTGTTTGTAGGCAGCAATGCCAGGTTGGCGGTCTTATGGCCTTTTGTTGGGATCCAGTGAAGGTTTGAAGTTTGAACCACGGTTAGAAGAAATGTGAGGACGAACAAGATGGCTAATGAAAGTAAAAATGTGAAGTGCTTGGGGGTGTCAAAAGGTGCAACGGTTTGGAACATCCTTAAGCAGTTGTTTCTAAAGATGGCAGCGGTTCGGTTTCGGTTCGGATATCCGCGGGTTTTGGTTCTGCGGTTTTCGGTTTTGGTTCTGAAATTTCACCCACGGTTTTGCGGTTTTGGGTACCAGAAAGTCTTCGGTTTTGGTGCGGATCCTACAATTCGCCCGTGGTGCTCCGTTTGGTGCCCAAAATAGACAGCCCATCAAAAAGCCCACCAAAAACCCTAGCTATATATAGACAGCTCTCCTTACTGTACGTTCAAGTGCTGAACTTCTATTTCTATGGTTTGTACTGTACGTTCAAGTGCTGAACAATCAAGTGTTGAACTTCTATTTCTATGGTTTGTATTGTACGTTCAAGTGCTGAACAATCAAGTGTTGAACTTCTATTTCTATGGTTTTTATCATGTTGCTTGCCTGATACTCTTCCTAAGTTATCATGTTTTATGCTGTTGTCTTGTGTTTTATTATAATATTTTTGGTTTTTTGGGTACCCGTTTGGTTTTTGGGTATCCGCATGTTTTGGTTTTGGTGATGAATTTTCACCCGAAACAGTTTTGGTTTTGGTTTTGGTTTTTAAGTTTGGGTTTTGGTTTTGGGTGCCCTGAGGTTCCATCCGATCCGAACCCGAACCGTTGCCATCTTTAGTTGTTTCGGTTTCGGAAGTTTTCATAGAGGTGTACAAAGTCGACTCTGGTAATCAAGTTACACTTTCTGCAACCTTCTAAGCACAGTGATTTTAGCATGGTGTGGCACAATCGTGTGTTGACAGTTTAAGATGGAAAAAAAAGTAACACTTGAAAAAAGAGAGATAAAATATACCTTGGCATTTCTGACCCATTCTGACTGGGATTTCGGAACTGTGAATACACTAATACTAAAACAATGCTCTGTCTAATACTCTAGTTATTATTTCTAGATAACTTATGTAGATCTTAAGTGGACATTAATATCATAGTCTTTATATTTTGTTCTTGATAAGTGATGCCTGATTAACCTAAGCAAGAGTGATCAATCAATGGTAGCCTTTTAAGACAGGTCTAAGGACTAAGGCCTTAGTGATACTATTAGATTTAGATGTGCATATTTTGAAACTTGTTTTCATTTCCTAGCTATTTATGATGCAGTATTAGTAGGGGTGCATATTCCCTTTCAGACTAGCAAATTATCAAACTTGTCAAAGAAATGTTGTAGAATGGCATAGTATTGTTTAGATCTTGATAATCATGTACTTGGTGATTCAATACAGCTTGGTGAAGAATTGAGGAATAGACTAAGGCCTTACTGATACTATTAGATGTGCAGATTTTGAAAGTTGTTTTCATTTCCTAGCTATTTATGATGCAGTATTAGTAGGGGTGCATATTCCCTTTGAGACTAGCAAATTATCAAACTTGTCGAAGAAATGTTGTAGAATGAAATAGTATTTGTTTAGATCTTGATAATCATGTGTACGTGGTGATTCAATACAGCTTGGTGAAGAATTGAGGAATGGTCGATACCGGGTATAAAACGGATATTAGAATTCCATGGTGAATATTTTGCTTGCTTAATTGTACGCCTTTCTGGACTTATTGGTATGTTTTCACTCAACAATTTGTTTAAATAAATCTTGTGCAGAATTTCTTTTGGTTTGCTCGGTGCAGGCTTATCAATTTAACTGATGAAATAGTACAGTTCCCATGGACTCTACTTTGAATTATTTCTGAACTCTTTATTGCATCACTAGGACCGTGCCAGTACTATCTGGCATACAATACAACATCCCCTTGTTTATTCCTCATACTTATCATCATCATTTTTGTAGCACACGACAATGCGAGCGCACGTCGTCATTCAGGATTTGCACCTAGTACTAGTAGTACTGGTCACCGCCGTCGAAGATGCTGCACTCCTGGGGCTCCGACAGCCGGCACATCATCGGCATCCCGGCGGCGTACTGCCGGGCCTTTGTAAGCCTCACGCGGGCGATTCTTCTCCCGGTGCCGGGACGACACGGTGGGTACATCGGCTGCTGGCCACTCACCGTAGCCGTATCCCTCTCCCTGCCTGGCTGCAGGGGTAGTCGTAGCCCGGCTGCGGCCGCCACCACCCTGGTTTCTCCAGCGGCGGCATGGACTCCTCGTAGCCCCTGACCATGCTCCGGATGGCGGCGCAGCGGCACTCGCGGCTCACGTCCTGGAGCTGCTGGCAGCACCGCATCCGGAGCCCCGTGCCCCACCGGAACGGGCCGACGCCGTAGCGCATGCCGCCGCTGGTTAGCTGCCGGTCCAGGACCTGCCGGCACGCCTCGAGCGGGCTCTCCTGCACCTCTTGCCAGCACTGCAGGTCCTGAGCCTCTGCCTCTCCACCACGCCTTGGCCGACGGCCACGGCAACCAATGCTGCCAAGCACAGTGCCGCCGTCGCGGCGACGGCGATCTTGGCCATGTCAGCACCAAGGGATCACTGACAAATCTTTGTCGTTAATTATTGTGTTCTTATTTGGTGATGATCGATGAGATTGTGGAGAGGGGGTTGGATTTTTTTATAGAAGAAAAGGCAGTTGATGTCGAAAACATGCACACGCTGTTAGTTGAAAAGGTCGATGCTTGCAGAGGAGGGGAATATGGCGATGATTTGGAGCTTCTTTATCTTTAATAAAACAGATTTTTGGAGTTTGTAAAGTCACTGTTCGTGTTGGTAAGGTAAACACTTCACGTTAACCCTCACGTACGTGGATGCATCTCACTAGGATGAGAATGTGTGCTCCGCTTGTCTTTATGTGGTTCATGGACGTGTATCTACAATTACACGGCCGGTTTAATGATAAGCATGGCTTCACGCATATGCATGGATGTGCTTGATTCTGGTGTTGTGTAATGTGCTTTTTGGGGGGTTTGGAATATGGAGAGGCTGATGTCATGCGAAGTGTAAGTAGGACAGGAAAGTGTGAGCAAAGACACTTTATTTTGTTGACACTAAACGACTTTTGGGTTTATATTTAACAACGTGCTAGTAAGTTTGCGTTGCATGCCAACACAATAGTCGCACATCACGGCAGAGTATTTGGTCCTTACGATTATGTATCTTGAGTGAAAATTCTTGTTTCTTGTAGCTTTTTATTTTTTCAGGAAATGCTGCAGAGCAATAAGATGTCACATTCTTTTTGCGGGTGGGGATGACCGAGTTAGTGAGATTGAAAATATGGCCCTGGCAGACCAGTGGAGGACATTTTAGAAATTTATTGCCCAGGGACAAGGGCTGCCTTTACAAAAATGGAAATCTCTCCAGCAGAGCCCATTATAGGAGGCCCAAGGACCAAAGTTTAATTCTTCAAATTTGGCAGGGGCCGCGCGAACGCGTACCCCCTCTACCACAAATTATGACGCTCACTCTCCCACTTGGGGAGATGATAAGCCAGCGCACCCGCCAAGTGCAATGCGGGCCACTGACCTAGGCCACGGGCCTTGATGATCGCCCGTCGACCCCGTCCAGGTAAGTATGGAGCAAGGGTGCACGGGGCGCTTATTTTATAGCGGGAGCTCGCAGCGCCCCAGCTTCCGCTGCCGAGGTGGTGCTAAACGAAGCGTTCGTTCAACCGCGCTCTGCCGCTGAGTTCTCTCGACTTGTTGTGGGCTACCGAGACATGAGACGTATATGGGCCTTCAAGACTGGGCCGATAGGAAACAGTCAGACTGCAGGCCGCACGCTACTTTCCTTCTCGCAAAAGCTGGGCATTGGTCTTAAAAAAGAGAGGCATTGTACTCAAAAACACACACAGAGAGAGAGAGGGGGGAGGCATGGAAATAGCTTTCGAGGCATGTTATAAGGTTTGTTTCTTTTTTCTATATAATCTGCAGCCACATGCTCTCGTGGTCCAAATGCGAGATTTTTTTTAAAAAAACAAAGCAAGAAAAACATCACATGCTGCTCCTCTACTTTGAGAATGTGCAAGGAATGGCTTAAACCACAATCTGAGATGAAGAGAAGTGCAAGATTATTTCTTAATAATAGGTTTTATGCACTATACATTGCAACATTAGAAAAGATTTAAAAAATCACCAGAATAAGAAAGAGCAGAAAACACACAACCTGGGTCATTCCTTCCATTATTATATTAGTTATTAATAACTAAAACATGTGGCTTTTCCCCCTTCACCAAAGCAACGTCGAAGTATCAAGCTAATACATGTGAAAGTATCATAAATCAGTTTTCTTTGGTTGTATTTCTCATGGAACTAATTGTATGGAAATAAATTTAAAATTTTCGTATTCTTAGTTTCTAACTTTAGCTATATATTAACACAGCCTGTATTTCGATATATGGATTCTTCGTTGGATTTCTCAAGTTAATCTAGACCATTAGATCTTCTAAAATCCAATGGTGCATACTTTTCTTCTTTTTTTATTAATCTCGTAGATTTTTAGTCCCTCTTGACAAAACAAAGGTGGGGATGGGAGTTAAAGATTTATATTTACAGAATGATGCTCTTCTGTTAAAGCACCTGGATAAATTTTATAATAAAGCCGACGCACCATGGGTTCAATTAATTTGGAGTTCGTATTACCAACACAAGGTCCCTCATCTTGCCCCACCCAAAGGATCTTTTTGATGGAGAGATATACTAAAGTTGAATGAACAGTACAAGGAAATTGTTCACTCTCTCACATGTATGGGTGATACGGTTGGACTTTGGGATGATAAAATCCAGCAACAACCTTTCTCTTCTAAATTCCCTAATCGAATATACCTTTGCTGACAACAATCTCACACTCAAGACATGTCTATCTACAACTGATCTGTTGAATCTATTCAGACTGCCAATGTCCAGAATGGCTTTCAATGAATTCCTTGTATTCAAGGAGGACCTGGAACCTCTTAGAGAAGAAAATGATGAAACTAATATATGGATATGCAATTGGAATGGTTGATTATACACCTCTCGGCAGCACCACAATAAACATTTTGATAATATTGTCCCACCAGCTCCATTCGGTTGGATTTGGAAAGCCAATTCCATGTTGCTTCTGGTTGATACACTTAACACATGAGATCTGTTGAGAAGAAGACACAAACACCTTGAAGACGGATATCACTGTGTATTATGCCATAAACAGGTGGATGAAACTTCAATGCATCTATTCTTTGAATGTTCTTCAAGCACAACCCAGATGGGTTTCTGTTGGTATGCAATGGACGTTGATCCAGCAACGACATAATTTTGATGGGCCATATTTCATGGATATATTTATGATTGTGGCCCGGTACATACGGAAAGAGAGCAACGATTTTATTTTCAACCACAAAGTTCCCTTTGTTGCCAAAAAAAAAAAAAAAAAAACTCACAAAATTGGAAGCAACTCTTCAAGAATGAAGTCTTCATCTTTTTAGATTACCCAAGAGCAAACATGTGTTTATATTGAATGGCTCAATATTTTGTAATTTTCTATTTCTCGCTCGCCCTTGTGGTACCCTCCTCCCTCTCACCTTTCTCTTTAGGTAAGTTTAGGTAATATTTCTTCTCCTCCCATCCAACTAGATGCTTTTTGTACTAAAACTTCTTCAGATTTGTTTAATATATCCTGCACTGGGAGTGTGTCTCCACAATTTTCCTCAAAAAAACCATGAAGTCTCCTTTTAACGTTATTATTGTATTAATATGATAGGTAGATAGAGTTTTTGGTGGAAACAAAGGTCACTAAAAACACCTCTTCAATTAAACATTCAAATATTACCGTCCCCCAATTTGGTTTCCCAGTAGTTCAAGATGGAGAACGATGTTGAGGTTAACTCTCAAAGCATGCACAATATATATATAGAAGTTGTTGAAGGGTGAAAGCATAAGAGAGCGATTTTTATTCGAGTGGATCTTTGAATAAGGATTTAGATACAATGAGTTTAAGAGCATGTTTGGTTCAAAGGTCTTAAATGGCTAGAGGGGGGATGAAAAGCCTAATAAAATGTTCTACAAAAACAATTAGAATAGTCAGTTAGTAAATAAGACAACGAAGCGAATTTTGTGCTAGCCTAAAGTTTGTGTTGCAAGCCACCTAATGGGTTGTAAGCTATTTTCTCTAATGCAAGCCACCTAACAGGTTCTAGCCTACACTTTGTGTTGCAAACCTTGCTCCCTTTCTTCCAAGTTGAGCTTGATCATGACACCATGTCCATTTCCATGATCTTGTGGCCTTCACCTCCTAGCCACCTTGCTCCATCTTAGCTTGATTGCCAACCTAGCTTATATTCACTTAATGCAAAGCTTAGCAACTAATGATCATCAACTATCAAAACCAAACAAGGGTTTTCATTGGTTCAACATGCGTCATGGAAAAGATATTGTGAGTTGTAACTATGGGCTGCAAAAAGGTTTTGCTTGATTAAAACAACTATGAAACCTACCCTCTTGAAACAATTGTAAAACATCTCTTTTACTTCTATCCATATGGAAAAGTATAAAGCTAAAGGCCAAAAAACAGGGTCCAATATATATGCTGTGAAAATATATTACACAAAAACGCCTACTTATAGAAAAAAACAAAAACTTCTACCTACTCACTAATTAGCATTCCATTTTTAAGCATGCATTCTCTTGAAGCTGAACCATAGTCTAATAGAATGTCGACCGTTGAAGATGCTCTCATGACAAACACGTAGCTTTCAATCCATTTTTAACCCGCTGTTCTCTATTCGAGAGCAGGCAGGAAGCGGACACGTTCACTAGTCCCCTTCCCTCGTCTTTAGACTATATTTCCCTAGCTTTGTAATTTGGTGGTAGCAGGCACTGGGTACTGGTAGTATACTAGTGTACAGTAGCACCATCCCCGTCGCCACTCCCACTCCCATGCACCCGGGCTAATAAAAAGCCTTGAATAGAGACGTTGTCGCAGCTAGCTCGGTTCAATAACCACACCATAGAACGGGAAACAGGTACCCATCAATTGATCATAGATAAACAAAACACCCCTCCTAATCATTTGCAACACGGGTGTACGTAAGAGGCCGGGTGAAATCCCCCGTCATCAGCTCCGACTCCGACCAGCACCCACCACCGGATCCTGAATCATATCCAGGCAAGCAAAGTACGATGCCACATGGACGCCGGCGCCAGTCTATTCCGTGCTGTGCAGCAACGGCAGCCGCCTGCCTGCCTCCAGTGGGGAGTTTGCACTGCAAGAACAGCAGCTACCTACCTACTGGGGCCGCGGCGGCAGTTCATCAGTTCTCCCCCCGAGCTGCCTGCCCCATGTGGCCGTGAATCATGACGCCGACTGTTGTCTATAGTTGCCTCTTGCTGCCACTACCTAACCTAAAACGGCTACATTTCTCTAGCTAGCTCGTCAATTTCCAGTGTTTTTTTGGGCCTTGTTTGGGACGGGCGGACGGCTGATGATTGGTAGTTTGGTATAGTTACGCTTTGATATGCGATTCCGTGTTTGTGTGACAGCGCCGATTCACCTCATAACAGAGGTGCCCGACCCGGCCAATGATTTGGGACCTCGCCTTGCAGTTGCAGTTGCAGTTGCAGTTGCAGTTGCAGTTGCAGGTGAGGTAGCCCGTAGCCGCACCTGTGGCTGTGACCCCCGGTTTGCACATGCATCAGAATCATGGGGGTGCTCTGCTTGCTGACCAACCAGCCGGCCTGCCTGCCTGTGCTTGCAGTACATGGGTGCTTTCAGGTGAATGTTTGAGCTGGATCGTTATGCCATGTTCCGACGATTGCGTCACGTACTGTGACATTGTGATCAGTTGACGAGCTCATTCAGATATATTCCCTCCGTTCCAGTACTTCGCAATTTTTTGACTCATATAAACCGTGTTTTGACCTCTTATCTTATTCAACTTTTTTTAATAAATATTATCACTTTTGTTATGACTTACTACATCACTAAAGATATTGTAATGACGTTTTGTTTATTTTATAATTTACATAAAAATTTGAACAAGACGCGAGCCACAGCTTTTTAACTGAATTGCAAAGTATCTGAACGGACGGAGTATTTCACTTTTGGAGAGTGCTTGTTCAGGTAATCAGGTTAGTGAAGAGACGGCTGAGATGACGACTGACCTAACTGACAGGCTCTCGACGGCATCAGCGCTGCGTTGCGTGCAACTCAGGGCCCGGGGGCCCATGAGGAGAAGCTGTACTGTACTTGGCGGTTCTACTCGTGGAAGAGGGAACCCATCGACTAACGGAGAGATCGCTACACACAAACGAACAAATTGTACTGGTGTTTTTATGATCCGAACATCGTACAGTACTCCGATTAAACTTCAGGTCCTTTTCGGTCCTCGATCAGTTTCCTGTGCTCTGCACACTTATCGGCTCGATCAGTTTGCTCCAACCAAACACAGTACAGGACTACAGGGCGATGTACAGGTATTGAGAGTACTGACCAGTGACCAAGCTGCTGGCTGCGCCATCGACGTCACTTTTCAGTAATCGACTACTCAAATCCGAGTTTAAAAAGGTTATATAAAAAAACTAACCAATTAAACTAATTGTTATTCTGTAGTTTTTCAGTGGGGGCAGTACAAATAATAAACGTGATAGTGAATTTTCACCAGTAGTGCTAGTATACTACGAACCAACAACAAAGGAGTTAGTGTGGTACCTATGCTAAACTCCACATGACATGTGTTTGTTTCGCAACTTATCAAACGTGGCCTTCTCTTCCGCGCAACCTGTGATCCGGCCGTTGTACCTGCTACAGCAAAGATTCCCGCAAAGCCGCAGCGCAAGCAAGAACAACTCAACTCACTGAGGCCGGATTCGTTATTATCTGTTACTACTTACTAGTTATTGTTTTTTTACCTTTTTTTTTACGGGGTGATATGCTAATAGTTAACTGGCTAATAGCTCACGTCGATCTAGTATTAGCCAGCTAACTATTAGCTACGTAGGTACATACTATCTGGAGGGTGTTTGGATACACAGGTAATTTACCTTCAAAATGATACTAGGATAACTATTAGCTAGCTGCTCTTGTTCATTTGGTCCAACTAGTGAGATAGTTACTATCTAAAAATCCAATTAACAATTAGCTAATACAAAAAGGTAACTATTGGAAAATAGTTATTATCCATCCATATGGAAAGGGAAACCAGGGCCTAATAAGCCATGCAAGCTCGAGCCAGCCTAACACATGCGGGCGCAGGCCCCGACCCAGCGCTATAAATCGCGCGCAGCCCCGTGTCTTGGCCACCAATTCAGCAGCGGCACACGAACTCTTCAGGAAGAAGCAGCGCAGTCGGCGAGCTTCAGCTGGTCCTGACTCTGATCGAACTCGAGATGGCGTCCAGGGCGGCTTTCCTGGCGCTTCTGCTCTCAGTCTCGGCGTTCGCGGCGGTGGCGCAGCTGGACGAGAAGTTCTACAGCCAGTCGTGCCCCAGCGTGGAGGATGTCGTCCGGAAGGAGATGGTGCGCGCGCTCTCCGCCGCGCCAAGCCTCGCCGGGCCGCTCCTCAGGATGCACTTCCACGACTGCTTCGTCAGGGTACGTACGGGCATCGCATTCCTCCTCTGTGTGCATCTAGGCTCCATCGGCTTTCTAACCCAATTCCTGCATTGCTCTTTGCAGGGGTGCGATGGCTCGGTCCTCCTGGACTCCACGACCAACAACAAAGCGGGAGAAGGACGCCAAGCCGAACCTGACCCTGCGTGGCTTCGGCTTCATCGAGACGGTCAAGGCCGCCGTGGAGAAGGCGTGCCCTGACACCGTCTCCTGTGCCGACATCCTGGCCCCTCATCGCCAGGGACGCCGTGTGGCTGGTGAGCAACGAACCGATCCAGCACTGCAGGCATCCTTTCCTCGCACACACACCATTGCATTTGGAAACTGTTCTTACTGGTTGGTCGTTTTGCACGCACGCACGAACGCAGAGCAAGGGCCCGTTCTGGGCGGTCCCTCTGGGGCGTCGGGACGGCAGGGTGTCCATCGCCAACGAGACGAAGCAGCTGCCGCCGCCGACGGCCAACTTCACGAAGCTGACCCAGCTGTTCGGCGCCAAGAACCTGGACACCAAGGACCTGGTGGTGCTGTCGGCGGGGCACACCATCGGCACGTCGCACTGCTTCTCCTTCTCGGACCGTCTCTACAACTTCACGGGACTCGACAACGCCCACGACATCGACCCGACGCTGGACCTGGCGTACATGGCGCGGCTCCGGAGCAAGTGCCCGAGCCTGGACGACAACACCACGCTGGTGGAGATGGACCCCGGCAGCTTCAAGACCTTCGACCTGGACTACTACGCCAACGTGGCCAAGCGCAGGGGACTCTTCCACCCGACGGCGCGCTGCTCACCGACCCCACCACCCGCGCCTACGTGCTCCGCCATGCCACCGGAGGCTACAAGGAGGAGTTCTTCGCCGACTTCGCCGCGTCCATGCTCAAGATGGGCGCCGTCGACGTGCTCACCGGCACCGATGGCGAGATCAGGAAGAAGTGCAACGTCGTCAACTAAACCGGCCGTCGGCGGAGCGCACACACAGACAGACAGACAGACTTTGTGTGATGTAGTTCAGGCACTTTTGGTCTGGGAGTTGTATGAATGTTACCCTCTTTCTTTTTCTTTTTTTACTGCAAATTGATTGATTATTTTGTTACAGCTATGTATGTATCTATGTAAATCTGCCTCTCATCTTCAGGTTCCATCAGGGTCTGATGATACTTAATACATACACCTTTTTTGATTTGTCCATTACTGGCTCATCTTGTCGAGATGCCATTGCCGTGCACATACTAAAATGAGATCATCAGCGATCCAGTTGTGACGCACATGCACGGCATACAATGATACAAAGGCGACACGCATGCTCATCGATCAGTACAAGTTGACGGCGGCCGTGGCCGGATCCGGAGGAGCAGCAACGCCGGTCAATAATGTACTCATCGCCCATTCATCTGTTTCAGGGCATCTGCGTTATAGTATATGGACTGGCAAGTGGCTAGTGGCAGCATTGCCCCACTCCCATGCTTGCTGGCGCCATTTGTTTACTGGTACGGGTACGGGTACGGGTACGGGTACGGGCAGCTCTCTCCTGAATGTCTGTAACGGGAGGGGACAGTTTCTTGAGCAGCAGCTCACATGGATGCACGGATGCACTGCAGCCTGCAGGGCGTGGACTGTTGCCGATGGCATCTCGGCGAATCGAAGCGCCGGAGCTGGGGCCTCGCAGACTTGCAGTGCAGCGGCGGCTTGTTGTGTGGTTTGCAGATAGGTTGTCAGATCTATCTAGAGCAGGGGTGTGTTTAGCACCCAAACTTTCTCTCAAATTCCACTATGCAAAAAGAAGATTCTCCATCACATCAAAATGCCGGACATTTATCGAAGTATGAAAATGTAGATAAAAAATAAACTAATTACACAGTTTAGATGTACATTCTGAGATCGATTCTTTTGAGCCTAGTTACGCCATGGTAGGATAATATTTACCACTAACAAACGAAACGTGCTACAAGATTCGATGTGACATTCCTCCAAAATTTTGCACCAAATTTTAGGGATCTAAACACACCCCAGGTTTCATGCTCGAAAAACCTGTTTCGCGGGTCGTCCGCTGGGCAACTTAACTGGGCGGACGATGGGACAGGGGCTTCAGTTTCTATTTTGGGAATAAACAAATCCCACCACTTTCCTTATTTGGTAAAGCATGCGTTTTTTCTTTTCCCTTTTCTATTCATTCTCTTTTTTTGGCCGCCTTAAGTTACGGTATTTTTTCACGATTTTTTTTTTTTTTTTTTAGAGACATAAATCATTCAGGGGACAAAGTGGTATATAGGGATAGTAATGGGTGGAGAGATCAAATAAAAGCAACTTTTAAAATAGTAATAAGTCATATACGTTATAACCTATTCCCGTATAACTTATAAAACAACAATAAGATCTAACTACGACATTTATTGTCAACATATATGTATAACTTATATTATATAACTTATAGAACATAACAGAAAAAGACCAAACAACTTATGAAACAACAATAAGACCTAATTATGACATGTACCGTATAACATATCGTATAACTTATATTATATAACTTATAGAACATAACAAAAAAAGACCAAACTAAAAGATGTATTGTGTAACATATACGTATTAACTTATGGTGTATAATTTATAGAACAACAATAAGACCTAACTACGACATGTATTGTCTAAGATACATGTATAACTTATATTATATAACTTATAGAACATAACAGAACACCAAACTACACGATGTACTATGTAACATATAATTATAACTTTTAGTGTATAATTTATAGAACAACAATAAGACCTAACTACAACATGTACTTGTCTAACATATATGTATAACTTATATTATATAACTTATAGAACATAACAATAAGATCAAACTATACAACATGTGTTGTTTAACTTATAATTTTAACTTATAGTGTATAACTTATGGAACATAACAATAAGACAAAAACTAGATGATGTAGTGTCTAACATATATGTATAACTTATATTATACAACTTATAGTGTATAACTTATAGAACATAACAATAAGACTAAACTAGAAGATGTAATCTTGTCTAACATATAATTATAACTTATAGAACATAACAGAAAAGACCAAAGTATAAGATGTATTGTCTAACATATATGTATAACTTATAGTGTATAACTTATAAAAATATAATAATAAGACTAAACTATAATATGTATTATCTAACTTATATGTATAACTCTATAGAACTTAACAATAAGACCAAACTAGAAGATGTATTGTCTAACTTATAGTGTATAACTTATAGAACATAATAATAAGACCAAACTAAAAGATGTATTGTCTAACATATACGTTATAACTTATACCGTATAACTTACGTAACATAACGTAAAGACCAAACTACAAGATGTGTCATCAAACATATACTTATAACTTATAGTGTATAACTTATAAAACATAACAATTGATATTAAAAAAATCTTCAAAACATAGTCGAGTGGGATCTAGTTTTGTTCGTTTCATCATCAGAACACACCGTGCAGACGGAATTAAAAACGGATACACCGCTCAAGAGTTATAGCAGTTTTAAAATATTTTTACTTTTTTTCCTAAAAAGGGAAAAAAGCGGAATCATTACTTTCCATTAATTATTAACTGCCGCTGTCGGATCGTCCGCCAGTTAAGCTTACTGGCGGACGTTCGCGAATTAGCCACGCCATGCTGCCGCGAGGCCGAGAGCGCGAGGGGATGGGGAAAAGGCTGGTTTGGGCTTAGGCTTGGCTGTCCTGGAAAAACTTGGAGCAGGCCATGGTCCATTCGATTGATTCGAGGCCCGTTAGCACCGGGATTATTAACATTTTAGCATTCTAACTAGTGTCACCTCCTCATATAGCACTTTAACAGTTGGCACTACACTTTTGCTAGGCGAGAGAGAAAACTGATACAAAATTTTCACATTTGCTCACGTGGCACGCAAACCATCCACGCTAGCGTACGTGGATAAGCCTGTGGGTCACATGAAATGTCGCTCCCTTCTTCCTGCACAATGACGCGAAAATAAAACTATAGGGGCTTCTTTACAACTATGCATCACTGACCGGTACGTTGTTTGTTAACCGCACAATTGGCCTTGGTTGACTGCGATCGGAGTCCTCCATCAAGCATTCAATCGCCATGGATGACTTCTCCTTCCTCTACTGTCCAGAAAAGCTGCCCACGCCAGCCGCCATGGCTACCTCATCGCGCTCTACCTAGCACGCGGCACCCGCGTGGCCGTGGTGATGACCCTCTTTTGATGCATTCCAGGCTGCACTCGGATGTGGTTTCCTAGACGACATGGTAACCAGGCACAAGGCTAGGCCTTGCCTAAGATGTTGTGTCACTGTTCTTATCTCTTGAGGTTCACTTGTGCACTGACGACAAGCTAGTCCTTGTTGTGTCTCGACCAATACCTTGATGGTTCTTCGGTAGAGACTATACACACCAACACCACATAAGGCACCATAAGACATCACTGCAAGTGAGGTAGCTCGGTGACACACACAATTTACTAGAGTTGCCTTTGGCGCTCACCAAGGAATGCACAAGAACCCCTCACAAATCACCATGAGGTGACCAAGAACCGTCACCAACTCTTGCCAACGTCTCCAACTCCTCCAATCCGCTAGGTGACGGTACTCACCAAGAGTAATAAGAAATCCATCGATAAAACGATCTCAAGTACCACTAGATGCTATCACTCAAGCAAATGCACTAGGATGCACTCCATTTCACCTTGATTCAACAAGTAAGGAAGAGAGATGAGTGGGGGGGAGTGGGGGGGGGTCCTCACCAAAGGTTAGTCACAATAATGAAGCCAAGAGTGCTCCTCAAGAGGCGCCACCTTAACAACAAAGATACTATTACAACAACAGCCACAAACGGTTCTGTCACGTGGTGGCCGCCACCACGGGGTTCACGACCGCATAGAGGCAAACAACCTCGCGCCGCCGGAAGCCGCACCATCGTATCGCGTTTAATGTCATGGATTGGGGCATGTGCCCCCGCTACCCGTGTACTTGGTTCAACAACCCCTATTTGTCTTTACAATAATCGTGTGTGTGTTGGCGTTTCTTAGCGTCATCACCAAGATAGATATATCCTAGAAATGTCATTAGAAAACGCATGTTGGTATGCTTTTGCGCCTACAAAACAAGTCCACAAGCGCACATAAATACCGTTGTAGCATTTCACCCATGAGTATTCAGGGTATCGTTATTTATATTTTCCCAAAGTAAGGTATGGTGTAAAAGTCTCTAATAGAGATGTGGACAAGATAACATGTCTATGCAATAGACCAAAGTTCATAACAAGGATAAGAATAACTTGACACACACTTGAACCAATCTCGGGAAAGGTACAAGAAAGAATAGAAGAATAACCTAAACTGGAGTAGGCATATCCCGAATAGCTATGTTAAGAGGGCAGATATATATACATGCTTTTATATTATTAGAGACTCTAAGTTAAGATAGCTTTGGTCACTATTGGCTTACTTCGGACACCGGAGTGCACCTGATCTGCCAGGTGATGCCGGCCTCCAGCTCTACTCTAAAGTCGGACATAGAGGAGTGCAAAGGATGAACTGGTCTGTTGCCTACCTCACTACCGTAGGCTAAACAAAAAACAAATGTAGCCTATAGCCTAGACACCACGCCTACGTTATCGACTAATACTCTAGTGTCAGCTAGGAACATACGCCTTTATCAAGAGTCCTCTACTAGAGCACCCGTTATGGGGATGGACGATGAACCCGCAAACCAACAAGCAACCAAGACTAAAATAAGAACTCAACATCTCAACTTATCTCTTAGTCTAAACATGCATGTATGATAAATTAAGCATAATATTCTATATGGCAAGATCATAACATGAAAAATATATACTAGTTCATATGCTAAGATCATACCATAAGAACTACTCCCTCCATATTGAAAAGGAAGATGTTTTGGATAAGGTTTGGGTCAAACATTGGGAATATAAATCATGAATAACTTTTAAGTCGTTGAGTTTGGAAATGTGAAAATCATATCAATAGATTTGTCTTGAAAATTATTTCATAAAAATATACATATATAACTTTTCAATAAATATTTTTGTAGAAAAGACAAGTAAAAGTTGTTTTGTGGAGACCGTGTCACTGTCCTAAACGTCTTTCTTTTCAAGTATGGAGGGAGTATATTCTAGTTGCATAACATAACTATAATGATAAGATAAGAACATGAACAAGATGAAGAATGGTTTATTGATCATACCAAGTATCTCCAAGATGTTCTTGCTATTCTACACGCAACCTTGCCAAGCTCCAACTACTAACTACTAAAAGGTAAAACGATACAAGTGTGGATAATGCCTCTCCCCACTTGAAGGTTTCAAAACCGACCTCAAACCGATGTCAAGATTCATTGAACCTAGTGAAGCACTCACGAAAACCGCCTTTTACAACGCCGGTGGAAGGCCACCTACCAAAATTGGGCGCAAACGGAATTGATTGGGGTCCGCAAACCGGCGTTTTCGGCTGGACCCAAGCTGGCCCCGCTTCAACACCACCTTTCTTTGGTGGGCTTGTGGGCTGGCCTCGACCATGGATCCGATGGTGTTTCGCCCAAATTCATTGGTAAAGCGGGCTTTCTCTATTTCCCTTTGATTTTGCATTCTAGAATGTGTGTTCGCTTTGCGTTTTGTTCTTTACTTTGTGCATTTCCGCTTGTTTCCAATGTTTGCCCTGTAAAACATGTTTTCTCGAGAAACAAGTGGAACTAGGTCAAAATATATGCAGTCATAAGTATGCTTTGTTTCCCCAGATTTAGATACAAATTGGCGGTATAAATGGTCGATAACGACCGCCAACAATGCGTTGCTACAGAAGGGTCAAATTTGGAACGCAATAAGTGTATGAAAAAATTGTGGGTCAAAAGACTCAAAACCAAAGCAAAATAAATTTTTAACGTATTCATTATGCCACATTCAAATCAATGAGTATCGATTTTATATTATTAACATTGTGAAAACAAGTCCATGAAAGATGAGTTCTCAACAACTATCTCTTTCGTAATTTTTTTGCCCTGTAATGCGGCTAAACTATGAATTCCCATCATGTTCTCCCGCCTCTCCTCCCTCCCCCTCGCCTAGCCCGCAGGGCTGCCTTGCCGTTGACCGCGCCATTTAGCATCCGCCACGCCTAACGATTCTAAACTCTTCTAAAGACGAGGAAGGTCGGTGGCGACAAACGTTGTCCCCGCCCTACCCCCACCATCGGCGACGGTAACGATCCGCCTCACCGCACCCACCTCGCAAACCGCAACCCCCCTTGACCTCCACACCCTAACCCTAGGGCAACGCGCCGTTGAGCTCACCACGGCGCCCCCGCCTCGACCTCTCTCCCGAAACCTTCCTTCTAAGCCCGTAGGCGTGGACACTTAATAAGCAACATAGTAGGTGATTGTGGACAAGTATTTCTTCTTCTGCAACATTCATATGAATAAACGATGCTTCAATCTTGTTGCTTCTTTCCAAGCATCGATTTTTTCTCATGTCGTTTTGCTATAAGGGCAGAGTACCATGGCGCCGTGGCTGCCAAAGGCGACCACACGATCCACCCTAGGCGGCGTGGATGCAGCCGCTTCTCCTTGGTCTGCCGACTCCCTTGGTGAGAGGTCAAGCGGTTCACGAGCAAGGTTACGCGTAAAAGGCGTCGTCACCGTTGTTGCCTCTAGCGGCAAAGGTATGTTACTACTGCAACCAACGTTGTCGCACCATAGCAAGAGGATCGTCGTTCAACCGTTCTCACGTGTCCCGGTCGTGAAGTGGGGCGAGATTTTGGCGATGTAGCAATTTGGGTTCATCGACGGATGGAGGGAGCCCTCCATAGCGGAAAAGGAGGCCTACAACAACTTCAGTGAGGACCGCAAGCCCTCTCATAAGGAGGAGCTACGAGAACTCTTCGTAAGAGAGGGGATGAGGCGGTCGAGGCGCTGCGCTAGCCGCCGAGTCTGATCGTTGGTGACGACTAGATAGTTCGATTAACGGGTAATAGCGTTGTGATCTCCTTCTCTTTGGGGAGGGTTGAACTAATTGTAGAACTCTATTCCACCTAGTGCGTCATTCGTGGCGCTTCATTGTAATTTTCATTGTTGCGTATTCGAGAAAAAGAAAAGACAAGCGGACAAGGTGGGGAAGCTCTTTTTTTTTATTATTTGGCAAGATAAGATTGAATAGGTCAAGTCCGTTACAATTGTTCCGCAGAAATTTCGCAAGGGAGTTTGTGCCCTCCAAAATTCCGAATACAACAAACAAGTACCCTAAAACTGGGAGGAAATGCTAGCAAAGCTGACATGTGCTGTGACGAAGGTACTCAAACCTCGACCAAACATCTCGTCGAATCCGCTATAAAGTTATCATGGAAAGGAAGACTTGTGTGGAAGTGGTGGAACCTTTGCTTCGAGCGCTACGTCACGAGTCATCCACCCACCAACCAAATAAAACAACACGCATCCGGAGACGGAGAGCCGAAACTGCTGAACAGATGGTGCCCGGCGAACGCCACGGACGGATGGACAGACACGGACCCCTTTAACAGCATTCGCTCCCGCGCGCACCAAACCCTCATGAGGCAACACCCACCCACCCCTAACGTCTCCGAGCCTCGAGAGGCGACGGGCGCACAGTGCCAGTCGCGCTCAATCGCCGGCCGACTGTGCTCGTCACACACTAGCTACCATCCGAAAGCCACCGGGCAACCAGACGCGCTGACTTCCGCCGTGTGGATCCCCATCGCGTACTACGGGTAGTACACCTCGCGCGCACACCAGACACCATTTCCCTCTCCTCCTCCCCGGCCTCCTGTCAGTCCGACGCGTCGTTCGATCGGTTCAGCAGGACGGGGTCCTACCACCGCTGTGCCGCGATCTCCGGCAACCAGCCAGTTCTTGATGTGGAGGGAGCGGCAGCGGCGGCGGCCACTGCTGCTTGAGCTAGTGGCCAGCGCGGCGGCCCTGCTGGTGATCGTGGCGGCGATCGCGAGCGCGCAGCCGGAGGCCGCGCTGAAGGTCGGGTTCTACCATGAGACGTGCCCCATCGCGGAGGACATGGTCCTCGAGGAGATGAGGCTCATCCTCATGGAGGACGCCACGGTGGCGCCGTCCCTGCTCCGGATGCACTACCACGACTGCTTCGTGCAGGTAATTAATTAAGCACCTGCGCTGCTTCGTCCACACGTACGTAGCTAGAGAAACCAACTCTTTCGTTTCAAGGCGATCAAGGCTCACGCGTGTCCATGGAAGCAGGGCTGTGATGGCTCGATCATGCTGCAGTCGAGGAAGAAGGGCAAGGCGGAGCGGGACGCGCTCCCCAACCGCAGCTTGCGAGGGTACGACGCCATCGAGCGGATCAAGGCTCGGCTCGAGACCATCTGCCCGCTCACCGTCTCCTGCGCCGACATCATCGCCATGGCCGCCAGGGACGCCGTCTACTTGGTAAGCAAGCAAGCACACATGCATACTGCAGCGATCGATGCCTTTGTTGATCGATCCTGTGCTTCAATTCATTTGCTCGATCCCCGGCCGGCCTGATGAATGCCGCCTGCGCTGCTGCTTTGCCAGAGCCACGGCCCGTGGTACGACGTGGAGACCGGGCGGCGCGACGGCAACGTCACCGTGGCTGAGTACGTCGACAACGACCTGCCGCCGCCGGACTCCAACATCGTCGACGTTAAGACCTTCTTCAGCGTCAAGTCGCTCAACTCCAAGGACATCGCCGTCCTCTTCGGTCGGTATACCTAGCTAGCTTAGCTGCCCGCTCACTCCTCCTCCTCCTTTCCTCTCCACCACACGCACACCAAGCAAGCTTTTCGATCGCGTGCGATAGCAACACGTTAGCAAACCACTCCTCCACTACCGCTCGATCGGTAGCTAACGACTGCGCGTTGCCTGCCTTCAGGGTGCCACAGCATCGGGACCTCGCACTGCGAGCCGATCCAGAAGCGGCTCTACAACTTCACCGGCAACATGGACCAGGACCCGTCGCTGGCCCCGGCGTACGCCGCCGAGCTCCGGAAGCTCTGCCCGCCGCCCACCAGCCCCGGCGCCGGCGGCGAAGGTAAGGTGAAGGTGCCTCTGGATCCCGGCAGCAACTACACCTTCGACCTGAGCTACTACCGCCACGTGCTGGCCACGGGCGGGCTGTTCCAGTCCGACGGCAGCCTCCTGCACGACCCCGTCACCAAGGGGTACGTCGAGAAGGTGGCCAAGGCGGCGTCGCCGGACGAGTACTACGCCGACTTCGCGGCGGCCATGGTCAAGATGGGCCGCACCGACGTGCTCGTCGGCGATCTTGGGGAGATCAGACCAACTTGTGGCATTTTTGTTGACTAGTGTAGCAGTTCAGGATCGGGTTGAATTTGTACGGGTTTCTGTCAACGAGTAGTGTGTACTTTGCTGTGGTGTTAGCTCACAAGAGCACGAGCTGTTGTATATTGCCTAAGCCGGGAAATCTGTCCCGTTCACACGGCCGTCACTGATGGACTGATTTGTCAAACATGATGTATTTATTTATCTATTATCAGTTATATATTCTACTGATCTATCTAGGCTTGAGAGCGTTGATGGTTTGACTAAGTAAGCACATCCAAATCAGTTTGATCAACAACAATTTGGTCACCAAATCTTGCCAGAGCACTTTTCTTTTTGTTACAACATGAACATTGGGTCTGTTTGTCGGCAGGAACAATGTAGAAGTGATAATAATCCAAAAAGACATAAAGTTGATACAACATGAACTATATTTTCATATTATACTTTTTTTTTTTTGCCAAATGTTGGTATTTTTTTTTGTATGATAGGTCAAACTTAAGAAAGTTTGACTTAGGACAACTTAGAAGAGATTTATTTAGGGGCTGAGGGAGCAGCAGATTGTCAAGAAGAGAAAACGAGGCATACCATCATTAGAAGAAGAAAAACATGTTTGATTATATGCTGCACCTGTCCTTTCATTTGTTTAACTATAATTTCAGAAGAAATTACATCTACTCTATATTTAGAACAAATGAAACAAATTATAGGTAAAATAACCTACATACATTTTTAGAGACTAAGGCACGCTGAATACATTGTGCTCACATCTGTTATTTTCTACCCCATATATATATTCCGGATGCTATTATTACTCCGCTTAATGCTCCAATGGATGCCAAAATTTTCAGCTTTGAAGGACCTTGGTTAGCATCAGGTAGTTCTAATAAACATTTTACCTGCAAGGAACACCAAAGATTAAAGTTTGTGTACTATTTATAAACATTTATATAACTAATCAAACATTAACCTTGGAGGACACTATAAAACCAGTAATCCATTTCCTATTCCTAAATGAAGTAATATATATATGTCATGCAGCTTAGGTTTGTTTTTTGTTTGAAAAGCTAACCTGAATTGGCTGTTGCCAATTTTTCTTTATTCCAGAAACATGCCCCTTTCCCACAACTGCAACCACTGAAGAATATTCTCTGGCTGACTTCAACAACATTGAAGACATATACCTGAAGGTACAATTTTAACAATTACCTTAACAATACTGTAACACCAGAAATAACCAAAAGGGCTGCTTAACACATTAATTGTTTTAAAGCAACTCACATATCTCGCTCATGTAGAAGTGTGTCCATCAAACTAGGAAATGCCTTGCTCATCTCTTGAATAACAAGTGTTAGCATGTCAACATCATCCATGTCCTTTAACTGTAGATAAGGGTTGCAGTTAGTGTAAACACAATAGTAATTACTTATTTGTATATTAACCTTAAGGTCCAAAAGGTATATTAACTTTCTTGATTATACAAGCTATCCATATAAAAATGGTATGAACCAAAAGAATACCATACCATCTTATTCAGTTCCTCCGAGCTTGGTAAAAATATGGACTGGAAAATAATGTAGTACAAAAATTTTGCCTTGTGCCATAGTGACATTTTGCCCCAGGTCCTCCTCAAAGTGATCTTCAAGACAAATAAATAGTAGCATGAGATGGTGTTAACTCTAACTAAAAGTAACTATTAGACATGCTTAACATTATTGTCCAACAAATTTCGGAAACAAAGATTTCAAGAAGCCTGGACTGGTTTGCAAGGAATTAACATGTGATGTCAGCAATTAGCAATGGTTAACACCACCGCCAATAAACATAGGCAAACCACTTAAATGCTTCATCTTTTTATTCCAAAATAAAAACAATTCCTAAATTAGTAGGCGTGTCTCAATATCTGGGATTTTGTGTTACCAACAGAAGTAGCCTTGTATTAGGCAATGGAGTGTTATTAAAACAGAAGACTTACAAAATGAGCAAGAGAAGCTAGCTATGAGTTCACAGTCCAAAAGCCTTATGCTGGTGATTCTGAAAATGCTTATATTTTTAAGAATAAAGAAAGATGGGTATGCACTAGGTAATTAACATGTGAAAAGCAGAATATATGATCGTTCCATTTTGAAACATTATGCCAATGCACAAAAATAACAATATATCAGAAGTTGACCATGCCTATTCAAAGTTTCATACACACATAACCAGGCTCCATTGCTGGGTTGCTTACCTGGACAGGGCGATCTCCTAGGATAACTTTGCCACCATAGCTCATCGCTTCCTCAAATGCCACCCGGAACTCAGCTCCAGGTAACACCTCAAGTTGGCTAGCAACCTTAAATAACAATAACAATGTTGATCAAGTGATAAGAATACTAACTATTGCTAACTGCAAAGATAAACTTTGAACAATACCTTTGCGAGAAACCAGCTGTAGAGAATCCCAAAAGTGTTCATCTTCTTGTTCTTCCACATGTCAATCATTTCATTCATAGTAGGAACCTGTGGGAAGAGATTAGACGATGAACTAGATGATACATTATACTGTCTCGAAAACATAAGGTAGGCATCTTCTGTTTGGCTGATGCGATTAATAAGACTTAAAGTTTTCTTAAAAATAGTACTGTATGTCATTTAAGGTATATAGTTTTAGTTATAAGGACTGATGCCATTAGTTGTAAGGTAAGTAGGAAACACCAAAAAACCTTCACTAGACACAATAAAGTCAGTACTCCTATGTAGACAAGCACATAGGTTTAGCAATCCAGAAAGGGGCACAAGCCACACCATTATAGTTTATTGTTTTTCCTAACTTCATATTAGGAATTACAATCATGCAGAATGTCCCTTGCAATAAGCAGGGTTGTTATTCATCTTAGAAATGTGCAGATACCTGAACGTTTTGTGGTCTCAAAATTGTAATCCTGCTCGTGCAGAGCTCCAAGAAAACAGCCTATACATGCAAGAGGGATGCAAAAGTATTATAGAAAAAATGTCTTGAAGCAGAAAACCTGCCAAAATCCAAGAGTCAGCAAAATTTATTGATGATGAGTAGGAACCACCTGAGGTTTCAGGTAGTTGACAATGGCCTTCACTTGATCACATGATTCCTGCAACAAAATCAAGAGTCCAATAAGCATGCCTGATGTGTCGTTCTAATTCCCTATTTGTCACCGAACTCCAAAGTAATAAAATTACAGCAGCACGAGAATCAATCAAAACAGGCAGTGTTCTCTGCATCACATGCAATGCCTACACTCAGAAGTCAGAACCCAATTCGAGCGCCTACAGTTCGTTCACGAAATCATCGACCGGCGACCGCTAATACATGATACCGCCACAGGCAGACAAACGGGACAGGAGGTCACCTGCGACACATGGGCGGTACCGACGACGTAGACGCGGCAGGTCTCACCAACACCGGCCGCCGCCGCTTCCGCCGATGTCTCGCATTCGAGGCACACCACCCCCTTGGCGAGCTCCTCAGGCAGCTCCTTCCTCTCCGTGTCACCGCCCGCCGGCACCGTCCCGGCCCCGGACCCGGACCCGACCCGGCGCTCTCGAGCCCATCCTCCGCGTCCACGAAATCCGAGTCCAGGCCTCGGTGTAGCCATTGGTCCTCGTAACCATCGGCGACGGCGACGGCGTCGGCGTCGGTGGCGGGTGCGGGGACAGGCTCGGGGCGGGGTCCCTCGTAACCATTGGCTTCGGCGTCGGTGGCGGGTGCGGGGACAGGCTCGGGGGCGGCCGGATCCATCTGCAGGCCGAGACGAGGGCCAAGGCGGGACGACGACGACGCGAGGCGCGGCGACGGGGGTGGGGCTTGTGCGGCGAGGAAGGCCGCGCGCGGCGACCGAGGATGGCTAGCAGAGATCGGGGCTAGGGGACGGGGTTGGCGGTGGCGGATTGGCGACGGCGTCTGCCCGGCGAGGAGTCGAGGTGTGCGGATCATGCGGCGCTGGGCGTCGATTTGGGCCCCCAGGATTGCGAGCGCTCGGCGCTCGTCAGGGAGTGCGGGTGGGTCTCTGGATTGTGGGCCCGAGAGGTTAACGGCTGCGATCGGTACCGTCGACGTCACAGGCGTCGCCTCATCCGTCCGATCCACCGTCTAAGTATTTCCCTGTTTTACTTGCTTGCCGCTGCCGGATTCTGGCGCACGCAACTCATCTCCTGCGCGCTTCTTTCTCTCCCCAACGCCGATCGCCTCACCGCACCTGCACGACCACGACCGCCATCAGCAGGCGCTAGCAGTCCATTAATTCCATGGCGCACAGCCACATGGCCTTGTCGCTGCACGTACATGAACCTTTAATAGTCGCTAGTACTGGCGGCGACGAACCGGCCTCCATGTCCTATCGATCGCTAGGACGCTACAACAGCGACGTGTAATGCCATATCGTCCACACATCCTACCTACCTACTAGGGTACTGCTACTATTAAGTAGTCGCCATGATCACCATAATCTAAAGCAAGATTACCCAGCTACAATTGCAGAGGAGCTGCAGAGGAAATGGCTTCCGCTAGGCCGAGCAACAAGTTCCGCGTCCTTCTCATGCCCTTCTTCGCCACTAGCCATATCATCCCCTACACTGACCTCGCCTTCCACCTCGCCGCAGCCCGGCCTGACGACGTCGAGGCCACTGTCGCCGTTACTCCGGCGAATGTTTCAATTGTCCAGTCCGCCCTCGCCCGGCGTGGCGTCAGTCATCAGCTGGCCACGGTCAAGGTGGCGACCTACCCGTTCCCCTCCGTCGACGCCGGTCTTCCACCGGGAGTGGAGAATCCCTCCGGTCAAGGCCGCCGATGCCTGGCGCATCGATGTCGTCGCCATGAACGACAAGCTGATGCGGCCACGGCAGGAGAGTCTTATCAGGGAGCACTCGCCGAACCTCGTCATCACCGACATACACTTCTGGTGGAACATCGATGTCGCGACCGACATCGGCGTGCCGTGCATGACGTTCCACGTCATAGGGACCTTCCCAACGCTGGCCATGTTCAACTTGGCGCATTCTGTCGGTGCGATCGATGCCACCGGCAGCGTGATGACTCTTCCGGGGCTTCCACCGCCAGAAATCCAAGTCCCAATAACCGAGCTACCTGACATGCTAAGGAATCAACCAATGGCGGAGGACGATGTCGCCGGCTACGACCGGTACAGTCGGCGCACAAGAGGTGCTTTGGACTTGTTGTTAACACATTCTTTGATTTGGAGCACATGCACTGCGAGATGTTCGTAGGAAATGGATACGTGAAGCGAGCCTACTTCGTCGGTCCCCTATCATTGCCGCCGTCACCGCCGGTGACAACCGGCGCCTACCATTCACAGTGCATCGACTGGCTAGACAAGAAGCCACCCGAGTCGGTGGTGTACTTGTGCTTTGGCAGCTTGACTCATGTCTCCGAGGCTCAGCTCCGTGAGCTAGCTCTGGGGTTAGAGGCCTCAGAGAAGCCATTCCTTTGGGTGATTAGGTCCGAGACATGGGTGCCACCAGAGGGGTGGAAGGAGCGTGTTGGGGATAGGGGGATGGTCGTCACCGGTTGGGCTCCGCAGACTGAGATATTGTCTCATGTCGCAGTAGGTGCGTTTGTGACGCATTGCGGATGGAACTCGGTCCTCGAAACCGTGGTGGCTGGCGTCCCGGTGCTGACATGGCCTATGGTGTTTGAGCAATTCATCACCGAGAGGTTCGTGACCAAAGTGCTAGCAATCGGAGACCGGTTGTGGCCAGAAGGTGCCGGTGTGAGAAGTACCAAGTCCGAAGAACATGAGCTGGTCCCTGCTGACGCAGTGGCACAAGCACTGGCCAAGTTTATGGAGCCGGGAGGAGCTGGGGATGCAGCGAGGAGTAGAGTCAAGGAGCTCTCCGTGAAGGCTCTTGCAGCCATGGTAGAAGATGGCTCTTCCCACCGTGATTTGTGTCGTATGATTGATGATCTCATGGAAGCAAGAGCAGCTACTGTCTAATGCAGTGAGCTCGGAGAATGTTCTGTTCTATCTATTGTCTGGGTTTGGAATGTTTGGTAGAATAATTTGGTTGGAGCATCTCCAACAGTTTTGTAAAACCCTTTCCCATCCTTTTTTCGCTAAAAAAAGAAAAATCTGTCCAACAGTTTTGCATCTTGGTTTCCCATAATTAGTCAGCTCGCAAATCCCGTTCCTATCGCGCGCAAATATACGCGCGGCGCGATCCATCCCGCGCATCTGCACTAACTGCAGTATCCCTCCGCGACATCCCATTCCCGCGCGACTTCCTTCTTCCCGCAATCTCTTCCCGCGCCACAGCCGAGATTGTGTCCACGAAGAGGTTCTTCGACGCCGCCGTGGTTCTGGTATGGCATCGATTCTCTCATCCTCCGATTCCTCCACACGTCGAGTATGCTTTCTGGTTCGTAGGGTCTCCGTAGCCGCCGGTTGTAAGCCGCGGAAACAGCAGTGCCGCCAGTCGTCGTCCTCTCGTGCGCTTCGCCGTGTCCATCTCCATATGCCGGCAGCCCTTGTTGAGGGGCAACAAGACTGCGAGTGCAATTTAGCTTTGCTTATGCTTTGTAGCTTCCGACAAGTAGAAAAAACAAGCTTGATTTGGATAGGTTGGAAGAGCCTCTCGCGGTCGCCTCTCTGAGAGCGTCTGATCGCTGCTTTTGTTTAGTGTTGCTGATATCCCATTGTAATCTATTCCTTAAAAAGTGCCTGCATCGGCCTGCAAGGTTGAAAGAGCCTCTCGCGGTCGTCTTTCAAAGCGTCGAGCAGGGAGCACTGCGTCCGCCACAGCTGCAATAAGTTGTTTGCTGATGAAACTGCTATTCTGCACGGTTAGTGTCCTTTTTCTGAATTTTATTCGAATGACATTTATTCATCACAATCACGGTATAAAATTGTGAATTTTAGAGGTGTTCTCCTGTACATATTCCTGCTGTTTGGCAGCTGAAAGTGCCACCTAGGGTACATTTTTTCCTCTGGCTGCTCTCAAAGAACAAATTACTAACTAGAGATAATCTTAGTATCAGAATAGAGTTAGATGACAAGTCCTGTCCTTTTTGCTGTGAACCTGAGTCTAATAATCATTTGTTTTTTGAATGTGCTGTAGCCAGACAAATGTGGGATTTAGTTTCTGAAGCTCTAGGAAAGTCTGTAGGATATGACTTTGTGTCAATTGGACAGATGTGGTTAAGCAATAAGAAGTATTTGGCAGATAATACAATTTGTGCTGCTGCCCTGTGAGGGCTTTGGAAACTAAGATGCACATCTTGTATGCAGGGTACTCCTTGGCTAGGTGTAAGAAACCTCTTAATGGGGATTACAGTGATGGTTCAAGCCTGGATAATTCTATGCCCACAATCTTCCAAACAAGAGTTCTCAAGAAAGGTGGCGAATCTAAAAGTATTGCAACAAGACCATCAAGGATAACTGGCTGATGCAAGTAGAAGATCAGTGGGTTGCCTTTATGTTTATTCATGCTTCTGAGAGTGAGAAGATGAATTTGCCTAAGAAGTGAAGATCAAGTTGATGGAGGCTCCTCAAGCAAATCCCGGACCTGGAAGATCTTGGTTTGCGCTGCAGGACAATCTGTTAATTTGAAGGAATGAGATGTTGGTGTCCTTTTTGTTACCTAGTTGGATAAAACTGTGTTGCTCGCTGGAGTGTGTAGTGGCTTTTGTCTCTGTGCTCAGTATTTGAAATAGACGGGTGATATGAACCACCCCAGAACTGTAAAACTGAATTCATGGTGTTTTAGTTAATTCTAAAGGCAGGGGCGATCGTGCCCTCAAATTCTAAAAAAGAACTTCAACGCGATTAAGTTGCTTGGTAAGTGGTAAGGACTATACTGCAACAAACTACGGCCTGATCAAACTACTGATCTCATCATCTTCATGATTTGTTCCAAGTGTCTTCTTCTGAATATTTTGTGCAAATGCCCCATGAATCACCACTATATATATATAAAAAGCGCCCTTAATTACCAACCAAAAATTTGTCCCACCGTTTCCAGGTTGTAGCATCTTTGATTCAGAACACACCAGTGACACCACCAACGAATTTCACGTTCATGAAGGTAGGGCGAATCATTGTGCCTTTGACTTTCCTCCGGTCACATTGCAGACCATCTCCCGGAGGAACCTGGCCGACTTGGTCACCGGCGAGTTGGCGGCCATGAGGTTGTACAGCATAGTCTCCACCTCGCCGATCGTCGGCCGCTTCTTAAGCTGCGACACACCGCTTCTTAGACTGACCGCACTAGGCACGGTAAACGCCCCGTACAGGCCACGACATCGCCACAACGGATGAAATCAGGTGCAGCGGCTTCCGCTACGCCGCCCGGGAAGCGCCCTCCCCGCAAATTTGTCGGGCGGGTAGCGGGCGTCCGGGATGTATCGCCGCGGCCCCACCTCGGTCACCTTGGTGGCGGGAGAGGAAGAGAGAGGGGGAGGGGGCCGGCAGGTCCGCTCGCCGGTCGCGGCGGCAGGAGCACGCCCCACCGCGCAAGATCCGCCGACCACGCCGGGCCGTGAGCCTCGCGCCCCACCGGCCGCCGGGCTCCATCCGCGACCTCGGGTTCCCATCCGCGCGACGCTGGGTCTCATCGGCGTCGCCGTCCTCCCCCGCCACGCTGGCGAGGCTCCGGCCCGACGGGCACCGCCATCACCCGCCGCCGCTGTCGCGCTCCATCGTCCGGACGCCCGTCCACCCGCCGCCGCCGACGGGAGTAGGCGGAGGGCTCACCGCGTCGCGGTACGGCTCTGAAAGGTCCTAAATGGCTAGAGGGGGGTGAATAGCCTAATAAAATTTCTACAAAATCACTAGAGCAACTTGTTAGTAAATAACAAAGCGTAAATGCGTTTGCTCTAGTTTCACTTGTCGGCAAGCCTCCTATTGACAATTCTAGTTGCTATAGTCTCTAATTCACACTCAAGGGCTATGTCTCTACTTTACCACTAGGTGAACAAGCTAATTACTCTAGCAACTAAGCAAGTCTACTCAAATTACACTAGCACAAAGTATATGAAGGTAAAGCAAGAGTATAGAGGTGATATACCACAATATCGATGCTAGTCAATCCAATCACCAAGGATGAAGCAATGAGATAACCAAATTGAAGTCAATCACCGAGAGACAAATGGAGACACGAGATTTAACACGAAGTTCACTTGAGCACCCTCAAGCTAATCTCCAAGTTGTGCCGACCTTCTCACGTGTGGGGCAAGGTGGAGCTCACTCCTAGCCAAGTGCCTTTAGGCTACTTGCACCCAAAGCAAATGAGAGGTACCCAAGACACGAGCAATAGATTACTTGCACTTTGTCTTCCGACGAGGAGTGCGTGATCCTCTTACAAATCACCGGAGGTGGCCAAGAACATTCACCTTCTCTTGCCAACGCCTCCACCAATCACCAAGCCGGCTAGGAGTGGTGCTCTCCAAGAGCAACAAGAAATCCACCGGCTCACAACGATCCCCAAGTGCCACTAGATACAAAGATCAAAGCAAAGTGCACTTGAATCACCTCAACTCATTAGAATGATGCTCACAAGCAAAGGGAGTGAGGAGGAGGATGTTTGCTCAGCTCAAAGGGTGTTAGAATGTGTAAGAATGACCAAGAGACCTTCCCATGGCCGGCCAAACACATATTTATAAGCCCCCATTCGAAATAGAGCCGTTTGGTTTGAACCCGCTTTAAAAAGTATTGGCCCGACGCTGCCAGCGCATCGCGCTAGACGCGCCAGCGCATCGCGCTAGACGTGGCAGCGCCGTGCCAACCGCACGGCACCGCGCGACATTAACGCCGCCGACGCTGCCAGCGCAACGCCGTCCAGACGCTGCCGCGCCAAGTCCGGGCGACCTCCCCGCGACATGCTCTCCGGACGGTCCGTCCTCTGGCGCCGGACGCCGCCAGCGAAGCGCCGAGCGCCGTTCAATCGAGCCCTATCGTAACCTCGCCAACGCGGCGTCGGACGCTGGGACTCATCGAGCCCGCGTCGGGCGTGAGGCGCCGGACGCCGCGTCCCGCCGGCCAGCCCTCAACACTACGCCGGACGTGCGTGCGCTCGCAGATGCCGCGTCCCGGCCGAGCAGTCACTTTTGCTCGAGGTTTCCATTTTGCGTCGCCTCGACTTCGACATGCTACTCAACAAGTATACCAACTTGAGCACGAGAGTTAGCATGTTTTCACCACCACGATGCATCCGGCGCAATAGAAAATAGACGTTTCATTTTCTCAAAAGCTCAAACCCATCTCAACCCCTCGCAACCATCACCGCCTTTGCAAATGTGCCAACACCACCACGCGTGTACATCACCAAGTGCTCGTGTGTTAGCATTTTCACAAACAATTTTGAAGGTCGGGTTAGCTCTCTAGGTTAGAATGCATGCAAATGATTTTGAACCTAGAGGCACATGAGGACCGATATATGTACGATAGCTTTCTCCTCTTTATAGTATGGCTTATCGATCCTATAATCACTCACACCCTCTATGGTGTCTTGAGTGTGAAATCAAAATGGTCCTATGGATATACCTTTGCCTTGAGCCCATTTTGATCCTCGGGTCCACTCCAAGTCATGCACTTGATCATCATTTGAATCATCTTGATCCATTGACCATGACCATAATGCACCAACCTTTGGCTTGACCAATCTCCAACTAAAACAAACACTTAGCATAGAGAGATTAGT
This sequence comes from Hyparrhenia diplandra, assembly GCA_015847255.1. NCBI lineage: Eukaryota > Viridiplantae > Streptophyta > Magnoliopsida > Poales > Poaceae > Hyparrhenia > Hyparrhenia diplandra. Next base: position 232,487 of record JADLZK010011592.1, on the reverse strand, counting down.
CCTAAGGATGTCACTAATTAGCCAAAACCAATCTAGAGATCTTCGTGCTCGCTCGTCGGTGACGGGTGGAGGAGTCGCGGCCTCCGGCGGACGACCTCACCGGGAAGAGAGGGGCGGGATCCGCGCCTAGGGAGCCGCCGCCGAGGAGGGATTCGTGGCCGCCGTGCCGGAGCGAGAGGACCGTTGATGCTCTTTTTAATGCATGTCTTATGAATTCCAAAGTGAACTAAAAAGATAATATTTCATGTCAAATCATAACAAAATATTATTTATCTTACAAGTTCCACAAGTTTTGCTGGTTCTAAGTTGTTTTGCAGAATGTCTCGAAAATACACGTTAATTGACATTATATGGAAGAGAAGCTCAACGTAGACATGCCACAAGACCACCTGCCAAAATTGGAGGCAAGGCGGGACATGCATGGCTCGCCCGCACCCAAAGTTTCACCATGCGCGCCCAAATTTGGACGGCGAACTCTCCCGGGACTCATGCGGCGCCTGCATGCGGGGAATTAAACTTGGCGCCAAAAAATACTCGAATAGGCGGTTGCATGCCTTGAGGCATTGCATGCGGAGAACTTTGGTTTCACGCCAAAATTCCCTTTGAAGACACAAGGTCGGTTGAAGGACAATTTTCCACGAAGCCAGGACAACCATCAACCTTGGAGGCGGTTGCATGTCAAGTTTAGCAATTACCCCCTCCTTTCTCCTATATAAGGAGACCTTAGCTTCTCCCTCTCATGGAACACACATTCTACACTTAAGCTTCATCTTCTACACATATATTTTGTAGTAGTGTCCCTCTAGGTGGTTCTCACCTAGTTGTACTCATAGAAAAAAGAGGAAGAGAGTGAGAGGAGAAGAGAAGAAGAGGAGTCGGGTTTGTCGGTTCCGCCGACTTTTGTACCTCTACGAGCCGACTCAATTCGAGTAACATCCGTGTTATCTTGTGTCAATTCTAATATTATTATTTTACTAAATTTAGTATTATTTTATTTTACTTGTTGGATCTCCGTTCGAATCGAAGGTTCTAGTTTTAGCGCGAAACTAGTTTCAGATTCGCTAGCGTAGATGTGTGTCTAGGCTAGAGTTTACCCGAGATTACGCCCAACACTACGGAATACTTGTGGTAGCCCCGGGGTGACAGCTCCGACTGTGCCTTTGTAGTCCACCACGTACGGGTTGGTGTTTTCAGAGAGCTTTTGGTGCCTTCTCCCGACCGCTTACCGGTCTTTTTTTCGAGAATCAGAAAGGAACAAATGCTCCCCTAAGCAAGTGGAATTTAGTAGGCCCGAACATTAGTAATTTAGTAATTTTGGGAAAACCCTAGAGAACCCCTTTCTTCCTACCAAAAATATTATTCCTTGTCTTGGACGACCTTAATTCTTCCTAGTTCACTTCTCGCTTCCCGTGGAAATCGATACCCTGAATACTTCCGGGTGAAAGCTAAAACGGTATTTCGTAAGCGCTTTATGGATTTATTCCGCTACGCTAAAAAATACCAACAAGGACCCACGCCCCCTTTGCCGGAAGCCAAGCCGCCGGCGTCCCCCCGCACGCCTACCGAATGGATAAAGGAAGAGAGGGGGAAATAAAAGGGAAAAGAAAAAAAGGAAAAAAAGGGAAAAAGAAAAATAGAGAAAAAGAAAAAAAGGGAAAGATAAAAAAAAAAATTGAAAATGAAAAAAATAAAAAAAAAAAAAAAAAGAGAAAAACTATTATTATTTAATTAAAAAGTTTTATTACTCAACTATTGTAAAATGGAAATAAAATAAAAAAAAAAAAGAAGAAAGGGTGAAGAGAGATGAGATGGTAGTTGGGATGGTTGAATAAAATAATAGATAGTTGGTATAGAGTAGAGATATAAAGGAATGATGAGTGCGGGAGAAAGTGATATAAAGGAGGGAATCTCAATGATTAGGATAGATAGAGGGACCATTTAAAGGATGACGAGTGCGGATAGTCTTAAGCCGCGACACTACCCTTGAACCCCGGGCCGACTTTCCTCCGTCCGATCCACCGTCACGTTGTTTCTCTAGGTTTTAAAAACTCTCGACCGCTAAAGACAGCCCCCTACCCGTGCATTGCGCTTTAAGAAGAAGAAGACCTTCTCACGCTGGTCGAGAAAATCCCCGAACCCCCCCCCTCCCCTTGACACACGGGCACCAAGTTATCTAGGTGAGAACCGTGCCGGGCCTAACTACCGTGGTTTGGCCATGGGACAAGTGAGGTGATTTTTTTAACACAAATAAATTCGAAAATTCTCCCCCAACAAGAGTCGAACCCAGACCTGTGGAGTGCCACACGAATGCCCTAGTGTTGACACCTTTATCATATACTTTTATATGTCAACAAGATATGAAATAAGGACATAAAATGAACAAATACTTAGTTTAGAGGTTTAAACCGATAAGTTCCACGAGTTTTGGTGATTTATATATTTTCGTGGACTTAACGTATAAATGCAGAGAAGAATGGAGAAAGTTCCGTAGTTTACATCCCATACGATGACAAGACTTGACCGTGAAGTAATTCGACCCAAAATGTGGACTAAAAACACTCTAGAAGATACCGTAAGACACCGTAAGGAACAAGAGGCCGAGGGGACCTTACCCCGGCGGCCGCCAAAGTTCAATTAGGCCGGGCCGCCGTGGGACCCTCGTGTCGCCTCAGATTTCTAGGTCGGTTTGTAACCGACTTTGAGGTTGTATCTACACCGCTATTGAATGTCGGTTTGATCCAATGGTCATCGCTCATCGCCAAGGCCTATATAAGAAGGACCTCTCCCCTCGTGGTTAAACCCTAACTCATTGTAATTCATTATTAATCATCATCGCCCAAGTCGCGTAAGTAGAAGAGAGTATCTCCACCGAGATTAGGATTAGCTACTTGTCTAGTTCTAGTTCATCTAGTTCTAGTTCGTCGAAGTTGATTAGCAAGTCGATTCAAGTAGAGCCGGGTGTGCCTACCCGCAGTTCTAGATCTTCAAGTTCTACGGTGCATCGGATATTATCTTGTATCTATGACTTTTGTTGGGGGAGGTTTAACCCCTGCCCACCCCCCTATGGTCGGAGGAGAAACCACGATAAGGGATATCCCGAGGGGAATAAAATTCGCCCCCGTGAGCCGAATGTTGTGAGATTCGGGTCTTGGCGCATTACTGAACCCAAGGCTAGAAGGGACGAAATCCGAACGGTGAGGGCTTCGCATGGTGCGGACGGAGCGAGGGGCTTTCGGCCATAACGAGCGGAAGGACACCCTCTTTGGGGATCTAATTACGAGAAATGACGTCGCTTAGACGGAAGCCACGGCATTCGGCCATGGAGGCCGAATGTCGTTGTTCGTTCGAGATCGCGAACGAGGCCCACGGCCGGATGTGCCGACGCTCGACCCGCCATACCGAATGTCGTAGCTTCCGAGCTTTAGCGGTCGGGGCTCACATCCGGATCGAGAGTATGACGGGGGCTTTGGCTCAAGGCCCCAAGGGCGGGGGTCTAGTTCGGAATTCTCTCGGGGCTTCGGTCTAGGGGGCCGGGCGGTCACTTTCGACGGGGGAGGCCTAAGGGCCGTTGACGAATGTCTATCAACCTACAGTACCCATGGTCCCACGCCGGCTGCGGCTCAAGGAGGGCGGGTGGGGCCCCGAGGCGTGAAAGACCACGCTGCCTGCCCGGTCGACGGGCGGGGCGCGCCGGTGAACTAGGGTCGGTAGGGAGGACAAAATTGGAATTGTAAAAGTCTACGGACTATAAATAGACCCCCAAGGGGGCATTGTAAGGGACAGACAGGGAATTAATAGAAGAGTGTTCCAGCCTCGCACATCCCTAAGTGTTCGCCAAGCCTTGTTGTGTGATTCGTCCCGCCGGGGGTAGCCCGCTTCGGGCTACACCAACATTGACGCCACCGGGTTGTGCGTGCAACCCATGGCTCCAGGGCGAGGCGGACCCAAGGCGGGAAAGAAGCACTCCTGCCGGATCTCCTCCGGCTGATCCTCCGTCGGATCCTCCGGGATCAAACCGCTACTCCAAAGAAGTCGGTCGGGGCGAAACAAAGATGCCGACACGTGCCCGGGGCGAATCGCCAAGGCCCTTCCGAAGGAGGCGCCGGCTCAAGAAGATGAAGAAGACTCGGGAAGAAGAGCAGCCACTCGAGCGTGAAACAACAAAACCGAAAGCAGAACAACGTTCTAAAGTTAATCCAAGAATTGAGCCTCGCACCCGCCGAGCTCGGAGAGTTGAGGGCTCGAGGGACGCAATGATGAAAGGAGAAGCGGAAGCGAGAGAGGATTCGCCTCGTAGCGCTTGAAGCTCGCCGAAATAGAGAAAGGCAATTTGCTCGCGTGAAATAGCGCGGATGGAGAAAAACACCGCACCATCCAATGGAGGGTTAGCGGCCTAAGCTTTCGTCGCGGATAGGGAAATCGATCCAGCCTCACCACTCGCTGAATTGCAAAATTTGAGCCCATGGCCGATAGGGTACAAGCCCGTGATTGCCATCATTCAATGGGAAATCGGACCCAAGGAAGTTCATTGCAAGCTATGAAGCCGCAGTACATTCGCCAGGGGGATTCGGTCACCCCCGCGAAATCTCTCATAATGGTGGTAGAAGACATTGCGCATGAATGGTACATTGCCCTTCGTCCGCTTTATAAGAAATTGGAAGCAAAATTAAGGAGCAACTAATCATCACCTTCAAAGGTTTTCGGCCTTGAAAAAGGGAACCGTAGATTTCCCCGGCTCAAGCAAGAGGATGGAGAGTCATTGACACAATACCTCGAAAAGATAGTACAGCTTTCAAGGCCGCGCCGAATGTATCGATGAAGTAGTCATAGCAGCGGCAATCGAAGGCATGGCCATAGGTCGCCATTGCCGCACAACTAGATAGGGAGGAACCCAAAACCTTGACCGAAGTTATACGATCGGATCAAAAGTTTGGGTTCGAAGAAGGTCCGAAAAGAAGAAAGGCAAAGAAGAAAGGACGAAAAGCAACAATCGCCACATCCAAATGCAAACAATAACCAAAAGCGGCAAAGCGCCTCGCCCGGTCAACAACGTGCAAGAGGATTCGGCTCGACGGGCCAACCAAGCCAAGAACCAGGATCCGGGACGCCAAACTCCGAGCAAATCAGTCCAACCGAGGTGGCCGAAGCTCAAGGGGCGTAGGTCGCGAAGAGGCCGGGATGGTCCGAGAGTACCATACTTGTTTGGTCCGTGGCGAAAAACATAGGTCATTTCGGCCGAGATCGCAAGTATGGGCAAATGGCCAAGGAAACGTAAATCAAAGGACGAAAGTTCACAAGGTAGCCAAGCTCCAAAGCACGTGTTCAACACGAGAGAAACAAAGAGGCGCCCGGCGAGAACGCATATTACGGTTATCGAATACTCGGCTACCACCCCCGCCTCCATTAGTACAAAGGGGACCCATGCTTCCGGCTCACCATCATCGTACTCTGAACTACCCGGTTACATCCCGCAATCCCACCTCCATCAATGGCGGCGTCCTCTCCCAAGAAACCCTGAACAACCGCAGCAAGAACGCGCACACCTGGCCCGAAAAGTCGGGAAAATAGGATCGTGAACTCGGTACTTCCGTCCCGGTCACATCTACGCAATCACAGGCGGATCCAACCTCGAACACGAGAACAAAAAAGCTAGAAGAGACTATGTGAGGAGAGTACACACTGTAACACCGAGACTACCTTTGAACAGGCCATGCATGGTCAATGGTCCCAATCACATTTGACGAAAGTGATTTCCGGCTAAGGGACTATCCGCATACAAATGCATTCGTAGCAACTGCAAACGTGGACAAGTTCACACTTCATAATATCCTGGTAGATAATGGAAGCTTAGCAGATATTCTATTCATCAAGGCCTTCCGCAGCATGAATATGGAACGGAGGACGCCGTGCATCCAAATGGGTAATGCTCTATTCGGTTTCGGAGGGAAAAGGATAGATGCGATAGGAAAGAAGGACATCGCGGTGACTTTCGGTGAGGTTGGCTTATGCCGAACCAAAATCATCACATTCGACATTGTCAATATAGATTATCCCTACACAAAGAAATATTCGGCAGGGGAGTCATAAGCAAGTTTGATGCGCCATCAAGCGAGAGTTTCTTATGCATGAAGATACCCTCCCCCTTTCGGTATTGTGACCGTATGGGGAGATCGAAAGCGGCTTCGGAAAATAGATGCAAGACCGATTCCGTGTTACAAAGATGATCAATGAAGTAACAGAGACCGAAAAGAGCGCATTTATGAAAAAGAAGAGCCGAACCCAAAACCGAAAAGGTCGAGAACCGAAGGTTGAGTCACCGAATCCACAAAAAAGTCCCCATATCCACCACGGGGCCCGAGAGAGATTATAATTGGCTCAACTCCAACCGACGACGCGGCTCCAATGTCCGCATTTCTCGACTCTAACTCGACGTGTTCGCATGGTCACCGAGGATCTAAAAGGGGTAAGCTGAAACCTCGCCAACATAACCTCGAGTGTAGCAAATGGCTGAAGCCCAAGAAGCGAGAGGTTAAGAAAGTTATCCGAAGAAAGAAGCGCGGCGGCACGGCCGGTCCGTGAGGCTTTCGACGCCAGGAGTAATCAAAGCCGCTTCAATATCCCGAATGGTTAGCAAACGTGGTCATGGTCCGTAAGAAAACATCCGACCACGACATTAAGAAATGGCGAATGTCGCGTAGATTTCACCGATCTAAACAAGGCATGTCCGAAAAGACCCGTATCCTCTCCCGAGAATAGACACCCCGATTGACTTAGCCTCGGTGCGTGAAAGAATGAGCTTGCTCGACTTGTTTCTCCGGATATCATCGATACATCCGAACCCTGGAGGACGAGGAGAAGACAAGTTTCATCACTCCGTGGGGTACCTATTGTTTCAAGCGAATGCCCGGGAAGGTTTGAGGAATGCCGGATCCACTTTCTCCGTAATGTCGATGAAGTGTTCGAGAGAGCGAAGAGGAAGAAGAAGAATCTCGTAATATATGTGGACGATATAGTAGTCATCGCTAGCTCGGGAGTCGCACATCGCTGACCTAAAAGAAACTTTCGCGAATCTAAGGCGGCGGGCTCGGTTAAACCCGAAAAATGCATTTTCGGCATCACCAAAGGCAAGATGTTAGGTTGTTTAGTGTCAGCCAGAGGCATAGAAGCGAATCCAGATAAGATCGCAGCAATCATAGACATGAAGCCCCCAGATAGCCGAAAGAAGGTCCAGAGGCTCACAGGTCGGCTAGCAGCTCTTAGCAGATTCATCTCAAGGTCAGCCGAAAAAGGTTTACCCTTCTTCAAAGTGCTAAAGGACAGCTCGGATTTCGAATGGGGACCTGACCAGCAGAAAGCCTTTCAAGACTTGAAGGACTACCTTACCAATCTGACAACCATGTCGAAACCATCCCCAAAGGCAGTGTTATTGTTATATTTAGCAGCATCACCAGTCGCAGTAAGTGCTGTCCTTGTCGAAGAGAAAGAGCATGACAACAAGCTCAAGCAGTTTCCTATCTATTACGTATCCGAAGCCCTTCGGCTAAAGCTTAACTACTCGAGCTAGAGAAAATAGCTTACACGGTCCTAATGGCAAGCCAAAAGTTGAGACATTACTTTCGGCACACAAGATTCGGTTGTCTCTTCTCACCGAAGCCTTGTTCAGAAACAATTGGCCGTAGGCGGGTAGGCAAATGGGCCGAACTCAATGAATTAAATGTCGATTTCGAGCACGTGATCGCCCATAAAGTCTCAAGCAATCGCGATTTCATAGCGCATCGACTCCAGGAAATTTAAGGGAATCCGTAGTTTTGACGAACCTACCGGATCGCATATTGTGACGGAGCCCGGTGCGATAAAGGGGCCGGGGTTTCGCCATACTCACACCTCGCCAAGGTCCATCCGCTAGATATGCGGCCGACATTACGTTCACAAGCACCAACAATACGCCGAATATGAAGCGGTACTACTAGCACCGAAAGCTAAGAGCAATGGGCGTTAAGAGATGCATCATTCGCACTGATTCGCGGTAGTAAGCGGACACCGTGAATAGGAGTACACACCCGGGGAGCCAGTTCTAGTCGATATTTACAGCGCAAAAAAAAAAAAAAGAAGAGCGATGGAAAAGCACTTCGCAGGGTTTCTCCATAAAGTACATACCACGTAGTGAAAAATGAGAAGTCGACGAAGCTAGCAAAAAGCGAAATGCGACTTGGCATTCCAACCCCCACCGCACGCGTATTCTTCCAACAACTTTCGGCCAAAGCAATAAGAGAAGAAGAAGAGGAACCAAGGGCCATTCATGTCATCGCAAGCCACGATTGAGGAGCCCGATATTCGCATTCTGACAGAACATTCGAACCGTAGTCCAAGCATGAATCAGCGGATGGAGTCACGAACCAAGCATTACTCCATCATAAGGGGTGAGCTGTACAAAGATGGCATCGTAGCACCAAAACTCAAGTGCATCGCCACGTAAGAAGGACGAAAGCTCCCGGACGAAATTTATGGAGGAATGTGCGAAGCTCATAGGGGACCTCACGAAATAGCCCATAGAGCAATGAGACAAGGATTTTACCGCCATCGGCGGTGAAGATGCAAAGCAACCGGTGAAGACATGCGAAAGCCGCCGATGTTCGCCAAGAAGCAAAACGCACCGTCCAACCTCACCGGGTCGATAGTGCCTACCCGCCACTCCAACGCCGGGGTAGACATTGTAGGGCCGCTACCAATGCCCGCAACGTGAGATTCGCAGTGGCACTTGAGTATTTCACCAAGTGGATAGAAGCAAGACCTCCGGGTCGAATCACCTCGGCAACCTTGATCGGTTTTGTTTGGCAACGATAGTCTGGTTTTCGGGTTCCGTCCCTACATAACGGTGGACAACGGCAACCGGTTCGACTCAACGGAGTTTCGAACTTTGTGAGGAGCTTTCGATCAAAGTGACTTTCGCTTCACCATCACCCACAGCAATGGGGCGGTCGAAAAGGCCAACGGTCTAATCTTCTCGACCATCTCCAAATCTTTATGGGACGCAAGCAAAGGAAAGTGGCTAACCGAAATGATCATTGCGGTTTGGGGCCATAACATCTCCAAGTCCCGAGCAACCGGATTCACTCCGTTTCGCCTCCTTTACGGGGAAGAAGCCATAACACCCTGAAGAGCTCGAAGCTCGGCTCGTTTCGCATACACAAATAGCTGATGTAACGTAAATTCAAAGGTTTGTAGATCTTCGACACATCTGAATTCGAAAGTTGCGGCGGCGAAAAACCTCGAAAACTACCACAAGGAGACCCAAAGCTGGCAGGACAAGAAAGTACTGCGCAAGAACATCTACCCGGCGACCTCGTCCCCGATTCGGCATGCGGACAAGCGGGGCAAGCTACAATCACAATGGTACGGACCTTTTTATTAAGTCGCAAGCATGGTCAAGCCCGACGTGTTTCGGCTCAAGACGGAAGAAGGCGACGAAACCACACACACGTGGAACGCGGATAACCTCCGTAGGTTCTACGCGCGTGACGAATGCCCTCGAAAACAGAGTTGTAATTTTCTTTTCCTTTATCATGGCTTGTAATAATTAAGGTACGAAAACCACAATGGGTTGCGTTTTTCCTCACTGGGGAATCCCTTTCGAGGGTGTGAGGTTTTTAACGAGGCAACCTGAAAACACTCGGTCGTGAACCCCTTATAAAGGTTCCTTTTCCCCAAGCATGGTGTTAAGACGAAAAGAGCCGAAAGCAAGAGCTGACTAAGTCACACTTGACATATTTGGCAAAACTCATGCCCGAAAAAGGGTATATCTTGAAGAGATTAGCAAACCAAGGCATAAAAGCTGAAAGACTAAGGTCAGAAAAGGCCGAAAGTCGGAGGAAGTCCGAAAGTGACAACTTCCAAATAACAAAGCCAAGGCTAACAAGCCCGGTCATCCGAAAATTGACCGTAAAGTAAAAACGGAGCATAAGCGGTGAAGTCCGCAAAAGTGCAGCTTGGCCATTGCCAAAGCATACACTAAAAGCAAACAGCCATTAAAAGTCCATAAAGAGGCCAAAATAGGTGCTTTCATTTAATGAAGGATGCATCACAACGCACCTCCCAACGCCATATCCTCGGGTAATCATGCCAATAAAAGCCCGGAGACATGGCAAGGACGGCTAAAACCACTATAAAGTAAGACCCAAGTGTCACGGACATCCTCGAAAAAACAGCCACCACAAGTGTTTAGGGAATACCCCTAGTTAGCTACCAAGAGCAATGCAAAAAGGTCATACCCCAAGAAGAGCTTAGCCTCATTAGGATTGAGAGGGATCAGGAAAGGATAGCCAGCATTCGGCCACAAAGGGGGAAACAGCTGAATAGTGAGTGGCTTTGGCAGCTCGCCCACAAGATGTTGTCATGAAAAAGCTTGTCGAAAGACAATTCTACCACGAGGAAACTCCAAGGCCTACCCTAGAAAGAGTTGCGTAGGAAGCGTTTCGACCAACTCAGGCACATCTATGATTACTCAAGGTGGCCGACAATATCTGGGTTTCAAATAAACGTCACCTCAACCCACCCGAACATCAGAAATCTGAAGCGCCGAATGCTCTGGTGAAACCTAGGGCAGCATTCTCCATTGCACGAGTTCATCCTCATCGGCATGACGAGGGCAAAATCAAAGCTGCTCGAGTGTACAAGAAGGTAGGCAGACGAAGGTCGAAACACGACACATTCGTCTCAGCCTGGCCACGTAACAATGTCAAGCCGGCAATTTGACCTCGAGTACTTAGGGCTTTAAAACCTACTCTTGGCCGCATGTACCAGCTAGCTAGGAGAAAAGAAAAAGCTGTAGCCACAAGGTGGCCGAATGTGCAAGATATGTAAGATCAGGTCCGCATACACAACACGAGCCATATACGATACTTAAGTTAAAAATAAAATCGCTTTTGGTAAAACACATAACTTTCGTTTCCTCGCAAAAGGGGGAGGGGTTTCTTGACAAGACGTTGTTTTCTCGAGAAAACAAAACAATCCAAACCGAAAAGCAACCATATGCATATTTAATAAGAATTAAAGGCATCATACACACCTATACTTAGGAGCCGAAAGATCAAGGGGTTTCCACTTCGCCTCTACTTCCTGCACATTTCATATCTTTCGTCCCCTAGCTAAAAGAGGGGGGTTTCTTGAGAAAAATACACATATTCGCGAGAAACCAAGACACGACGAAAGGGCCGGACTTGAACAAAAACATCCGCTTGGCACATTCACAAGCGGAATGACACAAGATCCCTAACTTTACAATATCGATATCTAGGAGCCGGTAGGGGATCGGTTTAGATCCTCTACCTCTAGTTTCGCTCCAACAACACGCCACGAACCAAGTTCCTCTATCTCTCCGAAGGGGCAAAGGTTCTCCAAAAATCCAGAATTGATTGACCGCTACGGGCAATCTTTCATCGCCAGCGACGAAAAAGAAGTCGTTCATCCGATCGAAAATCTTTCCCGAAAGCTGCCACGAGGCACCACTCACACGAAACCATCACGCCTCAGCTTTCAAAAGAACTTCATCCATAAAATCAAAGGTCCCTCCTCGGGAACCTGCTAAAAAATTTAACAAAGAATAACTTAAACATGTATCATTACAAGCCCACAGGCCGACACGGCCGAATCAAAAATTTCTTAAACATTTTCTACCCTATCGCCGTCGCCTCGGGCATTGGCTTGCTCAGCCAGGGGTTCCGTCCGCAGAGGGGCTGCTGGTTTAAATCACGAGAGGTCCGCCATCTCGCTCTCGAAAAGCATGCACCTTGGCATGAATCTCCTCTTTTTCTTCAGGGTTCTGAAAAATGAAATTAGACAATTCGTCAAAAAACATCATAGAATGTCGAAACCAAAAAGATAGCGTTAAAAAGAAACCGTCGAACTAACCGAAGCTCTTGATTCGGCCGCCCGGAACAAGGCAAGGTCATTTCCGCCTTTTTGCTAGAAGCCCTCGTAAAACTTAGCAGCCACGGGCAGCACCTCGGCGGGGGTCTTCCAGGAGGCGGCCGGATCCTCCTTCGGTTCCAGGGCCTCCATATGGGGACACCCAAGCTCGTGCGGGGCGGAACCGAATGCCCTGGAGGGTTTCCAGAGAGGCATAACCTCTTTCGGTATTCACTTCGGTCATACAAGCCGCGAATCTCCTACACGAGCCAAAGTTAGCCTCTCCCTATGACCGAGACCCGGAGGTGGAACAGCCTCATCGCCGAAGGAGGCCAACAGCCATTGTAAGGCCGAAACCCCAGCCTTCGTCTCATGCTCAATAGCATGCAAAAGTGACTGGTTGGTTTTCCTTTCGGTTTCGAGCTCGGCCTCCGTGTCCTTCACCTTACGCTCAAGCTCCGTAGACTTCTTTTCGGCCTTCTCGCCCGGGCTTCGCCTTCCCTTTACGTGAACTAGCCGTCTTCAACTCCTTGGCCAGCTTCTCAGTCTTGGCCCTTTCGGCCTCGAGGGCCTTGCTGCCCTGACCCTGGAATTTTTTCTCCAGGGTCCGTGCAACAAGCATGGACTACAAAAAGAGCACCAAGATAGCGCGAATCAGCAATTAGCACGAAACTTACATTCGAAAGTCGGGGGCGAAACTCCAACTTACCCCAAAGGGCGTAGAAGTTGAGAGCATCGAATAGAAGCTGCGGCTCCGTCTTCGCCAGCTCCTTCTCTGTTTGAGGGGTCAGTAAAGATGACGAAAGTCCGGTGCCGAATTTAACCGCCCCCTCCGTAGGAAGAAGGGGCAGAGTGCGTGGATCCACCCCCGCCACCACCCGAGCGTCCGAATGCACTCCTAGACAACGAGCAAGCTTGTAAGTCCTCTCTCTCTTCGCGGGCTCATCTCTTCGGGAGCTAAACCCGAGTACACAACGGGCTCCCTAAAGTCACTAGAAGTGCTCCCAAGAGAGAGTGTGCCATGGCCGAAAAAGGCAATCCTTGAAAAGGCCGGAAGTCTTGACAAACTCCCGGTAAAACCGAGACTTACCCGGGGCAGCTTTCGGCGTCGAGGACGAAAGAGGAGCGCTAGCCGGAGCGGGGCTCCTTGCTAGATCTTTGTTTTTCAGGGGCGCAAAGATTCGTAGCTGCGGCAAAGATCACGTGGTCGCCTTCATCGCGGACGAAATTAGGACCGGATGAGGTCGAATCCCCAAAGATCCCTCGGGGTGGCGGGGGGATCCTTCACGACCTTACCGCCATTTCCTCCGAATCACCGGAGATGACCCCGCAGGACAACACGACCGAACATTAGTAACAGCAAAGTCAAGCCGACATAAAAAAACAAAAGCTAGCTAGACGAATCATCGAACTAGTGCCGAAAAACCTAGGAAAGACAAGGCAATATACCGAGGCGAGGTAATAATGCCAAACCGGCGAGTACGGCGAATGTAACCTTTCGCTACGCATACCGGGAATCCTAGCCATTTCACGACCTACCTCAACATCCTTGGGCTCTTTTCGCCTCTGCTGAGATGTCTTCGTCTTTTGATTCGCTCCCGAGATGAGCCAAATCCCGAAAGCAACGGCCTTCCCTCCGTAAGTAGCCTTTCGGGCGGCTTTCTCCGCCTTAGCTTCGGCCGGAGTCAGCCGGTGAGGGTAAGGCACCTCCATTGCGTCAAGAGCCCTATTGATTCGGGCATGCTCTCCGATGATGTCCTGTGCTAAGTCATACTCGCGTTTCCCCAACCGCCCCCGGCAACAAAGATCCGCTTTCGTCAATCACGAACTCCAAGAACGTTTTCTTTGAGTGGAAACGCCCCGGAACAGCAGCCTGGACTAGATTCGTCTCATAGCCATAGTTCGGCGGGTCGATGATGAATCGTACCCTAGAGCTCAAGGGCCGAACCCCCATAGCGATCCATTCCTCAACCAAGTCACGAGTGCTTTGCCTCTCCAAGGTTGCAAGGAATGCCATGGTAGCTTCGCATCCCCCTCCGCATTTTCAAAAAGGCGCATGGCATTTCGCGCGAAGGGGTACCATTCGCTCTCGAGAACACTATTTCGAGGCTTCGTGTTCATTTCTCGCACCGGCGCGCGTGCGTAGAACCGTAAGCGCGTGTCCATTTCGACCACTTATTGCAAAAGGCAGGAGCGTCACGACGGCTTCCCTTCGGAATGAAGGTGTAAGCTCCGAACCCGTGCGTTGCAGTGCTCTTCGGTCCTGACATCCCGGATCTGTTTCGGCTTCTTGTGGAGCGCATAGTATTGAACGAATGTTTCGACACGCAAAGGGGCTCCCATCATTTTCATGGCCCCCGCACGAAGGCCCCCAGGCGTGTAAACGCGTTCGGTGTCGATGATGGAGTCAGAGACCAAAACGGTCAAGGACGCCGCCGATAAATGTGTCCTCGCAAGGCGAGGCGAAACCCAGCCTTTGAAATAATCCTTAAAAACAAGTGCCTCTCCGGACTTGGGATTCGGCACTCTCTCTCCGTTCGAGCCCTACACAACAGCCTCGTTTCTCGATCCATGAATCCTTTCCGCACATATTCATTTAAAACCTCTTCGCTGACGCGTGAGGTTCCCAATAGACCTCACGACGGGCGAAGGCCCCGGATTCTCCCCTAACCTTCGGCAATGGAATAGAATTAGCCATCCGACTTCTCCTGGGCCCCAAAAGAAGCTTCATGATCCTCTTGTGCCGAAAGGTCCCGCTCGAGCTCGCCAAAACATATCCTCCGACAGAGATCCTTCAATGTCAACATCCGCCTCAACCTCATCCAGACCGGGGCTAACCGGGATGTCCGATTCGGACCCACCTTCACTTTCGCTAGAGAAGAGGTGCGGATTGATGCTCTGAATCGGTTCTGTTGATTACATTAATCGGCGGTCGAATCCGAACCCGAGGAGCCGCCGGTAGATCCGAGCCCTTTCAAGAAGAGCCGGATCCTCGAGGCGGCCCGGACCCGACATTCTACCAATCAACGAAACCTAAAATGCAAAAATAGAAAGAAACGAATTTAAACCTAAAATAAAAAAAGGGGCGCCTAACTCAACCGAATGAGAAAAAGAAGAGAAGAAGGCAACTTATCGGGAGTGGAGAAGCTAGCTGCCGAAAGCCTTCAAATGCCGAAAATCGAGGTCGCCAAAGCTCCGGAGCGTTGGAAGGCCCGGCGCGTCGGGAGACAAATGAGCCGGGAGAGTTCACCAACCAACTGGCAGGATCTAATTACGAGAAATGATGTCGCTTAGACGGAAGCCACGGCATTCGGCCATGGAGGCCGAATGTCGCGGCTTTCGTTGTTCAGAGATCGCGAACGGAGGCCCACAGCCCGGATGTGCCGACGCCGACCCGCCATACCGAATGTCGTAGCTTCCGAGCTTTAGCGGCCGGGGCTCACATCCCGGCCGTAGTATGACAGGGGCTTTGGCTCAAGGCCCCAAGGGCGGGGGTCTAGTTCGAATTCTCTGGGCTTCGGTCTGGGGGGCCGGAGGCAGTCACTTTCGACGGCGAGGCCGGAAGGGGCGGCCGACGCACGTCTATCAACCTGCAGGTACCCATGGTCCCACGTCGAAGCGGCTCATGGAGGGCAGGTGGGGCCCTGAGGCAGGGAAAGACCACGCCCCCTGGTCGACGGCGGGGCGTGCCGAGAACTAGGGTCGGTAGGAGGACAAAATTGGAATTGTAAAAGTCTACGGACTACAAATAGACCCCCAAGGGGGCATTGTAAGGGATGCATGTGGAATTAATAGAAGAGTGTTCCAAATGTACATCCCTAAGTGTTCGGTCAAGCCTTGTTGTGTGATTCGTCCCCGCCAGGGGGTAGTCCGCTTCGGGGCTACACCAACAACTTTGCTCTATTATAATATTATGTGTTTGTTTGCTATGTTCTTACTTTTATTCTAATAGTATATTTGATATAGATGTGGTTTATGATAGATATATGTATCTATTCGTAGAGCGCCTAGTTCAATTCTCGAGTGGGTTAGGTGGTAGAAATAATTATGTAAGCGTGGTGCTTATATATGATTTACCTGTGAGTGCACCTTATATTCCGGGACGTGTGGTAGATCGCGGGAGTGACAAATCTGTTGAGTCCTTTGGAATCCACCCTCCGTCTATAAGACAAGTGGACAATGATTATGGGGAATATCTTGTTTTCGCTCTTGATTTTCCTTTATAGTCGTCCGGATACATGATCTAGAGTTTACTATGCTATATATGATAATGTATGCCTTAGAGTAGATGTAATGACTTCGTAGATTCAATGCTACACAAGAATTACGTTTCTTAAAGTAGTCCAATGTTAAGTCTAACTTATAATAGTTATTTCCTATCTCGTATGATGCCTCTCGCCTTTATTTATCATTATCATATCCTTATTATTATTGGCTTACCCCTCGCTAAAGTTAGCACTAGTGATAGTCTCTCTCATAAGTATGCCATTCATCAATTATATATGAGCCCACCTTTAATTATTCCTCCCTCGTGGTAGAATATAAATGACAAAACCCGGATTACTCCCATGAAATGCTACAAGTGGTATTTATATCCGTACGCTTGCGGATAGATCTTTTTATTATTTCTTATAGATTGCAAACAACACATTCACGAGTATCATATATGCATTTCTAGCATTGCTGCTAGGGATGACAACCTAGCACATAGTAGTGTTAAGAGATGAACCACACCGAGTATATCTCTCGGCGGCATATAGCCTAAGGTGAGATTAACTCCACCTTTTGTTATAGTGACGTTAGAAATACCGGCGAAGGAATATGGGATCGCTACGCTAGCCAGAAAAATAAAATTTTTTCTACCCATAAACCAAGGATCTATTGCTAGTTATAGATCACGGGATTACCACTAGACGCCAGGTGCGGCGGAAGTGTCGACCCTCGGCGAAGATGTGCGCCGTAGCAGCGGTCTTGCGCTTGTTACGTCCGTCCTCCACGCGGCACGGTTCGTCCCTTTGTGCTCCATGCAGCACCTCCGAGGTATCCCACACGCATGGGGAGGAAGCGATCGTCCTCCTGACCGCTAGGTCCGCGAGAGCAAGAGGCGCGGCGGCGTGGGCGGCCGCCAAAGTGGCGTGGATACACCCAGCCCCGCGCCCACCTCTCTTATATATAGGCGTCCCTAACAAGCTCCCGAGCTGAAGGCCCATTAGTAACCCTAAGCCTCGTCTAATTGGATCAGATCCGACTTAGGCCTTCTTCCCCTTAAGCGTCTGCGACTCTTTTGGGCTCACGCACACATAGACATGGCCCGAGTACTCCTACTCGACCAATAGCTGATAGCGGCCTCTAGCAAGACGCGTGTCAACTCCCATGTGTACGCAATGATCATATCGCACGAACCACCACAAACTCACATACATGTTATTCTCTTGCCACACGATATTTGATCCACCTCGTGGGTTAACACTTAACCCAAGCACGGCCATGCATTTCTTGATCCAATCATTCGAAAGTGGTCCAGGTGATATCTCCCTCTCATGGAGAGGGGCAATTCCATCTTGATTGACTACGCCTCATAGCATGCTTCCCCGACAAACCCCAAGACCACCTTTTATAGCTACCCAATTACGGAGTAACGTTTGATAGTCCCTAAGTAGGTCGTTTCACATGTTGAGTACATACGACAATCTCTCGTGTCTAAGGACATAACGTACATGATGTGTAAAGAGACAATAATAGTAACATCTCATGTCGGGTCAATCCAAATTTCCATGTCATACATGTGCCCACACTATTAGTTTGACATCTCCATGTCTATGACTTGTGAAACATAGTCATCAACCAATATGTGTGTGCTGATCTAATATTCATGTGTGTCCTCACATGAACTCCGACCGAGGACAATTATAGAATAACCATACAAGTAAAGAGTCTCACAAACAATTCACATAATTGCCTATCGATACAAGTTGCCCTTAATGGATATTCATGAACACATAATATATCATGGATACAAGGTGATACAATCATCTCTATGATTATCTCTAGGGCATATTCTCAACAATACCAACACCTAGCCAGTTGGACTAGAGGCTCGTCGGCTTTCTCTAGGTTTTACTCAAGCCTGCAAACGGTTTGGATCGAACCGTCCGTGAATACGATCTGTTCCTTAGAGCAAGGCCAATGTATATGGACCAAGTAGTCCATAAGGATGGGTCTAATGTCGCTTAACCATAGCTATGAATTTTTTGCCACAATGTATAGGCCATGAGATGGGCCCCACTTGAGCTAAAAATATTAAAAAAAACAGTCATCCCTTCCACTACACCGGACTCCTTTCTCTTCTGCATGCACCGCGATGGTGCAGCGGTGCCTCATCGCGGCCGGCGGCGCTCTTGCGCCTGAGTCATGGTGCGGTGGCCGGCGTCTGACGGAGCACGGACAGCGGCACCCCCTCGCTCGGAGCTCGCGGTGGCGATGTTCCGCCGCGCGAACTTCGGGCGTGGCGTCCCTCCAGCGTGGCGCTCGGGCGGCGACGGCGCCCTCGCGCGTGGGCTTGGTCCGCGGCGTCTCGGCGCGGATCTCGAGCCGGCGTCGCCAACCGCGGATCTCGGCCGGCGGCCTCCTGCGCTGAGCTCGGGGCCGTGGCCGGGGGCACGCGGATGGCGTGGGGCGGCGACCTCGCCGGGCGGTGGCCTCGCCGGGCGGCGCGAATGGTGACATTCAATGTCGCTGCGGCAAGCTGAACAAAAGTAGAGTGATGGAGGAAGATGCTGGACGAGTGAGAGAAATTTACTATTTTTTTATTCCTTATGGGTAGTCCATAGGCCTATGGGCACGGTGATACTATGGACTGCTATATGGACCGGTGTCACAATGTTCCAACTATCCATAGAAAATATTTTATTGCTTATGGACTACCTTACCTTATCCACACATTGTGGTTGCTATATCTAGCGACGCTGATCGGTGCGGGTCGACCCATCGACCCTGGGTCATGACTACACCCTGTCCATAAATAATTGCAGTTCTTTGGCTTTTATCAAATTTGTTTGACCATTTGTCTTATTTAATAAATAAATAAATAAATAAATAGATATAACTTATTTTGTCATAACATAAAACTATATAAAACTATCTCTAATGATAAATTAAGTCATAACAAAATGAGTAATATTTATTAAAAATTTTTTAAATAAGATAAATGATCAAATAAGAATGATAAAAGTGTGCACTTATTTGTGGACCGAGGAAGTAGCTGAGCCAGGGACCGCATCAGCAGACAGCAGCAGTCCATTCCATGGCGCACCGCCAGCAGACAGTAGAATGAATGTGGGAGAGAGCAGACAGCATGGCGCACCGCCTGCAGACAGTAGAATGAATGTGGGAGAGAGCAGACAGCAGCAGTCCATTCCATGGCGCACCGCCAGCAGACAGTAGAATGAATGTGGGAGAGACTGGCACACATAAGTGCCCATCCTGTTTCCTGTTCGAGGCCGACGTCCTGTCCTTCATAAGCGGTTGTCGGGTTAATTTCAATGGAACCGGTCGGAGAGTAGTAGACAGCAGCTGTCGGAGCCGGTCGCCAGGCCCTATCGTCGCTACTGTAGGACACACGATGTTAATGCCATATCGTCCACACATCCTACAGCAGGTAGGAGAGGATTCCTAGTACTACCACAAAATAGTCGCCCTGATACTGATTGCCATAAAATAGAACAGTCCCCAGCTTGTTGCGGAGGAGCTGCAGATGAAGGAAATGGCTTCCGCTAGGCAGAGCAACAAGTTCCGCGTCCTTCTCATGCCCTTCTTCGCCACTAGCCATATCATCCCCTACACTGACCTCGCCTTCCACCTCGCCGCAGCCCGGCCTGACGACGTCGAGGCCACTGTCGCCGTTACTCCGGCGAATGTTTCAATTGTCCAGTCAGCCCTCGCCCGACGTGGCGACAGTCATCAGCTGGCCAAGGTCAAGGTGGCCACCTACCCGTTCCCCTCCGTCGACGGCCTTCCATCGGGAGTGGAGAATCCCTCCAAGGTCAAGGCAGCCGATGCCTGGCGCATCGATGTCGTCGCCATGGACGACAAGCTGATGCGGCCAGGGCAGGAGAGTCTTATCAAGGAGCACTTGCCGGACCTCATCATCACCGACATACACTTCTGGTGGAACATCGATGTCGCTACCGACATCGGCGTGCCGTGCATGACGTTCCACGTCATAGGGACCTTCCCAACGCTGGCCATGTTCAACTTGGCGCATTCTGTCGGTGCGATCGATGCCACCGGCAGCGTGGTGACATGCTAGGGAATCAATCAATGGCTGAGGACGATGGCGCCAGCTACGACCAGGTACACTCGGTGCACAAGAGGTCCTTTGGACTTGTTGTTAACACATTCTTTGATTTGGAGCACATGCACTGCAAGATGTACGAAGGAAATGGTTACGTGAAGCGGGCCTACTTCGTTGGCCCCCTATCATTGCCGCTGGCGTCACCCCAGGCAGCAACTGGCGCCTACAACGACTCACAGTGCATCGACTGGCTGAACAAGAAGCCACCCCAGTCGGTGGTGTACTTGTGCTTTGGCAGCTTGACTCATGTCTCCGAGGCTCAGCTCCGTGAGCTAGCTCTTGGGTTAGAGGCCTCAGAGAAGCCATTCCTGTGGGTGATTAGGTTTGAGACATGGGTGCCACCAGAGGGGGTGGAAGGAGCGTGTTGGGGATAGGGGATGGTCGTCACCGGCTGGGCTCCACAAACTGAGATATTGTCTCATGTCGCAGTGGGAGCGTTTGTGACGCATTGCGGATGGAACTCGGTCCTAGAAACCGTGGTGGCTGGCGTCCCGGTGCTGACATGGCCTATGGTCTTTGAGCAATTCATCACCGAGAGGTTCGTGACCAAAGTGCTGGCAATCGGAGAGCGGTTGTGGCCAGAAGGTGCCGGGGTGAGAAGTACCAAGTCCGAAGAACATGAGCTGGTCCCTGCTGACGCAGTGGCACGAGCGCTGGCCAAGTTTATGGAGCCCGGAGGAGCTGGGGATGCAGCGAGGAGTAGAGTCAAGGAGCTCTCCGCGAAGGCTCTTGCAGCCATGGCGGAAGGCGGCTCTTCCCACCATGATTTGCGCCGTATGATTGATGATCTCATGGAAGCAAGAGCGGCTACCGTCTAATGCAGGGACAGCGCCTTCTGTCTGATTGTGAGCTCGAGGAATGTCCTGTTGTATCTGTTGTCAAATTTTTGTTATTTGGTTGAGTAATTCTATTAGTATTAATAAGAGCTCAACTATATTCGAACATAACAACAGATAATGTATACTCCCCTCTGTCCCATGGAGTTTGTCGTTTTTTGACTTTTAAACTTCATGTTTGACCATCCGTCTTATTCAAAAATATTTATGCAAATTATAAAATAAATTAATCAATATTCAAGTATCTTCATTGATAAAATAAGTCGTAACAAAATAAATTATATTTGTGCAAAAAAAAAGAAGACGAAGATCGAAAAAGACAAGACGGAATACGCGGTGACAAACTCAAATGACGGAAGATGACAACCTCTGCCCGGCCGTCGTGTGTTTTGTGCAGGAATCTTGTTGCAGGAAACTTCACGTTGTGGATTTTTTTGTTGTTGAATCACGTACTGGATTTGTCAGAATATGCGTGTTTGTGAGACAGTTTTTTTAAAAAAAAAATTGACCTATCATGTTAATGTGTTGTAGAATTGTGAATTTTCCGTTGTGATCAAACGACAAGCAAGCTTGAGTGAATCACGGTTAGATATGAAGCTAGATGCGCAGCTTCTTTCTTGGCTTAGCTTTGGCTGTGAGTCTGTGACCAACTGGCCATTCCCTTCAGTTTGTGGTTTGTTCAGGATTTGGTGCTGTAAAAAGGAAGGGTGATCTTGATTCATGCACGGACAAAGCTTCGGCGCGTCAATCTCGTTGCATATCTATACGTAGGGCCGTGCTAATTAGGCCGAGGAGGGACCACGACGCGAGGCGCGGCGTCGGGGTTGGGGCTTGGGCGGCGAGGAACGCCGCGTGCGGCGACCGAGGAAGGCGGTGGGAGCTGGCAGGGGATCGGGGCTAGGGGACGGTGTAGGCGGTGGCAGATTGGCGACGGCGTCTGCCGCGACGGCGTCTGCCCGGCGCGGATCATGCGGCGCTGGGCGTCGATTGAAGGCCGGGGATTGCGAGCGCTCGGTGCGTGTCAGCGAGTGCCGAGCCAGCGACCGCACCTGCACAAGCACGGGCCGCCATCAGCAGACAGCAGCTGTCGATTCACATGGATTCACATGAGCCGGTCTCCAGGCCCTACGGGTGTTGTCATATGCATTTTTTTTTTTTTTGACAAGAGTTATTTTATAACTCGGCTTTTAAGAAAGCCAAATCGTAAGCAACAATATCTGCTGGGGT
Organism: Hyparrhenia diplandra; assembly: GCA_015847255.1. NCBI lineage: Eukaryota > Viridiplantae > Streptophyta > Magnoliopsida > Poales > Poaceae > Hyparrhenia > Hyparrhenia diplandra. The sequence goes on along the minus strand of JADLZK010011592.1, from coordinate 210,167 downwards.
TACCAGCTTACATCAACGCATCAAAACAAGCAGTTCAACTATCAAATAAAAAGTAAGCTACTATGCCGCTCTAAATCTCGAAAATGTCTGTAGATATCAGGGGTCTTCCTATGAACGATGCAATCCATTGCCTGATGCTCTTCACGACTTTGTCCACCCGCGCCTTGTCAGCCTCCTTGAGCAACACGGACCACTTCTGTAAAAAAGATAAAGCATGGTATATTACATCACAAGGGCTTTTCGGGAACAACTTTTCAATAGCCATTTTATTACGGTTATTCCACAAAAAGCCCAAGCAAACCCAGAAAAAAATGAACATCATCAGTTTAGCCGGTAGAGGACCCTTCCCCTGTATCCAGCTAGTATAGAACTCCATCAAGGATCCTGGAACTCTGTCCACAGATTCCAAATTTCTTTAATCATTGACCATACCAACTTAGCTAAGTGACAGTGGAAAAGCAAATGCTCTACAGATTCTTTGGTGTCACATATGCAACATTTGTCTGAACCTTTCCACCCCCTTTTAGCAAGAGCTTCCCCCACCTGCAGTCTATTATTGAATATTTGCCATAAAAAGAATTTGATTTTTAAAGGTATCTTGTTTTTCCAAATGAAACCAGCTATCCTGCTGGGCATTCCCCTATATGTCATAAAACGATATAATGATTTAGTTGTGTAGCTCTTAGATTTTTCCAACTCCCAAAGGACTAAATCTTTTTGATCAGTTAGGTGGTAGTTATTCAAGTGATCCTTAAGTTCTATCCACCTTTCATACTCCCCTTGAGTCAAAGGTCTTTTAAAATCCACTATCCACTCTTCATCTTCCCAGCAATCTGCTACCGTACAGTTTGTCTCCCTAGTCAATTTGTACAGATCCTCATATATGATACAGAGAGGGGCTCCCATGAGCCAGCAATCTTGCCAAAATTGACAGTTATTTCCATTTCCTACCAAGAATTTAGCTCCCCATTTAAAAAGATGTTTTACCTTATGTAAACCCTGCCAAAACTGTGAACTACCCTTTGATTTGGACTCAAAGAAATTCCCAGATTTCATATATTTGGCTTTAAGCAGTCTAAACCAAAGTTTATCAGGTTCTTGATGGATCTTCCATATCCATTTAACCAGTAAGCAGTCATTCATATATCTAGTATTTATAATACCCAGACCCCCTTGGTCTTTAGGTCGACTGACCATTTCAAAATTAGCCATGTGATATCTGAATTTATCTTCAGCCCCTTGCCAAATTTAACCAGTAAGCAGTCATGCATTGTTTTTTTTTCACAGAGTATTTAAACATAATCTCACTGACACAGAGATCAGATCACCAAACTGTTGACCGTGCAAAAACCACAACAAAATTTGTCTTATGGCTCTATCATCCTCTCTCAAGAGCAAAGTCCAATAAGCTTAAAACAACCAATGTCTTTTTTTTAAAAGATCCGCTTTCCCGGCTTTGATTATAATAAGGAGAATAGAGTTTGTGACAACACGCGCAAGAAGCGCGTCCACCTACAGCAGACCGCTGCAGGGGTAAAAACCCACACACACAACAAAGTAAACGACCATCCATCAGAAACGAGACCCAAAAGACATCACGGCCGAGTCTAGATCCACAATGACGCCTTCAGGAAGGTTACGACGTCCAAACGCCGCCGCCGCCATCCAACAAGGACCAGGTTTTCACCCGTGAAGAATGTTGCGTACCACGACGCCCTCATCGGGAATTCGGCGCCCGCAGCGCCGCCGCCGCTAGGCTTTCGCCCCAATAACCGCAGCATAGACGTCGGCCCAGATGTCGGGTCCCAACTTGTCTTCATCGTCGTCGCTGCCAGCCAACCTGCAGGAGCCGCGCCTAAGGGCACCGACGCCGGCCACAATACACCAGCCATAGAGTCGCGCCCACCCCGCCGACCCGACGACCTACTGTGCCGGCCTTGCTTTACCCATGGTGCGCGTCCACCATCTTGGGCGTCGCCCTTGCCTCGGGGCCGACAGATCCGGACACAAGGCCCCGAACCCGTCGTCCCCTGCACGCCTCCTCCTCCGTCTTGAACACCTTGCGAAAAGTAGCCGCTAGGGCGTAAGGGAGGACAGCGAGAAGAAGCACCGTCCCCAACGCCATCCACGGGCCGGCCCCGCCATCGCAACCCGCCACCGCCACCATCACAACACCACCGGTCGCGGCCGCCAGGTCCGGCGGCCGGGGGACCGGATTCGGTCTCCGGGCGTGGATCCGCACCGCCTGCACGGGACCAAGCGCCCGTGAGGAGGTAGCGACGCGCCCGGCGCTGGTAACCCGTGGCGGCACGCCCCCACGGCGGCGCCGCCCCACGAGCCCGCCATCCGGCATCCGGACACCGATCGGACCAACGCCACCAGATCTCGAACAGCCGGCAACGACCGGCCGTCCCCGCCCGTGCCGCCATCTTGAAGACGGGGGAGGGAAGGAGCGGAGGAGAAGAAGGAGGATCCCCACCGCCATCTCCATGCGCCGCCACAGGCACCCGCCGACGCGCCCGATTCTTTGCGGCCTCCCACGCCGACTCAACGCAGCTCGCATGGGAAGGACCGCCACCCGTTGCCGCACGCGCCGAGGGGGGGTAAAGGCCACGCCGCCACCATCTCGGCCAGGCCGAGAGGCCTTGCCGTCGGGCTAGCTCCTCCAGCGGCGCCGCAGGGGACGAGTTAACCGGCGGCGGGCGGGGTGGGGGCGCTCGAAGTCGCCCCGCTGTGGGGGAGCGACGCGAGCGAGCGGAACCTGCTCCTGCGTTTTTTGCAAAAAAAAAAAAAAAAAAAAAAAAGGTCATTTGAAGGCTAAATTTTATACACAAGCCACAAAGTGAATCATACGGTGGCATATCTCCTCACACAATGCAGAACCTCATCTTTCATTGTAATGGATGTTCTCTAGTAACCCACGGATCCACCTACTCATGTCTTCTCCATAGAGCTGACAAACCGCATCTGCAAAAGCTCCCATGAATTCACCTGCCCAAGTCGTCTTCACATGACATAGTACATCGGAGCAGGCAATCTAGTCTTTATTTTTTTTTTTTTGAAATGGGTACCGTTTTAAAATGTGTTTATGGACTGCATACATGTGATTGGATGGCTGTATATGTCCCAAGGTGCAGCAATGCCATCTCTATTCGCCGGCTTTTGCGTGATTGAGAAAAAAAAAATGGAGCTTTTGACGGGAACATTTGGTTGTGTTGCAAAAAGAGACGATGAATGAGCGTTCAGAGTTCACGGGTTCAGAGATCGGATCGGACAATGCGTGTCTGATGTCTGCTTACAAGTCTCGATCACTCTGTTTTCTATGTTCCCGCGAGGGATGAATGAGGAAGATTTAAACATAATCTCACTGTCACGGAGATCACCACACCGCTGACCGTGCAAAACAAATATTCGTCCTATGGCTCTGTCATCCTCTCTCAAGAGCTAAGCCTAATAAGCTGATTGTTTAAACAATCCATACCATTTGAAGACTAAATTTATAGACAAGCCACAAAACAATATCATCGCACAATGCAGAACTTCATTTTTCGTTGTTTTTTTTCTCGATCGCAAAAGACTTGTATTTGCATTAAGAGAGGAATGAAAGTTTGTCTTTTTTCTCGAGGGCCGACCGGACCACCGTGACGTTAGCCGGGGTCACGGCGATGGAGGGTTCGACGGAGCCAGGCCTGGCCGCTGCGAGACGGACGGCGAGGTCGGTGTAGGGGCGGATGTGGCTGGTGGCGAAGAATGGGACCAGAAGTATGCGCACCTTCTTGCTCTGCTTAGCTGAAGCCATGGCAGGTGGCATCTCGTGTCGGTTTGGCCCTTTGAGGATGGTGGGTTCAGGGGCAACAAGACTGCGAGTGCAATTTAGCTTTGCTTATGCTTTGTAGCTTCTGACAAGTAGATAAAAAAGGTTGATTTGTAGGGTGGTGGTTAGTAATAAAAGCCAGCCAGCGCAGATCTCGTGGTGGTTAGTAATAAAATAGCTTGATTTGAGCCGATCTCCAGGCCCTATAGGCTATCGTCGCTACCTACTACTACCATAAAATAGTCATGATAAAAAAAAACATAAGATAGTCGCCATGATCGCCATAAAATAGCAAGAGTACCAGCTTGTTGCAGAGGACCTGCAGAGGAAGGAAATGGCTTCCGCCAGGCAGAGCAGCAAGTTCCGCATCCTCCTCATGCCCTTCTTCGCCACTAGCCATATCATCCCCTACACTGACCTCGCCTTCCACCTCGCTGCGGCCCGGCCCGACGACATCGAGGCCACCGTCGCCGTCACTCCGGCGAATGTTTCAATCGTCCAGTCAGCCCTGGCCCGGCGTGGCGTCAGTCACCAGCTGGCCAAGGTCAAGGTGGCCACCTACCCGTTCCCCTCCGTCGACGGCCTTCCACCGGGAGTGGAGAATCCCTCCAAGGTCAAGGCCCCCCGATGCCTGGCGCATAGATGTCGTTGCCATGGACGACAAACTGATGCGGCCAGGGCAGGAGAGTCTTATCAGGGAGCACTTGCCGGACCTCGTCGTCACCGACGTACACTTCTGGTGGAACATCGATGTCGCTACCGACATCGGCGTGCCGTGCATGACGTTCCACGTCATAGGGACCTTCCCAACGCTGGCCATATTTAACTTGGCGCATGCCGTCGGTGCGATTGATGCCACTGGCAGCGTGGTGACTCTTCCAGGGCTTCTACCGCCAGAAATCCAAGTCCCAATCACCGAGCTACCTGTGATGCTAAGGAATCAACCAATGGCGGAGGACGATAGCGCCAGCCACGACCGGGTACAGTTGACGCATAAGAGGTGCTTTGGACTTGTTGTTAACACATTCTTTGATTTGGAGCACATGCACTGCGAGATGTTCGTAGGAAATGGTTACGTGAAGCGAGCCTACTTCGTCGGCCCCTATCATTGCCGTCGTCACCGTCGGCGACAACCGGCGCCTATCATTCACAGTGCATCGACTGGTTGGATAAGAAGCCACCCCAGTCAGTGGTGTACTTGTGTTTTGGCAGCTTGACTCATGTCTCTGAGGCTCAGCTCCGTGAGCTAGCTCTTGGGTTAGAGGCCTCAGAGAAGCCATTCCTGTGGGTGATTAGGTTCGAGACATGGGTGCCACCAGAGGGGTGGAAGGAGCGTGTTGGGGACAGGGGGATGGTCGTCACCGGCTGGGCTCCGTAGACTGAGATATTTGTGACGCATTGCGGATGGAACTCGGTCCTAGAAACCGTGGTGGCTGGCGTCCCGGTGCTGACATGGCCTATGGTGTTTGAGCAATTCATCACCGAGAGGTTCGTGACCAAAGTGCTGGCAATCGGAGAGCGATTGTGGCCAGAAGGTGCCGGGGTGAGAAGTACAAAATCCGAAGAACATGAGTTGGTCCCTGCTAACGCAGTGGCACGAGCGCTGGCCAAGTTTATGGAGCCCGGAGGAGCTGGGGATGCAGCGAGGAGTAGAGTCAAGGAGCTCTCCGCGAAGGCTCTTGCAGCCATGGCGGAAGGCGGCTCTTCCCACCGTGATTTGCGCCGTATGATTGATGATCTCATGGAAGCAAGAGCGGCTACCGTCTAATGCAGGACAGCGCCTTCTGTCTGATTGTGAGCTCGAGGAATGTCCTGTTGTATCTGTTGTCAGATTTTGGTTATTTGGTAAAGTAAGTTGATTAGTATTAATAAGAGCTCAACTATATTCGAGAACATAACAGCAGACAGCCTCGATTGGAGCATGGCAACCTCTGCCCGGCCGTCGTGTGTTTTGTGCAGGAATCTTGTTGCAGGAAACTTCACACGTAGTTTTTTTTTTTTTTTTTTTTTTTTTTGAATCACGTACTGGATTTGTCAGAATATGCGTGTTTGTGAGACAGTTTTTTTTTTTAAAAAAATTGACCTATCATGTTAATGTGTTGTAGAATTGTGAATTTTCCGTTGTGATCAAACGACAAGCAAGCTTGAGTGAATCACGGTTAGATATGAAGCTATATGCGCAACTTCTTTCTTGGCTTAGCTTTGGCTGTGAGTCTGTGACCAACTGGCCATTCCCTTCAGTTCGTGGTTTGTTCAGGATTTGGTGCTGGAAAAAGGAAGGGTGATCTATATGTAGGACCGTGCTATTTAGGCCGAGGGGGGACGACGACGCGAGCGCGGCGTCGGGGTGAGGCTTGGGCGCCGAGGAAGGCCGCGTGCGGCGACCGAGGAAGGCGGTGGTAGATTGGCGACGGCGTCTGCCCGGCGCGGAGTCAAGGTGCGCGGATCATGCGGCGCTGAGTGTCGATTTGTTGAAGCCCGGGGATTGCGAGCGCTCGGTGCTCGTCGGGGAGTGCGGAGCCATGGACCGCACCTGCACGAGCACGGGCCGCCATCATCAGACAGCAGCTGTCGATTCACATGAGCCGGTCTCCAGGCCCTACAGGTGATGCCATATGCATTGTCATAGCAGAGGAGTGTGAGACTGGCACGCATCAGTGCCCATCCTGCTTCCTGTTCGAGGCCGACGTCCTGCCCTTCGTAAGCTGTTGTGGGTTTTAAATTTCAATGCAACTTGGATAATACGGCCACAGGGAGCTAGTAGACATCAGCTGTCGATTCACAGTAGCTACGACAAACCACGCACCCTACTCCTGCCTAAGAGCATGGCTAATAGTAGAGCGAAGTCTTGCTTGGCTATAAGCCAAATCTTAATAAGCCTATACAACAATTTATCTCTTAGTTGGCTGCAAAGTTTTTTTATTATTATTTGTTTCCCTTCTTTTCCTATTCCTCCTCACATCCATATCTATTGGGATTCACTAATACCTATGCATCCGCGCTTGAAACACTTCTTTGAAAAGAGCCAAGCTCTCTTCTCTCTCTTTCTTCACCCCTCCCCTCCACATCATCAAAATTGCTGACTAGGTTGGCTTTATAGCCCATTATTGTACCTGCTCTAATACTTCTACTCCCTCCTTTTTCCATTGTTACTTGCAATTTTTTTCGATTCATATAAAACTATGTTTTGACTCGCTCGCCTTATTCAAATTTTTATGTAAATTATAAAACAAACAAAACGTCATTACAATATCTTTAGTGATGTAATAAGTCATAACAAAAGTGGTAACATTTATTAAAAAAAAGTTGAATAAGACGAGAGGTCAAACACACGATTTATATGAGTCAAAAAGAATTGGAAGTATTGTGAACGAAGAGTACCATAATAAAATAGTCGCCATGATCGCCATAAAATAGCAGCAAGAGTACCCAGCTTGTTGCAGAGGAGCTGCAGAGCAAGAGTACCCAGCTTGTTGCAGAGCAAGGAAATGGCTTCCGCTAGGCAGAGCAACAAGTTCCGCATCCTCCTCGTGCCCTTCTTCCCCACTAGCCATATCATCCCCTTCACCGACTTGGCCTTCCACCTCGCCGTGGCCCGCCGAGACGACGTCGAGGCCATTGTTGCTGTCACTCCGGCGAACGCCTCGGTAGTTCAGTCAGCCCTCGCTCGGCGTGGCGCCAGTCAAGCCACGGTCAAGGTCGCCACCTACCCGTTCCCGTCCGTGGACGGCCTTCCACCACCGGGAGTGGAGAATTACTCCACGGTCAAGGCCGACGACGCCTGGCGCCTCGATGCCGCCTGCATAGACGACAAGCTGATGCGGCCAGGGCATGAAAGTGTTATCAGGGAGCACTCGCCGGACCTCATCATCAACGACCTGTTTTTCTGGTGGAATGTCGATGTCGCTAATGACATCTGTGTGCCATGCATCACGTTCCATGTCATGGGGACCTTCCCAATGTTGGCCATCTTTAACTTGTCACATGTTGATGCTGGCGGTGTGATCGATTCCCCAGGCGGCGGCGTGGTGACTCTTCCGGGGCTTCTACCGCCACAAATCCAAGTCCCAATCACCGAGCTACCTGACGAGCTAAGGAAACAACCAATGCCTGAGGAGTATCGTGCCAACTACGACCGGGTACACTCGGCGTACAAGAGGTGCTTCGGACTTGTTGTTAACACTTTCTTTGATTTGGAATACATGCACTGCGATATGTTCGTAAGAAATGGTTACGTGAAGCGGGCCTACTTCGTCGGCCCGCTATCATTGCCGTCGTTGTCACCGCAGGCGGCAACCGGCGGCGTCTATGACAACTCACGGTGCATCGACTGGCTGGACAAGAAGCCACCCCAGTCGGTGGTGTACTTGTGTTTTGGTAGCTTGACTCATGTCTCCGAGGCTCAGCTCCGTGAGCTAGCTCTTGGGTTAGAGGTCTCAGAGAAGCCATTCCTGTGGGTGATTAGGTCCGAGACATGGGTGCCGCCAGAGGGGTGGAAGGAACGTGTTGGGGATAGAGGGGTGGTCGTCACCGGCTGGGCTCCGCAGACTGAGATATTGTCTCATGTCGCAGTGGGTGCATTTGTGACGCATTGCGGATGGAACTCGGTCCTGGAAACCGTGGTGGCTGGCGTCCCGGTGCTGACATGGCCTATGGTGTTTGAGCAATTCATCACAGAGAGGTTCGTGAACAAAGTGCTGGCAATCGGAGAGCGGCTGTGGCCACAAGGTGCCGGGGTGAGAAGTATAAAGTCCAAAGAACATGAGCTGGTCCCTGCTGACGCAGTGGCACGAGCGCTGGCCATGTTTATGGAGCCTGGAGGAGCTGGGGATGCAGCGAGGAGTAGAGTCAAGGAGCTCTCAGTGAAGGCTCTTGCAGCCATGGCGGAAGGCGGCTCTTCCCACCGTGATTTGCGCCGTATGATTGATGATCTCATGGAAGCAAGAGCGGCTACGTCTAATGCAGGGACAGTGAATTCTGTCTGATTGTGAGCTCGGGCAAAGTCTTGTTGTATTTGTTATTAGTATTTTGGTTATTTTTGTAAGAAGTCAAGTATTTTGGTTATTTGGTAGAGTAATTTGATTTTGTACTAATAAGAGCTCAACTATATTCGAACAAAACAGCAGATAATGTCTACCTGTCTAAGCCTACAGCCTCGATTGGAGCACAGTCCTGCCTCTGCCCGTCGTGTGTTTTGTACAGCGTCCGTCCGATTTCAGAGGGGAGGCATATCGTCCGTCCGATCCAGCGCTAAGCTTTCCCAGTTGTAGTACCCAAGGGGAATTTCCCCATCATTTCATTCTCTCTGCGCGCGCTTTTCTCAGCATAAGTTTTCGTACCTTCAACTATGGAGCTTTCGTGAATCCAAAATTTTTTTTTTGGAGCTTTCGACAAGAGCATTTGGTTGTGTTGCCAAAGGAGAAGATGAATGAGCGAGCGTTCAGAGTTCACTGGTTCAGAGATCGGACCATGCATGTCTGCTCAAAAGTCTCGATCACTCTGTTTTTCTATGTTCCGGGTGGGATATTAAACATAATCTCACTGTCACACAGAGATCAGATCACCAAACTGCTGACCGTGCAAAAACCACAACAAAATTCGTCCTATGGCTCTATCATCCTCTCTCAAGAGCAAAGTCCAATAAGCTTAAAACAACCAAAATCATTTGAAGGCTAAATTTTATAGACAAGCCACAAAGTGAATCATACGGTGGCGTATCTCCTCACACAATGCAGAACCCCATTTTTCATTGTATTGGATGTTCTCTAGTAACCCACGGATCCACCTACTCATGTCTTCTCCATAGAGCTGACAAACCGCATCTGCAAAGCTCCCATGAATCACCTGCCCAAGTCGTCTAGCACATCGGAGCAGGCAATCTAGTCTCTCTTTTTTTTTAATGGGTACCGTTTTAAAATGTGTTTATGGACTGCATACATGTGATTGGATGGCTGTATATGCCCCAAGGTGCTTGGTTTGCTCTCCAGCGATGCCATCTCTACTCGCCGGCTTTTGCGTGATTGAGAAGAAAAAATGGAGCTTTTGACGGGAACATTTGGTTGTGTTGCAAAAGAGACGATGAATGAGCGTTCAGAGTTCACGGGTTCAGAGATCGGACAATGCGTGTCTGATGTCTGCTTACAAGTCTCGATCACTCTGTTTTCTATGTTCCCGCGAGGGATGAATGAGGAAGATTTAAACATAATCTCACTGTCACGGAGATCACCACACCGCTGACCGTGCAAAACAAATATTCGTCCTATGGTTCTGTCATCCTCTCTCAAGAGCTAAGTCTAATAAGCTGATTGTTTAAACAATCCATATCATTTTTTTTTAGAAAGGACGGTAAAAGCTTTGCCGCGATTTCTATTAGACGAAAAAAAATAAAAGACAAGTGCCAGCCCAGTTTTTTTTGACCTGAAACCGGGCCGAAAAACCATACAATTAAGGAGTGTACCCTACTCCACCTGCACACCCAGGTACCAAAACAACTCAACTCACGCCACAATTAGCGCCCACTCAACTCAACTTAGGGTGAGTTCCACTCCACCTACCACCACAACTAGGGGCCACAACTCGACTAAAAACAACTCGGATGGAGACAAGATAAACAATAAGCGCCACTCGGTTGGATTGGGTCATCAACACGAGGCTCCATCAACACAACTTCGGCCGGATTGGGACGTCGACCGCGAGCCATCACGAAGAAAGGCACCAAGAAAAAAAAAAACTAAACGCACTCAACACTACACCACCACGCCACCGCTACCTCGGGAGAGAGTCGAAAAGAAAGCCGCCGAAACCGCTGCGTCGCCACCAACGTATGAGCTGCAGCCCGCCGCAAGCCCGAGCAAAGAAACTGAAAACTCCCCCACCACAGGACTGTCCTCCTCAAGCTGCACACCCACAACCGTGGATCCCCCGCCCCAGCCTTTTGCGTCGCCAGAAATTCTCGCCACGGCACCGTTGAGAACCACTGATCCCGGCTACTCCGCGTGGGGGCCTCGCCTCACCCAACGCCACACTCCACCGCCCAGACTCGCACATCTGAAACCACTCCAAGAGCATCACCTCCGCCCGGCCGGGCACCGAGATCACCACCACCATGCGCGCCAACTCAAGATCTCGAGCCCCATGGCCCTCTGCACCTCCCCGCCAACACGGACCAAGCGCCCACCAAGCCGCAACGCACACAGCAACACCACCAGCTGAACGCCGCCACTGTCATGAGACGAGACGGTTCCCTAAATGCGACGCCTCCAAGGAGGGCACGACGTCTTGGCGCCGTCGCCGCAGACGTCCGAAATGAACTAGGTTTTCACCCTGGGAACCCATGCTGCAAGGAATGGCGGCCATCAATGGTGCCCCCGGGGGGAACAACAACATCAGCGACCACCACCATTGCCACCGCCAAGCGGCAAGAAATGCTTTCGCGCCCGCCACCATTCCTGCCGCACGCTATCGCTTCACGCGTCGCCAGCACGCCCGTCGAAACCACATCGACGCTCCCTAAGAAGCCCGACACCGCCCGAGTCACCACCTCGGCACCTCCAAAGAAGCACCAGCAGCCCCCAGCCCCACCACCATGGTGGCGCCCGTACGTAAAAGCCGACGAGGAGAAGGAGAGTACCAACCAATTTGCCGGTACTCGATCGCCGCAAGACGCGAGAATGCCCCCTGCTCCACCAAATCCCGGCGCCATGGCCCGAATCCGAAGAGCAGGCAGCTCACGACCCGCGACCACCGCCGTCGCAGAGCCCGGCCGTACCCGCCCCCCGCACCTCCCACACCAGCCGCCACCGCCGCTGTCCCACCGTCGGGCCGCCGCCGTGCAGATCCGAGCCGCCACAACCGCCATCGCCGCCCGCCTACGGCGCCGTCCCCACACACAACAGCACGCCCCGCCAGCGCATCCCCTTGATCCGGCCGGAGACACGGATCGAGGGAGAAACGCCGCCCCGCCGCGTAGGGCGGCCCACGCCGGCGAGGCCGCACCGGAGGAATGGTGGTCGCGCCTGCCGCCGATCCACCGGAGAGGAGGAGAGGCCACGCCGCCGCCGTCCCCCACGGGCCGCGAGGCTCCAGCAGCCCGCTCAGGCGGCGGCGCGGTGGGAGGAAGTGGTCTTGGTGAGGTGCGGTGGCGTAGCTAGGGTTCGCCGCTCGCGTCGCCCGCGGAGCGACGGGAGCGACCCGTGGGTCGTGCGGTGGCATATCTGAAGGCTAAATTTATAGACAAGCCACAAAACAATATCATACAGTGGCATATCTCTTCGCACAATGCAGAACTTCATTTTTCGTTGTTTTTTTTTCTCGAACGCAAAAGACTCGTGTATTTGCATTCAGAGAGGAATGAAAGTTTGTCTTTTTCTCGAGGGCCGACCGGACCACCGTGACGTTAGCCGGGGTCACGGCGATGGAGGGTTCGACGGAGCCAGGCCTGGCCGCTGTGAGACGGACGGCGAGGTCGGTGTAGGGGCGGATGTGGCAGGTGGCGAAGAATGGGACCAGAAGTACGCGCATCTTCTTGCTCTGCTTAGCTGAAGCCATGGCAGGTGCCAGCTGATGACTGACGCCACGCCGGGCGAGGGCTCATACTTTGTAGCTTCCGACAAGTAGATCAAAAAAGCTTGATTTGTATAGGTTGCTGGGCTCAAATAATACAAGCCAGCCAGCGCAGATCTCGTGGTGGTTAGTAATCAAATAGCTTGATTTGAACCGATCTCCAGGCCCTATCGTCGCTACCTACTACTACTACTACCATAAAATAGTCATGATTAAAAAAAAACATAAGATAGTCGCCATGATCGCCATAAAATAGCAGGAGTACCAGCTTGTTGCAGAGGACCTGCAGAGGAAGGAAGGAAATGGCTTCCGCTAGGCAGAGCAGCAAGTTCCGCATCCTCCTCATGCCCTTCTTCGCCACTAGCCATATCATCCCCTACACTGACCTCGCCTTCCACCTCGCTGCGGCCCGGCCTGACGACATCGAGGCCACCGTCGCCGTCACTCCGGCGAATGTTTCAATTGTCCAGTCAGCCCTCGCCCGGCGTGGCGTCAGTCATCAGCTGGCCAAGGTCAAGGTGGCCACCTACCCGTTCCCCTCCGTCGACGGCGGGCCTTCCACCGGGAGTGGAGAATCCCTCCAAAGTCAAAGCCGCCGATGCCTGGCGCATCGATGTCGTCGCCATGGACGACAAGCTGATGCGGCCAGGGCAGGAGAGTCTTATCAGGGAGCACTTACCGGACCTCGTCGTCACCGACGTACACTTCTGGTGGAACATCGATGTCGCTACCGACATCGGCGTGCCGTGCTTGACGTTCCACGTCATAGGGACCTTCCCAACGCTGGCCATATTTAACTTGGCGCATGCCGTCGGTGCGATTGATGCCACTGGCAGCGTGGTGACTCTCCCAGGGCTTCTACCGCCAGAAATCCAAGTCCCAATCACCGAGCTACCTGTGATGCTAAGGAATCAACCAATGCTCGAGAAGTATCGTGCCATAGACGACAACCCGATACACTCGGCGCACAAGAGGTGCTTCGGACTTATTGTTAACACTTTCTTTGATTTGGAACACATGCACTGCGATATGTTCGTAGGAAATGGTTACGTGAAGCGAGCCTACTTCGTCGGCCCCCCATCATTGCCGCCGCCGCCGTCACCGCAGGCGGCAACCGGGGCGCCCTACGACGACTCACAGTGCATCGACTGGCTGGATAAGAAGCCACCCCAGTCGGTGGTGTACTTGTGTTTTGGTAGCTTGACTCATGTCTCGGAGGCTCAGCTCCGTGAGCTAGCTTTTGGGTTAGAGGCCTCAGAGAAGCCATTCCTGTGGGTGATCAGGTCCGAGACATGGGTGCCATCAGAGGGGTGGAAGGAGCGTGTTGGGGACAGGGGGATGGTCGTCACCGGCTGGGCTCCGCAGACTGAGATATTGTCTCATGTCGCAGTGGGTGCATTTGTGACGCATTGCGGATGGAACTCGGTCCTAGAAACCGTGGTGGCTGGCGTCCCGGTGCTCACATGGCCTATGGTGTTTGAGCAATTCATCACCGAGAGGTTCGTGACCAAAGTGCTGGCAATCGGAGAGCGGTTGTGGCCAGAAGGTGCCGGGGTGAGAAGTACCAAGTCCGAAGAACATGAGCTGGTCCCTGCTGACGCAGTGGCACGAGCGCTGGCCAAGTTTATGGAGCCTGGAGGAGCTGGGGATGCAGCGAGGAGTAGGGTCAAGGAGCTCTCCGCAAAGGCTCTTGCAGCCATGGCGGAAGGCGGCTCTTCCCACCGTGATTTGCGCCGTATGATTGATGATCTCATGGAAGCAAGAGCGGCTACTGTGTAATGCTGGGACATCCCCTTCTGTCTGATTGTGAGCTCGGGGAATGTCCTGTTGTATCTGCTGTCGGATTTTGGTTATTTGGTAAAGTAATTTGATTTGTATTAATAAGAGCTCAACTATATTCGAACATAACTGTTAGACTATATTTAGCATTTGTAATGGGTCGTAGTCCACAAGATCTCTCCCCTTCCATGTAGGCATGAAGACTGTAACTAGTGATCTATAGTGCTTCGGCACTCGCTATATGTATCTCAAGTACTCGAGTAATAATCATCCATTCATTCTAGTAATTCTACCGTGTTCACAATCTTTCATGGTAATCGAGCTTAGGCTTTTTTTTTTCCTCTCGCTTCGCTCAGCGCGCCCGGAGAGATCGGTCTCCGCCCGGGGCAGCGCCCTGTCAACTCCCGCGGCGATCTTGAATCCGCCGCCATCCTCGCGCGTCTAGAGCGGTGGCAGATCGGAAGTACCTGCGTCCTCCACCCGGGAATCCGTCCCCCGACGATCCCGACCTGCGGTGCCGTGGTGGCGGCCGGTCAACCTCCGGCGCCCGTGCACTACCCCCGTGCCGTCGTGGTGGCGTGCGGGGGGCTCGGCGTGGCGTGCCCGACCTCATCGCCCCGGCGGACTGCGTGGCTCCGATCCTTCAACGCCCGTCGTCGCTGGACCCGCCGTCCCCATCCGTCGCCACCGGCCAGGGACCCGTCGTCGTGGCCCGTCGTCGCGACCTCCGCGACCTCCACGCGGCGTAGCGATCGTGACTCCTCCGCGACCTCCGCGACGCTGTAACACCAGTGTTTTTGCATCATTTTAAAATTCACTAAAAATTTGAACTTTTCGAATTACAACTAAAACTTGATTTAATTTCCGCTAAACCGAAACCCTCTTTTCGAAAACCTGCATGTCATCATATAGAAAAAATTAGGTTTCTCTTTGCTTGTTGCTTGATGAGCTTTATGGTCGAGAGGATGCAAGGTAAGTCCTAGATTCGAATTATGGAAAACATTGCATGAGAATGATTTACAATTTATTCTCGGGAATAACAAATACCAAAACACGTGTGTACAAAAAATATATATGAATATTTTTATAAGCACAATAAATAAATATTCTCGATTTATGAAAATCACGAGAATATAAGTGTGCTTTTGTATAAATATTTATAATATATACAATACACATGAAATGATAGAATTGGGGGATAAAGTGTGTATACCTATATATGTGAATATTTATATGAGTACAAATAAATAAACATTCTCAAGATAAATGTCATGAGAATATACATGTACTTGTATAAATATTTATAACATGAATATATATGTGGCATACATAAAATGATAGGAGTGAAGAAAGGAAAGGAAATAGAAAGAAAGGGAAATAATAAAAGGAAAAAGAAATAGGAAAGAAGAAAGCAAGCAGCAAGCTCCTGGGCTCACTCTTTCCTCTCCCCTCCTTTCCGGCCCGGCCCAAAGAGCCTCCCTCTTTTCCCTCTCCACGACCGGCCAGCCCCACGACCAAGGCGGGCCCGGCCCGCGGCTTCCCTTCCTTCTCTATCTCGCCGACAGACGGACCCCACGCCAGCTGCCGTCTTCCTCCTCCCCTCCCGCGACGACGACCAGCGCCAGGCGTCGCCCGAGCACTCGCTGCCCTGCGTGACGAAACGCACCGAGTGGCGACGATCGAACACGGCGTCCGGCGGGCCTCACCGCCGAGCTCACCACAGGAGAGTCGGGCGCGCCGGTCTGTGTCCGGGACTGCCTAAGGACGCCCGCGGCATGGCCACCCGCGCTACCGCCGCTGCCGCCGGCCAGCCACGACACCGCCACCACCCGAAGTCGAACAAATATTTCTGCGGACACAGAATGTGCTAGAGGCGCACCGGGCCCTACGAAGCCACACCCTGACATGCACAGAGGCCACGCCAACGCCAAGACAACCAAGGCGGCTAGCCGCTGCCGCCATGGCGTGCCGGCATCCTGCCGCCAGGAGACGACTGACGCCGAGCCAGGGAAAGACCAGGCACGAGGAGCACGCGCAGCGTGAATGAGGCCCTGCAAATGCCTACCGAGGTCCACGCCGCTTCTGAGCGCCGGGTCGAAAATATCGTGCCTGCGAGGAGAGCGCTCACTTCGGGCCGCCCTATAAATAGGCCCCCTCGGGGTTTCAAACCACCTCGCCCTCACATCGACGAGCTCCGCCGGCGTGAACACATGGTGCTCGCCCGCTTCCTCTCCCCTCTCCCCTCCGGCGAGGAACTGAGTTTCCCCAACCGAGATTTCCGCCGCCTTAGGTCAAGGTGTCCCTTGGCCAGTTCATCGCAAGGGCGAAATTGGTAAGTCCAACGAAGTCGCCTAACCCCCTCTCCTATCGCTTCCTCCCCTTCTCCTTTGTTTTGGCACCGCACGTGCGCCGCGACACGACACGCCCAACTCCGCCTGCCGCCGCCGCCAACGTGGAAGAAGCCCCGCCGCCGCCACCACCTACCCCAACCAGCTCTCACGGCATCGAGGAGTCCAACGACCCTTCTACGAGGTTTGAGCGAGGGCAACGCATTCCGCTGAGGCGCCGCCGCTGGACCCGACGGACGGAACCGCCCACGCCGACGCCGACATCGAGAATTCCACACGGCCGGGACCAATCGACGACGACACGTCGCCCTCCCGTTTCCTCCGTCCCGACGCCCATCCCAGGCCACCGTGGCCTTCAGAATACACGTGGCGCCTCTACGCAGCCATCGTGGACCCACGTGGCACCCACGTGTGTGGAGGCTCTTCTGTGTACACTAATGTAATTGCTATGGCTACCCGAATAGTGTACACGAGGGTATTGTAAATCATATTTCCCCGTGTCGAAAAATTCCCGGAAAAAATTTGTAAATTCATTATTTGATTTATAGAATTTTATCATGTAATTGGTTCCAATTTTATTACATGATAAAATTATATTATAATATTACCCTAATGATTAATTAGGGATTAATATTATAAAATCCATATCTCATGCATACTAACTCCGTTTTCAAGCTGTGAAACGACTTCCATAATTCATAAAAAATCTAGCTCTATGCATCTAACCCATTGCCACCATAATGTTCTATGTTTGTTTTATATGTCATAGTTCAAGCTAGGGTTTACCGCCAATCAAGTAGATTCGACGACCCGCTTAGAAGCTTCCCCGCTCGAGCAAAGCTAGGAGCCGCTCGACGCCGTGTCGATTCGTAAGAACCTCCTGTGCAAGTCCTTACCCCCCCTTAATCATGACCTTAAGTAATGAGATGATGATGATGATAATCGGATTAGTATAGTATGGTATGAGCCCGATAATGTAGCTATGGGGCTAAGCCGATGACGCACTCATCCACATTATCTACGCCATACGTTATAATCAAGTATAACCTAAGATCGCCTAATGAACCCTAACCAACAAAAGAGGTGGGTGATAGTAATTCATTGTGAGATGGGTTACTACGGAATTGCCGTGAGGGGATTCCCTCGAGAGATACTCGCCTCCCTAAGGACCTGCTTCATAGACCTTCTACCTAGTGCGATATTTCAGACAGCACATGCCGTATATGGGATCTAAGCTTGATTCACACCCCGCTGGGTTGAGGTATAATTGGGATCCAAGGTGGCCTGAGTAGGCAAACGACCTATTAGGAGCGTATACATGGGAGAGGGCCCCATGGTCCCTGGCGTGGATGCCGAGTGATCTTCCACGTAAGTGTTTGGGCGCAGGGCGCAATGCTAGGTGCACATGTTTATGATTGATGATTGGGTTAGTGTTGACAGATAATGCTTGGGTAATAAGGTATTACCCAGAAGCCGGGGTGATTTGGTATCACCATATTGTCTAGGATGATGCGCCATCCTTCCAACCCCCGAGAAGTCGTGGTGAAGATTATACCAATATACCTAGAGTAGCACTCAAGCTGGTACGATCTCGTTGGACCTCTCGTCGACCACCGATCATGGAAGAGGATGTGTCCATCGTGTGGGGAAATTTGTACAACCTCTCGCAGAGTTTATTGAATCTATTCGAATAGCCACGCCCTGAATGGGCGAATGCTAGGAAAGAACATCTATGATTAGAAATAACTAATGTTTGTGATGATGTGAAGGTGATGACATGAGATAATCCCTGAACTAGTAAGAGCAGCTTTAGAGACTCGCTAGGCCCAAACCCATAATATACCAAACCACCCCCCGTTTGGACTTGCCGAGTACCTTTGTACTCACCCTCTCGCTTTTTACAGATATCGGCATATCCGGGTTGCAAGGTCGTCGTCAAGTAGGAGAACAACGACGAGGAGTACGCAAGACGCTGCCTAGGAGAAAAGACGAGAGCCCGTGATTTCCATCCGCGCCAAGTTGCCCGTGGAACATGGAGTAGTGCCTGCACGGCCTAGCACCTTAGCGCACCTCGCCACGTAGATAAACCATCGTCACGCTTGGCTACTCGATCAATATAATCCGTAGTGGTGTCTTCATCACCGCCAGAAGATCTTCTATCCTATGTCAATATATGCTCTAATAGTTTATCTATAACTGATTTCCATTTATCGTGACTGCAAACGAACGGTAGCGTGATCCCGCGCCAATACGCGAGATTAAGGTCCCATTTAAAGTGGGCGTGACACGCGATCGCGACCCTCCGGTGACGCCGCGATCACGCGCCCGGCCGCGACAAGCGCGATTCTGCCCGCGACGCTGGCGACTCCGTCTCCACGCGCGACGCTGATGATCCCACGCCGGCCGCTGACTTCACGCCTCAGCACGACGCACAATACCGCTGCCCGCCCGGCCCAAATTCCGCCTTACGTCGCTGCACGCGCGATACCGAGCCCGGCCGCTGACTCGTCTCCGCGCCCGCCTGCGTCTCCGCCGCCGCTCCGCCCGGTGGCCATCCCGATCCGGCCGCAATCACGCGGTGCGCCACGCGGTTATCCGCGCCGCAGACGTGAATCTTCTTCGACGATCGCTTTCGCATCGCCGCGCCGCCTTCACTGATCGCCGCGTGGCCTTCGACCTCCGATCGCAATTCTGCCATTTTTCTTATTTTAGCTCGCCTTGCATGCTCCTTCCTATTTTTAGTCGCGGGTCACGGCGCAAACGCACGCACAGCTCAATCGCGACACGCTGCTTCCGCTTGCTCATTTTCCTAGCATCGCGCCATCCGGCCACGCATGCAACCACTCCATCGCGCTTATGACGCTATCAAGATTGCGCGCCCACCGTCCGTCGACTACCGCGCTCTACCGTCCGACATTGGCGCTTGTACCTTCGACCGCGGATCGTGCCGCATGGTGACACGGACGGTGCCCTAGGACGCCCGCCTCGCGCGCCCACCTTGTCGCCGCGGCGACATCGCCTTCCACCGACTCGCCGCCGCCCACCGACACGGGACACCTTCGCCAACTTCGCCCCATCGTCAGATCTCGCCGAAAGCACACTCCGGGTCTGACAACCGACAAAAGGCGATCCACCGGGCTCCCGCGGACGCCCGCCTCAGACGCGCTCTTCCCGAAACAACAAAGCTGCTGTTTTGTCGCCTCATCGCCGCAGCACCGCCGCTCGGTGTGTCCACTTCGCCGGCGTTGCATCTACACCGCCGCCCCCGTGGCATCGACGGCCGTAAGGCGCGCGCTCGCGCCATCGCGGCCGGTGGTTTCGCCGACGCGCCCGCTCGGCTCGCACAAGGTCTTCGCCCGACAATTGGGTTCGCCATCGAAGCCGCGCCTACCTCGCCGTCGAAAGCATCGCCGCCCTCGTGAGATCGTCGCCGAAATACACTCGATGCGCTGTTACCGCAGACCGCCTTCCTTCGGCCCAAAGACAACCACATGGTTAGCCCTCTTCCTTGTACGCCCAGATGGCAACACCGACGCTATGCCTTCGCCCCCCGACGCACAGCGGCTTGACCGCATCGACTTAAGATCGACCGCTCCCGCCCCGCTCCGCCTCGACAAGGCCGTCGCGCTCTTTCTACGCCCACGACGGCCCCCGACGGGCGCCGACTTCGTGAGATCGCTCCTCCCATGACGACCGACGCCACGCGTCTCCTCGCCACCACCATGGCGCCCCCCTCGTGGCGCCGCAGCCTCCATCGACAAGGCAACCCGACCACAACTACGCTTGACCGCGCATCTTCAGCACGGCCATCGACCACGGCTTGTACGCCTCACGCCGGCTACGCCGACATTGGCACCAAGGGCTATCATTTGCATGAGTCTCGCAGCTCCATCGCAACGCCCGCACCGTGCCAACTTGTGACTGTGGGGGGGAGTCGCTTTAACTTCTTCTCCGGGGCCTCATTGTTTTGCGTGCTCCCACCGCGATTGCGGGGAATGTTAGACTATATTTAGCATTTGTAATGGGTCGTAGTCCACAAGA
Source organism: Hyparrhenia diplandra (assembly GCA_015847255.1). Lineage (NCBI taxonomy): Eukaryota > Viridiplantae > Streptophyta > Magnoliopsida > Poales > Poaceae > Hyparrhenia > Hyparrhenia diplandra. The sequence continues at coordinate 189,623 of JADLZK010011592.1, read as the reverse complement.
TCTCTCCCTTCCATGTAGGCATGAAGATCGTTAACTAGTGGCCTATAGTGCTTCGGCATCGCTATATGTACCGCGCACTCGAAAGTAATAATCAATCATTCCCACACTTTCAATAACAGCAGATAATGTCTACCTGTCTAAGCCTAACAGCCTCGATTGGAGCATGTCAACCTCTGCCCGTCGTGTGTTTTGTGCAGGATTAATCTTTGTTTCAGGAAACTTCACGTAGTGTTTTTTTTTTTTTGTTGAATCACGCACTGTATTTGTCAGAATACGCGTGTTTGTGAGACAGTTTTTTTAATTCTTTTATCTGTCATGTTAATATATGTTATAGAATTGTGAATTTTCCGTGTCGTGATCAAACGACAAGCAAAGCTTGCGTGAATCATGGTTAGATATGAAGCTAGATGCGCAGCTTCTTTCCTGGCTTAGCTTTGGCTGTGACTAAGTGGCCATTCCCTTCAGTAAGGCGAAGCTAAGGCTTGCCATTGGGGTCTGCTGACCCCAACAAATTTTGAAAAAACAAAGGAAAAAATATTATACATCGTTGCTATTTGCTCCTAACGACCCTAGCCTGTTTCACAAGACTCCGGCGATCTTCTTGCCTAGCTTCGCCAAGTTTGTGGTTTGTTCAGGATTTGGTGCTGGAAAAAGGAAGGATGGTCTTGATTCATGCACGGACAAAGCTTCAGCGCGTCAATCTCGTTGCATATCTATATGTAGGACCGTGCTATTTAGGCTCAGGAGGGACGACGGCGGCCGGTGTTGGGGCTTGGGCGGCGAGAAAGGCGCGGCGGGCGACCGAGGAAGGCGGTGGGAGCTGGCAGGGATCGGGTCGGCGGTGGCAGATTGGCGACGATTTTTGCCCGGTATAGTTATACATTTGGCCGCCCCCATGTCCGGTCCGAGGCACGGTCCGCCCGGATGTGCGGGCTACGGGCGGCACGGCCTGATCGCCGGACCGGCCATATGGGCTGTCGCCCCAGCCCGTGGGCACGGTGCTGGTCCGCCTGCGGGGAAAGGCGCCCGTGGACGGCCTGGGCGCTGCCTAAATATAGATGGCCATGCGCTGCCTAACCCTTCCCCCCCTGTCACCCAATTGCCTAAATATAGATGGTCATCCGGCGCTGCTCCTGCCGCAGCCCCTCCCCATGCCCATGCAGCCGAGCAACCATGAAGTCGCTGGGGCCTTCTACGGCGACGCGGCGTAGAGTGAGCAGCACGCGGCGGCGACGCCGCGGGCGCAGAGCAGAGCATGCGGCCTCTGGGTAACAATCGTGTTTTTGCATCATTTTAAAATTCACTAAAATTTGAACTTTTCGAATTACAACAAAAACTTGAATTATTTTCCGCTAAACCGAACCCCTGTTTTGAAAACCTGCATTGAAACCCTCACCATCTAGAAAATAGGAAACCATGTTTGTTGCTTGATGAACCTTATGGTGACCAAGGATGCAAGGTAAGCTCTAGATTTATTTATGGAAGTATTTTGCATGAGAAAAGATTTACTTAATTTCTCTCGAGTAAAGTATCGAGTCACGTGTGTACCAAATATATATATATATGAATATTTTTATGAGCACAACAAATAATTATCCTCGACAATAAGTCACGAGAATACGTGTGTGCTTGTATAAATATTTGTAATATATAATACACATGAAATCACGAGAGATCGGGAAAAATGTGTGAGCACATATATCTAAATACACACCTATTTGTACAAGTACAATTAAATAAATATTATCATGAATGAAAGTCATGAGGATATGAGTGCTTGTATAAGTGTTTACAATATATATGTACATCCACAAAGTAATAGAGAAGAGAAATGAGGAAAGAATAAAGAAACAAGGGAGAGGAAAGAAATGGAAAAAGGAATGGAATAGAAAATGAGACACGGCTCATTTCCTCCTCCCCTCCATCGCCCGGCCCAACTCGGCCACCTTCCCCTTCCCGCGCAAGCAGTTTAAGCAGGCGGCCCAAATGACAGGATCGGCCCCTCGAGGCAGCCAAGCCCGGCCCATCTCACCTCCCGGCTGCCAACAAGGGGCCCTGAGCCGCCAGCTCCGCCCCCTTCCTCCGATCACAGCCGCGACGCTCGTGCCCTAACCGACCTCCCGCTCGGTCCTCGGCCCCACTCGCGGCCAGGGAACGCCACCGCAGCAGACGGAACGCAGCCGCTTGCCCGAGACACCGCGTCAGTTTCTACCGCCAGTTGTGCGCCCGAGACGCCAGCCCACGCCAACGCTGAAGACGCCAAAGGGCCACACTCGCCACGCCACCATCCGAGAGGAGCAAGGACCGGGGAGCGTAAAGGGCGCCGACCTCGCCACGGAGCCATTCCTGCCGCCATCCCGCCGCACTCGAGCACCGGCTCAACGCACACGCCGCCATGGCGTACCACTCGCCGCCACGCACCGCCGAAAGCGCCGCCTGGGGACGTGACTACGACCACCGCTCACGGAAAGCATGGAGCACGTCGCGTCGGCGAGCCCGCACGCAGTGAAGCCCACTGGGAGTCCACGGAACAGCAGCAAAGACGATGCCTGAAAAGACGGCGGGCGCGAGCAAAAATCTCGGCTGCAAGCACCTCGTGGCAGCGCCTATAAATAGGCCTCTCCGGCTCACCATCGACCTCGCCACTCCACCCATCAAGGTCCGCGCGTGACCGAACGTGCGGTGCTCCTCTCCGCGCCTCCCTTCCTCCCTCCCTCACGCTATCCGGTTTTTCCCAAAACCGAGAGGAGCGCCGCCAGCCAGAAGGCATGACTAGGGTTCGGCGTTTCCAACGAGTCGGTCGCCTAGGGATGGAATTGGCAGTCGCGATACTCGCGACTCGCATCCCGCTTCCCACTTATTTTCTCCTCGCTTCCTTTGAATAGCCCGATTGAGCACCACCGCCGGAGCCGGCCCGGCTCTCCGCCGCCGTGGGGGAACCCCTACCCGACCATCCTACTACCCGCCAACGGGCCTGAGTCGCGGAGCCCTTACGCCGCTCCAAGACGGCGGCAAAGGCGCAAACGGCCGATTCCGGAAGCTCCCATGAGCGCCGCCGGGAGAGGCGGACGAGGACAATCACGACCCGGCCTCGCCGCTATGACTCAAAGCGGGCGAACCAGCGACACGGACACGCCGCCCCTCCGCCTCCCTTCACCAAACGCCGCCACCGCGCATCGGCCGGTCCACGACGACGTCGTGCGCCCACGTGCAGCCCACCGCGGGCTCACCTGACCCACATGGCACCCACGTGAGACGCTTCGTGGTGAGGCACCTATTTAATTGCTATGTACCTCGGCGAGTGTACAAAAGTTATTATAAGTACACCTTCCCATGTCGGAAAAATTCGAGAAAATTTTGTAAATTCATTATTTGATTTATAGAATTTTATCATGTAATTAGTTCCAATATTATTACATGATAAAATTATATTATAATATTACCCTAATGATTTAATTAGGGATTAATATTATAAATTCCATATCTCATGCAATTTAACTCCGTTTTCCGTTTTGAAAACGACTTCCATAATTCATCTAAAATCTAGCTCTATGCATCTAACCCATTGCCACCATAATGTTCTATGTTTGTTTTATATGTCATAGTTCAAGCTAGGTTTATCGCCATCGCAAGTAGGTTCGATGACCGATTAGGAGTTTCCGTTGAGCAAAGCTAGAACGCTCGACGCCGTGTCGATCCGTAAGAATCTCCCGTGCAAGTCCTTACCCCCTAATCATGACCTTAATAATGTGATGATGATGATGATGATGATGATGATAATTGACTAGTAAATAGTGGTATGAGCCCCGATAACGTAGCTATGGAGCTAAGCCGGGATGACGTAATCATCCACGTTATCTACGCTCATACGTTGTAATCAAGAGAAACATGAGAATGCCTAATGAACCCTAACCAACAAAAAAGAGGTGAGTAGTGGTAGTCCGGTAGAGCCTAAATACCACGTCGGGAATCGCCGCGAGGGGTTCCTGCGGAGAGATACTCGCCTCCCCTAAGGACCGGTTCATAGACCTTCTACCTAGTGTAGTATTACGTAAAGCCACACGCCGAGATGGGGCGGCTTGATTCCACACCCCGTTGGGTTGGGGTATAATTGGAGCCAAGGTGGCCTGGCGAGGCGAACGATCTATCGGGAGTCGAATTCGGATGCTATGTGATCTTCTTAGAGGTCGGGTTGGCGTGGTTGCTATGTGATCCTCCACGTAAAACAATTGGCGCTTTGATATTGTATACAAACTTATGAGTTGGCGGATGCTAAGTGATCTTCCGCGATGCTATGTGCTAATGGGATGCTAAGTGATCTTCCCATTTCCAACCCCCGAGAAGTCGTGGTGAGGATTATACCAAGATACCTAGGAGGCATCCAAGCGGGTACGGAATCTCGTTAGGCCTGTCTAAACCAGGTCATGATGGTGAAGACAACGCCTATCGTGTGGGGAAATTTGTACACCTCTCGGAGTTACTTAAATCTATTCGAATAGCCACGTCCTTGGAATGGGCAAGTGCTAGGCCGAACATCTATGATTAGATATACACTTTTGATGGCTAACCTGTGGTGTCATGACAGTGACGAGATGAGATAACCCTAAACTAGCGAGAGCGATTTTAGAGACTCGCTATGGCCCAAACCCTTAATAATTACAACCCCTGGTTGGGACTTGCACGAGCACGTTTGTACTCACCCCTCTATTTTTCTGAGATATCGGCACATGTGAAGGTAAGATCGACGACAAGGTAGAGGACAGCGTATCGTAGGAGTTCGAGAGGTGTTTGCTTAGGGAGAAGGACGTTGAAGCCCGGATTTCATCCATGCACAAGTGCACTTTTATGAGTGCGGGCAAAGTCATAGTTAATCCACCGCTTCTGGTCGACCAACTCGATATTGTAACCCAACTTGGTGACCCTTCGTCGCCCTTTGTAAGCCCCTTTCCATCCTATATTTCTATAGCTCGGTTTACTATTAATTCTGGTTACCATCATACTGTTACTAATAGGCGTGTTTGTGGCGTGATCCCTTGCAAACACGTGTGGATTAATCCACCCATTAAAAGTGGGGGCGTGACACTTTCGGCGCAGCGGCTGCGCGGCGCAGGGACCAGCGGGAGCAGCACGCGGCGGCGGCTGCTCTTACGATTCTTCCCCTTCCCCTTCCCTCTGCTGACGGCTGGCACGGCGGCACGATGGCCGGTAAAATGGCCCGCGGCTGGGCCTGGCCATGGGCCGAGAGCGTGGCACGAGCACAGTGGAGGCACGACCCGGCTGGCCCGTGGCCCGGCGTGGCGGGCACGGACCAGGTTGGCACGCCCGATCGGGCCGTTGTACATCTATACTGCCCGGTGCGGATCATGCGGCGCTCGGCGTCAATTTGTTGAAGGCCGGGGATTGCGAGCGCTCGGTGCTCGTCGGCGAGTGCGGACTAGGGACCGCACCTGCACGAGCACGGGCCGCCATCATCAGACAGCAGCGGTCGATTCACATGAGCCGGTCTCCAGGCGCTACAGGTGATGCTATATGCATTGTCATAGCAGAGGAGTGTGAGACTGGCACGCATCAGTGCCCATCCTGCTTCCTGTTCGAGGCCGAGGTCCTGCCCTTCATAAGCTGTTGCGGGTTTTTAATTTCAATGCAACTTGGATAATACGGCCACAGGGAGCCAGTAGACATCAGTTCTTTTTTTTTTTTTTGACAAGAACACATATATTATATTATTCCAGCGAACAAGTTACAAAGAAGACCTCGAAGGAGATCCTTTTACAACTAGGTTCTGCAGCTTCTAAAGACAGGAGCAGCTTCATCCAAATAGCTGGTGAAGATGGAACCGCCGGTGAGATGGCGCAGGGGCTTCGAAGACGAGGCATACGCCGGGGCGGAGGGGCCGCGCAAAGCGTCGGCTGTTGAAGGGACCGTCGCGCCCGAAGGTCGGCACACACCGGCGACCGAAAAATGAGGATAAACTCGTCACCGGAGGTTGATTGAGCATGCCGGGATCCCAGGTGAAGGCGGTGGACTCGAATCCACACCAGTGGAGAAGCTTGTAGGTGAAAACGAGAAGCCGCAGCAGAAGACACCGCTGGAACAACAGTGGGGCGAGATGGCGGTGAACGTAGAGGCGAGTTGTGGCTACCGGATCTCGTAAGCGATGCGAGCGAGGTGAGGCGAGAGGAGCAGGGACAAGATCCGTAGGGTGGGTGGTGAAGTAACAGAAACAGAAAAAAGAAAAAGGAAAAAAACATACTCTTCGTAGGAAGTTTCTAGGTAGGGGATGAGACTGAGGCGGCGGCAACTGTTAGTGGAGGCAGACATGCAGCGAAACACGCGTCCACCTAACACACTTCTCCCTTCGCATGAGTTGCACGCGTCGCTGGTGGGACCCATGGTGGCTGGTGGGGCCCAGCAGGATGGAGGCCGAGGGGCGTTCGGTTGCCATGCAACCCGAAAAACTTTGGGTTGGAGCTATCAAAGACATTTCGTTTGTATTTGGTAATTATTGTCCCAACATACATTAACTAAGTTCAAAAGATTCGTCTCAAGACTTTTCAGCTAAACCGTACAATTAGTTTTGTTATTTACCTATGTTTAGTGATCCATTTATGCGTTAAAATCCGAGATGTGACATATCTTTACAAAGACTTTTTACGTTTGCTTTTGCCTTTGCATGGGAAGTGAACACTCTGCGAAGAGGAAATCCCGAAAAAATCCTGGCGTCCAGAGGAAGCCAAGAATCGTTCCCTATTTCCTCTTCTTCTCCCTTGTGAAATTCTAGTCAATAAATGATATGAAGTTTCTTTTTCTTCTCCATCTATCTCTCCTTCTTGGAAGCTCTAGGAGTGGTTGAGGTGGCGCTCGCACCAGCAGCCATGGCCATCAAGCTGGACATGCGCGCATGCGCCATGCATGCAGAGCCCCACGAAGCAGCATCTGGTGCCAGGAGGACATGTCGCGCGCGCCGGCATGTAAGACACCTCCTGGCCCGCCCGGTCAGGCTCCATATGCGCGGCTGGCCTGCCTGCGCGCGGCTGCGCTCTGCACGGCTGCATGCGTTCGCAGATGTACGCTCTGCGGTCACCGCCCCCGGCTCATCGGCTGCGGCGTTCACGGACAAGCCGTTCCGCGCCGGCGACCAGCACAGGGGTCCGACCCGTTCGCGGCGGCGCTCCCCACAGTCTGCGACAGCATCCACGACGATGACGCCTACGCCAACGACCTTGCCGCCCGATGTCTGCAGGGATTCGGCAGCTGCCTCGCCTTCTCCCACCTCGACTCGTCTGATCGACGGCCGGCGCGGAGTAGACATCAGTTGTCGATTCACAGTAGCTACGACAAACGACGTGTAATGCCATATCGTGCACACATCCTACTTCTACCTACTACTACTTCTACCATAATATAAAATAGTCGCCATGATCGCCATAAAATAGCAAAGTACCCAGCTTGTTGCAGAGGAGCTGCAGAGCAAGAGTACCCAGCTTGTTGCAGAGCAAGGAAATGGCTTCCGCTAGGCAGAGCAACAAGTTCCGCATCCTCCTCGTGCCCTTCTTCCCCACTAGCCATATCATCCCCTTCACCGACTTGGCCTTCCACCTCGCCACAGCCCGCCGAGACGACGTCGAGGCCATTGTTGCTGTCACTCCGGCGAACGCCTCGGTAGTTCAGTCAGCCCTCGCTCGGCGTGGCGCCAGTCAAGCCACGGTCAAGGTCGCCACCTACCCGTTCCCGTCCGTGGACGGCCTTCCACCAGGGAGTGGAGAATTACTCCACGGTCAAGGCCGACGACGCCTGGCGCCTCGATGCCGCCTGCATAGACGACAAGCTGATGCGGCCAGGGCATGAAAGTGTTATCAGGGAGCACTCGCCGGACCTCATCATCAACGACCTGTTTTTCTGGTGGAATGTCGATGTCGCTAATGACATCTGTGTGCCATGCATCACGTTCCATGTCATGGGGACCTTCCCAATGTTGGCCATCTTTAACTTGTCACATGTTGATGCTGGCGGTGTGATCGATTCCCCAGGCGGCGGCGTGGTGACTCTTCCGGGGCTTCTACCGCCACAAATCCAAGTCCCAATCACCGAGCTACCTGACGAGCTAAGGAAACAACCAATGCCTGAGGAGTATCGTGCCAACTACGACCGGGTACACTCGGCGTACAAGAGGTGCTTCGGACTTGTTGTTAACACTTTCTTTGATTTGGAATACATGCACTGCGATATGTTCGTAAGAAATGGTTACGTGAAGCGGGCCTACTTCGTCGGCCCGCTATCATTGCCGTCGTTGTCACCGCAGGCGGCAACCGGCGGCGTCTATGACAACTCACGGTGCATCGACTGGCTGGACAAGAAGCCACCCCAGTCGGTGGTGTACTTGTGTTTTGGTAGCTTGACTCATGTCTCCGAGGCTCAGCTCCGTGAGCTAGCTCTTGGGTTAGAGGTCTCAGAGAAGCCATTCCTGTGGGTGATTAGGTCCGAGACATGGGTGCCGCCAGAGGGTGGAAGGAACGTGTTGGGGATAGAGGGGTGGTCGTCACCGGCTGGGCTCCGCAGACTGAGATATTGTCTCATGTCGCAGTGGGTGCATTTGTGACGCATTGCGGATGGAACTCGGTCCTGGAAACCGTGGTGGCTGGCGTCCCGGTGCTGACATGGCCTATGGTGTTTGAGCAATTCATCACAGAGAGGTTCGTGAACAAAGTGCTGGCAATCGGAGAGCGGCTGTGGCCACAAGGTGCCGGGGTGAGAAGTATAAAGTCCAAAGAACATGAGCTGGTCCCTGCTGACGCAGTGGCACGAGCGCTGGCCAAGTTTATGGAGCCTGGAGGAGCTGGGGATGTAGCGAGGAGTAGAGTCAAGGAGCTCTCCGTGAAGGCTCTTGCAGCCATGGCAGAAGGCGGCTCTTCCCACCGTGATTTGCGCCGTATGATTGATGATCTCATGGAAGCAAGAGCGGCTACCGTCTAATGCAGGGACAACACCTTCTGTCTAATTGTGAGCTCGGGGAATGTCCTGTTGTATCTCTGTTGTCAGACTTTTTCTTGTTTGGTACAGTAATTTGGTTTGTATGTACTAATAAGTGCTCAACTATATTCGAACAAAGAGTGAGAACATGAAATTTATTGTTCAAGGGTGCCGGCCAGAAGCTAGAGATTGCAGGTCTGCCTTCATTAATTTTAGTCTTTGGTTAAAAACTGGATTTGTACTGCCTTGGATGTTTTGGTCAGTTGTCGTGTTTGTTCTTCTGTACTGAACTAATCTACCATTTTCTAAAAAACTATATTCGAACAAAGCAGCAAATAATGTCTGCCTGTCTAAACCTACAGCCTCGATTGGAGCATGGCATCCTCTGCCCGTCGTGTGTTTTGTGCAGCGTCCGTCTGATTTCAGAGGGGAGGAATCGTCCGCCGGATCCAGCGTTTTTTTTAGTATCCCGTCGGATCCAGCGTTAAGCTTCTTTTCTCAGCATAGTTTTACGTAGCTTCAACTATTGGAGCTTTCGTGAACCCAAAAATAAAATTGGAGCTTTGGACAGGGACATTTGATTGTGTTGCCAAAAGAGACGATGAATGAGCGAGCGTTCAGAGTTCACTGGTTCAGAGATCGGACCGTGCATGTCGGCTCAAAAGTCTCGATCACTCAGTTTTTCTATGTTCCACGAGTGATGAATGCAGAATATTTAAACACTCACTGCCACACAGAGATCAGATCACCACACTGCTGACCGTGTTGTGTATTACTCCCTCCATACTAGTATTAGAAATTGTTTAGGACATGATTTTGCATACCAATAAGTCATTAATTTAAGTTAATTTTTCTATGTCTACCCTTATTAAATGCTTTTTGCGGTATTCTTTATATCATAAACAAACCAAAGGCAGATTGGCTAGGCCAGTGTGGTGGGCGCAATTAAGGTAGGGGCAAAACGTCCAGCAGCACCGCATGCGGGGACAGACGACATCTATGTTTACATTTAGGGCGAATACACGTTCTCCAAAACACAACTTTGACCTCTTATTATTACTAGCAAAAATATGCCCGTGCGTTGCACGGGTCATACGTGTCGATATAATGCTTGATGCCTCTCATCCGAGTATACAATTGTAGTATCTGTTCATACACGCATTACTTACGCACGCACCACCACCGCGCACAAACGGATATCTGACTACACACGAGACTTGAAAGTTCGCGTCATTCAAAAAAGGCAACGAAGTTTGTCGCAAGGCCTAAAAATCCAGATAAAGGTTAGGGAAAACCAGGTGGGAAAATCATGCGTCGAGCATGGCTCGAACACACGATGGGGAGAGCTCACCAAACGAGCTACCGCTCGTTCCCCCAACTCAAAACTTCTAAATATAGGGTAGTACAATACCAAATTAAGAAAGCATAGAATAATCTATCCCTAATACATAATTTCAAAAAATTATGTTCTATCCACCAAATCTAGCAATTTTAAAACTTTATGAAAAACAAAATGTGACCGCAAAGGTAGTGATGACGTGACCTTAATGTATGTTTTTATTTGATTTATTTATGGTAAATTTGGATCGCGGGTCATGATCCTAATTTAGGGTTCAAAATTTTCCTCATAAATTGTTGCCAACGTGACAGAGCACATGGTCAATTCGTGTCCGTCTGACAACAAAAAGAAAATGAAAAAAATCGACGGATCCTCTAGCTAGGAGCGCCCGTGACCCACTCGTTCTGTCTCCGCCGCACATACTCGTGTTCCTCCTCTTTCACTCGTTCCTCCTTCCCTTCCAGCCGCCGGCGCGCCGCACATATCGAGAAGGATGGCGGTGATCTGGCACACGGGGCACAACGTCAGGAGCTGCGGTTCGCGACGGCAATGCCCCGTCGGCAGCTCGCGAGGCTGAGTCCCCGGCGGCGGCAGGCGAGGGCGCATCCCCGGCCATGCTCGCGCGGATCTCGCTGGGCTGGGCGGCCACGGCCTCCACGGCGAGCAGGCCGTCTGGTGAACAGCGGGTCTTGGGATGCGGTGAGGCCTTGCCTCGATTCAAATTATGATGGCCGCCTTGACTCGATTCTGAATTATGTGGTCTCGATCTAGAGTAAATATTGTACTCTATTTGGTCTCAATCTGAATTATGATGGCCCTGATTCCGTGTTCTACTCTTTTTGATTTGGTATTGGTCTTGATTTGGTATTGTACTCTATATTTTTGTCCTAGAAATTTTCTGCTTTTATTAGTACGTGTTCGATTGAACCTCCCGGTCTTCTCAGACTCGGTCTCTTGTGCGTCGATGACGGAGAGGCGGACGAGAGGGGAACAAGCGGACAGAAAAGATTAGGGGAGGCAGACAGAAATCAGGCAGATTAGCGAGAGAAATTTTCTCTCTTTAATAGTAGGTATAGATAAAAGTATTTATCGATGAGTGATATATGTATATTTTTTTATGAAAGCATTTTTCAAAGACAAATCTATTTGTATAGGTTTCACATTCTGCAAACTCAACAATATAAAAGTTATTGATGATTTATATTCCTAATGTTTGATCCAATCCTTATCCTAAACGTCGAGCTTTTTGAGTATCGAGGGAGTACATGGCAGCGGATAATGTCTCCCTGTCCTCGATTGGAGCATGGCAACGTCTGCTGTCGTGTTTACATCGCAGTAAAACTTCGCTTAGCGGACTTTTTTTTTCTTGAGTCACGTACTGGATTCATGTCTACAAAATGCGTGCCTGTGAGACAGATTTCACCCCATTTTTCGAATCAGCCATGCTATGGATTGCGAATTTGCCGTTGTCGATTCGGCTAGATTGGGCGGAATTGACACGTGAGTTGGGGAAATGGGGGAAGATGGGAGCGGCGGTGAGGCGGCGGCGGTGGGGGAGCGGCGGCGTGGCCCCCAGGGCCCCAGCGGGCGGCGGCGGCCGGGGGGGTGGCGGGCGCAGCGCTGGTGTGAGGAGGAGGAGCCTAAAGCTGAAAACGATAAATATGTTTTATTTTTTTGCTTGTCCCCTAGAGATTACATGCCTCTTGCTTATATAGCCCGACTAGTGGGACTTGTAATCTAAGCAATCTCTATAAGGTTTCCTTATACGACCGGAATACCTTTTACAAGCAATTTCCTATTTTATTATTTTCCTAATAGGGGTCTCCTTATAGATAAGATAGCCCCTTGCACACCAAAAAATTACCTAAGATAATCCTAACTTGAAGACGGTTTAACTCGAGTCGCGCGGGGGGGGAAGCGGCGTGCGGGCGCGGCGGCCCCCCCCCTGTGGCATCCCTGCCCCTCCGGGGCCGGGCGTCGCGTCACGGCCCAATTAGCCACTCTCGGGCTGGTCCAGTGCGGATCATGATATTTCCCCACCGTTCGACGAGGGCGGCGCGTCCGTGCCGCCCAACCCACCGGTGGTGGCGAAAGGCACATCGTGCGGGAAGCGACAATTCGGGTCCGGCAGAGGACAAGAGGGCCGCACTTGTCGTTGTCGCCGTTCTGATCTTGGAGTCCTAGTCGGAGAAGGAGAAGTCGAGGTGGAAACCGCCGGCAGACGCGAACTTGAAGCTCGGCGGGGGTTGCACGGAAGGAACGTTCAGCGCATGCACGACGCATGACGGGCGCCGAGGGTGCCCTGGACACTCGAGCATCCGGGCGAAGTCGGTGGAGATGTGTAGGTGTAAGTTCCTGCATCGCCACCTTTGCATGGAGTTGTCCGCGGTGACGTGTCGGCGTGGCGTGGCGGCGAGGTGAAGTCGGTGAGGCGCCGTGAGGAGATCGCTGGGTGTGCTTGACCGGGGGTTCCACCGCCTCTCCTTTGTTCACGGGCCAACCGTGATGTTGTCGATGCGCGGAAGAAGACGTCGCCGTTGTTGTCGAAGGAGGACGGTGGCACCCTCGATCCGCTCGTCGGGGCGCCTTGGAGAGAAGGGCAGCTTCTTAGGGGTAGCTTGATCCTCCGAGGGCGATTGGGGAGGTGACCCACTGCTACGCCGTCTGGTCGACGGTCTCCCAGCGGGAGTCTGGAAGCTCGGCGGCGGGGATGTATTGGCGGTGAAAGTACCTCCGCGGTGATGTCCGTAGCGGAGACTCCATTACGGTGCGGTTGATCGGCTCGATGGCGGGAGATGATCGAGCTCCTTGTTGGTAGTTGTGCCCAATTGCGGCCGCGGTGATCATGCCGCTTCTTTGTCGGCCCTCGATGTCTTCCATGGCAGCGGCAAGGCGTTCTTTGTCACGGCATCTACCTGGGGCGGCCGCTATGTCGCCGTCGAGGCCACAGGTGTTGCGGCGGTGATCGACGTTGCGGCGCCGGTGTCAGCATCCTTGGTGGCGTCGTGCGGCTCGTCGTCGTTAGCGGCGGGCAAGGTCGATGGCCTCCTCCAATCGAGCGAGGCTCGAACCATTCGGCGTGTTCTGAGTCTCGTCTCGTAGGCCTTCCATGAAGAGTCGACACGGTGGGCGCTATCCCTCGAGTTCATGGGTAGTGCATAGTTTTCGAAGGCGTCGATGTAGCCGTTCGGCTTGCCTCCCTCGAGGGCGGTCATCTTGCCCGGAAGTGTCGAGGTAGGTGGGCGGTCGAAGTGATGGCGTAGGCGGTGAGTGAACTTCGTCCCCACTTGATGGGAGAGTTCGTGCTTTTGGACGAATCCATGAACCGCATCAGCAATACCAACGAGGTGGAAGCGGCGTAACTCCGTGAAGTCGGCGGGCGTCTCCAAGTTAAGCCGAAGAAGAGTTCCAGCCTGCGGCCGTGCCGGTTGCCGGTGCCGTCGTACTCACGGACTTGCAGGCGCGTGACGTGAAGCGAGGGGGTGATGCCGGGTGGCACCATGGGCCTGGCGCGCCGCTGGTGGCGTGATCGGGGGCGGGTGGCGCTGGGGTAAAGGCGGGGGTGCGCGGTTGGCACCGTCTCTTGGGGGGCGTCTGCGGTTGTAGGTGTCGGTGGGGAGGAAGGGCGCCGGTCTTTGCGGTGTCGTTGAGGATGATGTTGATGGCGGCTGGAGTGTCACCCGGCAAGCGCCATCATCTTCCTCCGGTTTGGAGGACGACGGGGTTGGGCCGTCGGCGGAATCGACGCTGAGCGGGCGGCGGCGAGGCGGCGGCCGACCCGATGCCCGGCGGCGGCGGTGGGCTGTCCTCCGGCGTGAGTCGTCTGCGTCTGCCGAGGGTTCTCGGCGTGAAGAAAGCGTACTCCATCCGGCGTGGCGAGTCACCGATCTCATCGTGGCGCTGGCGATTGGCCGCCGGTTGTTGTCGAGGGCGCCTTTGGCGCCCAGCGTTGAACTCGCTTGATCTCGGAAGCCATGGGTGGTGGGAATCGTCACGGTCTCGGATACCGGCTATCCAGTCCGGCTAGATTGGGCCGGAATTGACCTTACGTGAGTTGGGGGAAATGGGGGAAGATGGGAGCGGCCATGAGGCGAGCGGGCGGCGGGGGCGCGGCGTGGCGGGCGACGGCGGTGCGCCGGGCGGGGCCGATGGGGTGGCGGCGCGCAGCGTGCGGGGAGGAGGAGGAGGGAGCCTAAAGGCGAAAAACGATAGATATGTTTTATTTTCTTGCTTGTCCCCTAGAGATTACATGCCTCTTGCTTATATAGCCCGACTAGTGGGACTTGTAATCTAAGCAATCTCTATAAGGTTTCCTTATACTGACTGAAATACCTTTTACAAGCAATTTCCTATTTTATTATTTTCTAATAAGAGTCTCCCCTTATAGATGAGATAGCCCTTTGCACACCAAAAATTGCCTAAGATAATCCTAGCTTGAAGACGCAAGCGAACTTCGGAGTCGCACGGGGAGAGGGAAAGCGGCGGCGGGGCCGGCCTCCCCCTCAGGCCGCGCCCCCGGCCTCTGGGCCGGCGTGACAGCCGTGGCGTCGGCCCAATTAGCCACTCTCGGGCTGGCCCAGTGCGGATCATGACAGCCGTCCCCGATCCCCGATCAAACAACAAGCAAGCATTATCTTTTTTTTCGCGATAACGCACACATATTTATTAAGCGAGAATAGAGTTTTGGAACAAACGAGACGAGAGGGTAGTCGCAAGATTACCGAACCTCGGAAACTAGAAATGCAAGAGACTGTGATTACATAAACCCAATTGGCGACAAGAGGGTAGCATGCAATCTTGCTCATGCCATCTCATCGCCCGGCTGCCGTGTTTAGGTTTAAGGCCGCCGGGTTAAAATCCCCATTGAGCGTAACATTGAGAACATTTTGCTTTTCGAAGGACATGTTCTCACGAACGCCCGTATGAATCGGGCCTCGATCTCAAAGATCGAGCGTCCTCATGCACCTGGATTCCTAGCTTCTTGAGTAACACATTATGTGCTTGCCGCGTCGTGATGGGCGCTCGCGGCTTGGCGCAATGCGCCCGGTCCTCCTCAACAATTGAATGAAGGCGTACCACGAGCATTGCGGCCTCGATCCACCACGAAGAAGCGGGGTTTTGAGAGCCAAACCCGAGCCTCAATTTGTTCCTGAATTGAGCGGCATCCACCGGCGCCCCATCGGTGTCATCCGCGGCGGCCGTAGCGGCCCGCGTCTCCGAGCGGATGGCCGACGCCAAGCGGGAAGTCTTGGCGAGATCCCGGCGGCAGAAGCGGCAGCGTCTTGCGGATGGCCGACGCCAAGCACGAGGGTGCCGGGCAAGATCCCATGGTCGTGCCACCCCTAGTGCCACCAGGTCTATGAGGCCAATTGGCAAATAAGTGTTTGCCACCACTACTAGATAATTGATTTTACGTGGCGGACTTTTTTCGATTTTTGTGTGGCGGTTTTTAAAACCGCCACCAATGGAAGGTCACGCAAAAATGCCCGATTTTTCGTGGCGGTCAAAATGCCCGCCATGGTTAATAATAAAAAAAAAAAAAAACGAAAAGCCCGGATCGGGGCCCAAATGGGCCCGGATCTGGCTCTGTGCGCTAAGGTTCCCTGCCGCGCCGCTTCGCCGCCAGCGGCGGGATCCCTTCCTTGGGCGCCCGTGGCTGCCGGATCCACACGCCGCCGCCCTTGCTGGCCGGATCCGTAGCCGAATACTGGGCGTCGAATCCGCTTCGCCGGATCCGCTTCGCGAACCCGCATACGCCCGGATCACGCTCCGTCCTTGGGGCCGAGCCTGGGGCGTCGAATCCGGCTCACGGGTAGCCCGCCGCCGGATCCCTCGTCGGGCAGCGCCGCGGCGCGGATCCGCGGCACACGCCCTTGGGCCGGATCAGGCCGCGGGCCCTGCGGGGCGCGGATCAGGCAGCGGTGGCGGCGGATCCCGCCGCGGGGAGCGCATGGCGGCGGGAGTGAGGGAGGGAGTGGGCCGCCCGGCCCTGGGTGGAAGGGAGGGAGGGGAGACGGAGGGGCAGAGGGGAGAGAGGGAGTCGGCCACCGCTGGGGGAGACGAGGAGAGAGGAAATGAGTTGGTGGGGTGAGAAACCCTAGTCCAACTTTATATATAGACAAAGATCGTTATCGGGGCCAAAGTGGGCTTTTTCTTTGCTAGGGTTTCTTTGGTTGTATGGGCCTTATTTACCATGACGTTTTTATAAAAACCACCACGGTTAATTAATTTACCATGGCGGTTAAAATGTCGCCACGGTTAATAAAAAATAACCGCCCGCGGTTAATCATACTATTAACCGTGGCGGTTTCTAAAACCCGCCACGAAAAATGATTACGAAGTGTCACAGTAAAATCAATTACGTAGTAGTGCACGCATCCCAGGTAAGCGACAACGGAGGGATCCACATCATCCGGCGCTGGTGCCTCGGCATCCGCAAAGGCATCGACGAGCGTTGTTATCGAGGCCATTTGTAGGCGCCTGCGGCAACAAACGCGGGGGAGTTCTGCGGTGATGCCTCTCGGCCGCAGCGTAGCCTTTGCCGCCTAGTCCCGTATTAAAAAGCTGACCTCAACTAGGATCACATAAATTTTGAGACAAAATTTAAATGCTAGAATTACATATAAGTTTTGAGACGGAGGGAGTAGGGAGTAGTATGAAACAGCTAAGGATGAAAGCGAGAACGAAATATTCGAACCGGCCGGTTTTCGTTTTTCGATATTTTGTTCCGTTTTTAGACATAAAAAAATTGTCGAGTTTCAATTGGTTTCACCTCCATTTTCAATTATTTTTTATACTCTTTAATTGCTAAAATATAGAAATGTTCGGACAAAACCGATTTCGTTTTCTATTTCGTAAGTCCGTTTTCAACCGAGTTCTACCGTTTTCATCCTTAGAAACAGCAACTGATTGTTAGACCAGTGATTTCTACGGAGTAAATTCGAATGCTTGTCTCCATCAGAATGAGCGTGGACCATCTTCTCTAGCGTCGGTCCGTCCGTTTCCTGCCAGCTACCGCGACGACGCGATGGACACGCCTCGGAGGCTCGTACGTCCACGTCCTTCTCTGCTGGCTGCTGGGGCGTAGACTTCTTTTGTACTCACGTGAGTAAATGGCTATAGGTAGGCAGCAGCCAGCACGAGAGGGCCTACCTATCTCATTGTTGCCCTCTTCCCTACAACACTACAGCAGCCAAGCCATGGCTTCAGCTAAGCAGAACAAGAAGATGCGCATACTTCTGATTCCATTCTTCGCCACCAGCCACATCGGCCCCCCACACCGACCTCGCCGTCCGTCTCGCAGCGGCCAGGCCTGGCTCCGTCGAGCCCTCCATCGCCGTGACCCCGGCTAACGTCACGGTGGTCCGGTCGGCCCCTCGAGCGGCACGGCCCCGCGGCGAGCGCCACGGTCAAGATCGTCACCTATCCATTCCCGTGCGTGGATGGCCTCGCTCCTGGCGTCGAGAACCTCTCCACTGCGGGAGACGACGCGTGGCGCATCGACGCCGCAGCCATCGACGAGGCCCTCTCGCGGCCCGGACAGGAGGCTCTCCTCAGGGAGCGGTCCCCCGACGCCGTCGTGACGGACTACCACTTCTTCTGGAACAGCAGCATCGCCGCCGAGCTGGGCTTGCCGTGCGTCGTTTTCAATGTCATCGGCGCCTTCTCAGGGCTCGTCATGCACCTCATCAGCGGCACTGCCGTCGTTAGTGACGACGCCTCTGACGTTACCGTTCCTGGGTTGCCGGGGCCGGAGATAAGGATCCCCATCAGCGAGTTGCCGGAGTTTTTGATACGCCCAGCGAACGCGTTCAATCCTTGCAACGCGGCGATGGCCAGGTGCTTGGGCGTCGCCTTTAACACGTTCGCTGACTTGGAGCAGGAGTACCGCGAGGCGCTTGTGCGCGTCGCATCCTTGAAGCGCTCCTACTTCGTCGGCCCCGTCTCACTGCCGTTGCCACCGGGCATCACCGAGTCTCCCCTGCATCAGGTGGCTCGACTCCAAGCCGAGCTGCTCGGTGGTGTACGTGTGCTTCGGCACCTACGCCGCCATCTCGGGCGATCAGCTCCGGGAGCTGGCGCTCGGCCTGGAAGCCTCAGGAAAGCCGTTCCTGTGGGCGGTCAGGGCCGACGGATGGGCGCCGCCGGAAGGCTGGGAGGAGCGCGTCGGGGAGAGGGGGCTGCTGGTGAGAGGGTGGGCGCCGCAGACGACGATACTCGCCCATCCTGCGGTGGGCGCGTTCCTGACGCACTGCGGGTCGAGCTCGCTGCTGGAGGCGGCGGCGGCCGGCGTGCCGATGCTGACGTGGCCGCTGGTGTGCGACCAGTTCATCGAGGAGCGGCTGGTGACGGACGTGCTCAGGATCGGGGAGCGAGTCTGGAGCGGGGCACGGAGCACGAGGTACGAGGAGAGGGAGCTCGTGCCGGCGGTGGCCGTGGCTCGGGCTGTGGGAAGGTTCTTGGAGCCAGGCGGGCCGGGGAGGCGGCCAGGGGCAGGGCGCGGGATCTCGCCGTGAAGGCCCACGCGGCCGTGGCGGAAGGCGGCTCGTCGTTCCGTGATCTGCAGCGCCTCATCGACGACCTGATCCAAGCCAGAGCGGCGTCCGTTGAAACGAGCAGCAACACTGACTGCGACTAGAGATGAATTTGCTCGAGATCATGTCTCGATCGATCTGGCGAGCAATTCGAAGGTTTTGAACAACCTTCAGGGAGACGTGTCATCTGTGCAAGTGCAACGTACGTGTTCTCGAAGAAAACATTTGTTATATTTCTGTCCGCTGCTGTTACTCTATTGTGATGCTGCGCCACGTCGAACCTCGATTCCTGTCGCTCGGGCTTGCTTTCCAAGATATTGTGTAAATTTTGCATTGCAGCATGCAATTGCATTTTCCAAATTCTAGCCAACAAAACAGATTGAAGATGGAGTACAGGCCCATAAGCCTTTGCACTCCATCGGGAAATTCTTAGCTAAAGGCCTAGCACTGAGGATGGCGCCGGCGGATGTCTGAGATTGTGCAGCCGAACCAGTCCGCCTTCATCCGCAGCAGGAGGATACATGAAAATTTCCACACGGTGCAGCTGGCCTGTCGGTGGCTCCATGCTCGGCGGACCCCCCATGCTACTGCTCAAAGTGGACCTCGCAAAAGGCCTTTGACACCGCGTCCTGGCCTTCTTGTTGGGAGGTCCTAGAGCACTGGGGGTTTTCGGCTGCGGCTGCCGTGGCCCGGATCTCCGCCCTCCTATCCACAGCGGCGACCATGGTCCTTGTCAGCGGCCGGCCGGGGCGGCGCATCTACCACGCCCGAGGAGCTCCGTCGGGCGACCCTCTATCGCCCGCGGCTATTACGTCATCATCACGGAGGTGCTAAACTCCCTTCTCGAGAGAGCCGATCGGCGGGGGCAGCTCACCCCACTCCCGAACGCGCTATCAAGCACGGGCCGATGTAGGCCCGGCGACCTCGTCATCTTCCTCGCTCCGCCGCGCTCTGGACTTCGGTTGTGTCGCGCATCCTGAACATCTTTGCGGGGGGGCATCGGGGCTGCACACCAACCTCGACAAGTGCTCCATCACGCTCATACGCTGCTCCGATGTGGTCGTCGCCGATGTGCTGCTTGGTGTTCCCTTGTCGCGTGGTGCCGTTCCGGTCACCTACACAGGGAGCGCCACTATCGGTCACCAAACTACAGCGCCCGAGGGGCAAGCCATCGTTGACAACGTGGCCATCGGGATCCCCACTGGAAGGGAGGTTTGATGAACACCATGGGCGTTGTACCTTGGCCAAGTCAACTATGTCGGCGATACCGTGCGTCTCCATCATTTGCGGCGTTGTCACCGTGGGCGTCAAGGAGATTGGCAGGACACCGTCGGGCTTTCCTTTGGGCGGGCTCGACCGAGGTCGCCGCGAGGAGAAAATCGGGGTTGCACGGAGGATTGCTTGCTTCTTGAAGCCCCTCGGCGGGCTTGGCCTTCCAGTCCTCGGTTCCATGGCTTTGCTCGACTCTGGCCCGGGAGTGGATGAGGAGGACCGACCGGAGACCGCACAGGGATGGGGGCGCCTTCGAAGGTCGGCGTGGTGGAGCGCTATGTTCGAGCCCTCGTCAAGGTGCAGGTAGGGGGCGATGCAATGCGGGTTACGGAAGGACAGGCGGCTGCCGCTGGGGCAATTGCACCTTCGCACCCAACCTATTCCGTGCCGTCGATTAGGAGGCGAGGAAGCGCCGCGTGAGACGCCCTCGCGGTCGCCGTTGGGTGAGGGACATCACCCGACCCTCCGACGGCGGTCCTTGTGGATGCGCCGTGCTTTGGGACATCTTGCTCGGCGATCGAGCTACAGGAGACGGGCGTACGATCAATTTGTGGCGCGCTGGACGCGGGAGGTACCTACTCCACCTCCCGTGTATCACGAGCTTCTTCGTCGGCGCGACAACGGGCGCAAAAGGAAAATGCAGGCGGCCGTGCCCACGAAGGTGAAATTCTTCTTTTGGCTAGCTCTACGAGGGCGTGAATTGCGGACCGGAGCGGCGGCATGGACTACAAGTGGGCCTTGGACTCACGGCGCTTTTGCGACCAGGGAGGCGAGACTTCGGGACCACCTCAAGCGCTGTGTCTTCACCCGGGGAGATTTGGGTCCACACCCTCGCGGTGGTGGGCATGCAGCACCTAGCCCCGGCGGTGCCGTCGCTCAAGATTGGTGGCTCGGGTCAAGGCGGCGGGTTTCCAGCGCCCGTTCGATCGGGCTCTGACTCTCTTGTCCTCCTCGTTAGCTGGGTCGTGCGGAAAAGCGCCCAGCGAAGGGCGTTCGGCCCCGGCGTGTGTCGATCTTTCTTGCTGCGTCGTGGCGACACATCAAGGCGAGGAGGCGGCAGTGGCTGTCCGCGCGGGATACTGGCGACTCGCCATTTCTAAGCGCTTCTACCGTAAGCGTAAGCGACCTTCTACTTGTGCATGAAATTGGTTTCCCTCTTAGCTACAACACCCTAACACCCTGCGCGCCGTTGCGGCCCGGTGATTTGTGTAAGTGTTCTTGCTTGTCATGCTCTAGGGCAACTCTCTATGGAACTTGACAGGCCGTGTATCGAACTCATTTTTCCCTAAAAAAGCAATACACGCACATGCATGATTTTGAAAAAAAAAGATGGACCAGAACATCTCTAGCAGGAGCTGTTGCCATCTCCGATCCATTGCAAATCAAGCCGCTGGGTGCTTTGCCATCTCCGATCCATTGCAAATCAAGGATGATTCTCACCTAATTTTTTTCCCCTGAATCACCATTATCTTTAACAAAAAAAAAAATGCAACCAAAATTATCTCCACGTGTTCAGACTTCCAGGCAGCTCATTTTTTTTATTCCATGGCAAAAGAAATTCACAACACAGCACCAACAAAATCAGACCAATGCGCATGCAGGCAGGGCGAATCACTGCGCCTTGGACTTGGACTTTCCTCCGGTCACATTGGAGACCATCTCCCGGAGGAACCTGGCCGACTTGGTCACCGGCGAGTTGGCAGCCATGAGGTTGTACAGCATAGTCTCCACCTCGCCGATCGTCGGCCGCTTCTTAAGCCGCGACACGACCTTGAACTCCTGCCCCTCCTCCGGCCGCGCGCCGTCGTCATTCTCGACCATGAGCACCCAGCTGCTCTCACCGCCGAACCGCCCGGCCTCGACGACGCACCGGAGCAGCACGCCCCTCTTCTTGCTCAGGAGGCCTCGCACCTCCAGTCCCGTGAAGGAGTAGACCACGTCGAAGGGAGGCCACGAAGCCCCTCGCGCCGGCACCGAACTTCTCCTCTTCCTCCAACTCCTCGTCGAAGCTCCACGCCGGGTTGAACAGCACCACCGGCGGGTTCCAGCGCCGCGGCGACGGCCGTCACCTGCTCCACCTGCGCCGGCGCCGGCGCCAGGAACACCGCGGCGTCGCAGGCACTCATCGCGGTGGGCGGCACCGAGCCTAGCCGCGCGTGCGCCGTCGCCGAGTCGTCGCCCTGGTTTTCGAACTCCCTCAGGGCCACGGACAGCGCCTCGGCCGAGGGCCAGACGAGCAGCAGCCGCGCCGGCGCGCCGCCCTTCCTCGACGCCCCCGCGCCTCCGGAGAACACGTCGAGCGCGAGGCGCGCGAGGGAGCCTGGCGACTCGTCGACCACGGGGATCTCGGCGCGGAACCGCGGCTGCCGCTGCCTCTTGAGCTTCTTGAGCGGGATCGAGTTGTTGAGCGGCTTCTGCAGCGCCGTGGCGAGGCAGGGACCGTGCCTGAGCGACGGCCTCCTGCCTCGACGACGGCGGCGACGGGGTGGTGGTGCTGGCAGTGCCCGATGGCGAGGACGGGGATGATTGGACGCCTTGCCACGGCGGCGGTGGCTTGATGCGGAGGAGAGAGCGGCTTTGCGGGAAGTGGCAAGGTGCCGAGATGACCGACGGGCGCGTCGGGAGTGGCGGGAGCAGGGGTTTGAGTGGGATCTTGGAAGGAGGAAGGTTGAGGAGGGTTGTTCAAGGCCATTGGCGCGGGAAGGAAGCATCGGCGTAGGAGAAGATAAGGTGTTATCTACATGGCGCGGGGCGGGCAGATGCTGGAAGAGGACAGCAATCAGCAACTGCCTGTCACGTCCTTGCACTGATGTATTCATAACTGTTTGGATTACTGGTAAAAAGCACTCCTGTTTGGATTACTGGTAATTTGGTAAAGTATTAGCTATGTGAGCTAACAGAAATCAGTCTGTCTTGAATGGAAAGTTTCCTTCAAACTTGATCGGATGTTTTTTTTTTTCTTGATATCTCAATATGATTCTTATCCTCACACATCTGAATTTCCTCTTGCAGAGTGTTTTGTGGATTCTGCTACTCTATCATCAAAAATTAATGACCCAATCAAAAAATTGTTCATCTAGTGCCTGATGCTCTGCAGGAAGCCTTAAGGAGTCAACTTTGTTATTATAGAGTGACTCTGCCGCTGACAATCGAAAACAAATTTAAAGAAACGACAAACAACTGAAATAACTCGAAGGAAAACACATCCAGCAATTTTTCAGGACCAAGAGGAGGGCGGCAAGGAAGACTGAACCAGAAATGGTGAAGTCTGAAGGTTTTCTGGCAACAGAAGCGGCAATGCGTTCATGTGGCTGATGGGCCAGCACGTGAAGTGCAGTCTTCATTCCGTCATGGGCTCCCTGTTCAGGCTATCGAATAGCAGATGCCTGTAACTGAAACTCTATCTTCTTCAATTCATCTGAATCGCCTTCGGCTGTTCATGCTAACTTCCCCAAATTCCTGCTGAATTCTACCTAATCTATCCCAATCTGGTTATCCGTTGTGATTCCGATCCAGACCACAACACAATTCCACTTCCATATGGTCTATATTGTTCTCAGGCGTCGGTCCCGGCAGCCGTTCTTGATTCGATCAGGTCATCCATGAGACGGCACATATCACGGAATGAGGAGCCGCCCTCCACATTTCGTGAAGCTTAAATGCTGGAGACTAATTATCAGGAAAAAAAATGTTGGAGATCTCAGGAAGGACACTCAAGCGTTTGGCGTTGCTGTACTGACTACTAGACCAACTACACCTTGGTGGAGAGCTCTGAATGAAGATTTCTAATCATGCAATAGTTTTAGTTATCTCTAGCTGTGGTGGTAGTACTGCTTTGAGTTCATGTGGTTACCTTGCTGGAAGTTTGGTAGCCTGTTCTGGCTGGCTGCCGGAAGGAGTCGAGCATTGTTTTGTTACCTGCACTGAACTGAAAACGGATATGGTCTTTTGATTTTAATTGAAAGACCGGGGGTGCCAGGCCCTTAGAAGTTAGAACTCTAAAAACACAAATGTGTGCCAGTGCAAATGCCTTTTTCTGCGGATTCTGAGTATCAAAGCATATGTTTGGCATCCTAGTACATGGCATTATACTAGCCAACGTCCCATAAGAATCAATTCACTGCTGCTCCATCCTGCATTCCAGCAAGAGGTATTTTGGGACATTCACAGAAATGTAAAGAGTAGTGACAGATTGAGCATTGGGTACATAGCTCTTATGTAGAGCCAATACAAGAACTGTGACAAGACAACTGTTTCCTGATTCAACATAACCAACTTAACAAGAACCAAGCAAATGATCTAGTAATCTGGAACCAAAAACAAGGACAAGTGAACACTGGAAAGCCATAATAAGAATAACACGATTGATCAATGTGATACATACATATCAGCATCGAGGGTCTTTAATACTAACATACATAGACGATACAATAATTGTATCAAAGGTATATTGATACTGACACCAAAAGGCACAAAAGAAGATAAGGATAAATGCAAATAAGTTCAAGCTTGCAAAGGATAATGTTTCCCTGACACATGATGGTGCTTTAGGTTTTTTTGGGAAAGATGGTGCTTTAGGTGGTTTGATCACAAAATTAACCAAGTATAGTTTTGTTGATGTCTGGTACCTTCGATTTCTGTTCTTTCCTAGACAGCCAGTGAAACTCAGACACTTAAGATTCCAAACAGAAAATTCCCGGAGCAAGGCGGAATTTGGTAATAATCGATACAAGATTTTCTATGACCAGCTCTAAGAATATCACATCGCAATTAAGTAATTAACGGAAAACAACTTACACTAAGCAACATTCCACAAATGTAGTTGACTTTCATATAAGTCCCCTGTATCTTGAAGGATTTTCAGTGTCCAGCTCTAATAATATAACACCATAGGTAGAACAGTAATTATAAGGAACTATCTCTCATGTTGAGCATGCATCTTGCAATCTATAACTCATCCACAAATTTTAGCCCCAGAAAAAAACAGATTTCACTTAGACCTAATTTGATATATATTACATAACTGTTTGCCTATAGTAGCATGTGGCGAATTAGTTTATCTGTAATAAGCATAAAAGAATCAGATCAACAGCAGCCAAAGTGAGCATAGAAGACCATCCATATCTAATCAGAAAACTCATGAATCATATCTCAAGTTTTATTTCCACTGAACGCATCGTTACCAGTACACCCCAAACATGACATCTTTATACCAAAATGAAACCTTGTACCACCACCCAGAGGTGCCCTCGCGCTCAGAACACGATGCGGAACTGCGGCGCGCCGTCACCGGCGGCCGGGACCAGCTGCCAGCGGCAGGGCTCGAGCTCGTCGGAGACGGGGCAGTATCCCGCGAGCGTCAGAGCGGCGCCAGACTCCCGCCGCGGACCCGAATTCGAACACCGTCGCGTCCGCAGCCTGCCGCTGCCGCCGCACCTCCACCGCCCCGTTGGTGCCAGAAGCTGCCACCTCGGTCCCCGCCACCGCCGAGGATTGCTGGCCCGGCGGACCGCCGCCGCGTCGCCCTCCCCTCCACCACGAGAAGATACCCATCGGGGATTAGCGAGAGACGTGATTGGGTTAGGGTTTTGCGTGTTGGTGACGGACTTTGGCCCGCTCGGGTGGAGCTAGTAGAGGTGAGAGTTTTATGGGCCGGGCCGTGAGCAGCGCATATGTTTGGGCCAAGCTTTTGTCACACTTTAGCAGCCCAGTACGTTGAGGTCCAGTACTATTTATTTATATATTTATATGTATGATGAGGGGAAGAAAATATGAAAAAGGCGGGAATCACATCGACGGCAGAGCCAGCGAATGGCAAACGGAATCGCGCCTCCCATCCTCTGCTTTCCCCAAAGGCCAGCTCCATCTCCAGCTCCACCGCGGCGCCACCGCGCGCTCCTCCTATAAACAATCGGCTCCCCGCAGGCGCGCTTTCCCCGGGAACAGGCAGCCTGAGCAGCCATGCCGGGGCGGCGGGCGATGGAGGTCCGGCTGGTGCCGGCCGGCGACGCCACGGCGGCGCCCAGGTGGCGCATGTCGCTGCTGGAGAACACGTTCAGCGGGTTCTTGCAGGGCGCCGCGGGCGCCGACGCGAGGGCCGTGTTCGCGGAGGGCTCCCTGTTCAGCCCGTTCCTGTTCGGCAAGTTCTTTGACCCGGCCGACCCGTTCCCGCTGTGGGAGTTCGAGTCCGAGGTGCTGCTCGCCGCGCTCCGCCGCGGCAACGCCAGGACCACCGTCGACTGGGCTGAGACCGACTCCGAGTACTACATCAGAGCCGACATGCCAGGTACGGATTACGATCGCTGCTTTGCTCCATGATTTTCACTTGATTGTTGCACTGTCCATGGATTAACTAACTGATATCCTTATGGGACCCTAGAAATGGTCTTAGAACACTGCATAGAAACAAACGTCAATGTTCAATAAAAAAAAAAGTCAATGTTCAATATTCCTCTGAATTCTGAAAACTTCAGATTGTAAACTGATATAAGAGATGATTTCCAATTAGCATTTGTTGGTTAGATTCAGAACTTTGAGATAATATTTGGCATCGGTTCCGTATATATAGTTGCAATGCTTCTTGTGGTCTTGCGTGTGTGCCACCAGCTAATGCATTACTGAGCCGGCGTGACAGTAAAAAATCGCATTGGCAGTGTGCCGTCCATCCACGCTTCAGTATTCAGATGCTTAATGGTTTACAGTTTCCAGAGGGGTCTTTTGCAACCAGTAGCAGCTAGCTAGAGCTAAGCTAGAGGATGAAAGTAACCATAAGTCATGTGTGCATCCTCCTTTTCTCCACTAGCTTCGCTTTGCTTTATCGTTTACAGCAACGTTACAACACTGCTTTTCTCACAAGAAATATTCGTTGCGTTTGCGTGTGGCACACCGCAATCCACATCGATCATCGTGGACCGTGGTGAAAGCCTACGTAGCTAGAAACGCCAGTGCATAGCAAAAGAGTGTTCGAGACGATTACCAAGACCAAGAAAACATCATTATTGTTCTAGGTCAAAAAGATGGACTTGTTTTATTTCGCCCTCTCCGTCTTTATTCAGGTGGAAGGAGATGCGACGTGGAGGTGAGCGGGGACGCGATGAAGGTGATGGACATCAGCGGGCTGTGGCGAGCACCGCCGGCGGACGGCCGCGACTGGCGCGCCGGCCGGTGGTGGGAGCACGGCTTCGTCCGGCGCGTGGAGCTGCCGGAGGACGCGGAGTGGAGGAAAGTGGAGGCATACTTTGACGACGGCGAGGGGTCCCTGGAGATAAAGGTTCCCAAGACCGCCGATGATGATGCCCACCACGCCACGGCCTGACGCCGAGAATCGGAACCTCGCCGCCCCCGCCCCCATTGGAGGACAGCCAGCATTATTCTTCTTCGAACAGTCGGCAAAAATGGAAAACGACGGCATAATCTTCGTGTGTGATGATATTAAAAATTTACAAGATACGGAGCACGCAGAGAAGGGACCAAATCAAACTAAAGATCATATGTTGCAGGTGCCTTAATGCATTATGCATGTCCCTGAAAACTGATGTATGTAATATGTTCTTGTTCAGTGCCAACTGTTGAATTGGCAGTGTCACTGTCGCGTTTGGTCATCCGTTGTTCAAATCCGGCATCGAGACCGCCGTATAGATGATTCCGGGATCGATCGATAGATAGATGAATTCATGACTGAATATATATAAAAATTCAGTCACAGGTCGTGGCTTTCCGAAAGGCAGATTCAGATTCTCCCGTTTCTTTCGGCCTGAAGGCTCTCTATCACCCTGGTCGCTTTTATGCCCCAATCAGGCACATAAGCATCAAACCTCTGACGGGAGGCCGGCGCTTTCGGTTACTCAGGATATTCTTCAGAGAAATCAAATCATTCGCCAAACACATTTCAGTGATTAATCACGGTCTGTTGTAACATAAACATGCATCTTTCTGTGTGCCCTTGCTCCTCTTTTCCCCAAGAAGAACAGACATTATTTGTTTCAGTGGACTGCAAACATCTTTCCACGATGCTCCAAATGCTCATCGCAGTCGACAGGTGTTGTTCACAATTCCTTGTCCCTTCCATGCTCATCGCCAGCAGCTCATTGCTGCAAGGTATCTTTGACTGATCTTGACTGAATACTGACCAATGATCGCACGCACGCAAGAGCGCGACATGAGCAGCGCACACGTGGCGCCGGATCGATCGGAGCTGAATTCCATGTCGTTTCCGCTCTCTCGCCAAGATCAACGGCAAGAAGACAGACAGAGGTATGTACGACAAGGCGTCCCGACAGGGACACCCCAATGCGATGCGATGCAATGATGTTCCAATCAGAGGCTCTGAGTGACGAGGACAAGATGTTCTTCGTCAGCGCCCGGAGATGCCCGCTCGTGTGGATTTTACCTCGTTTAGAAATTGGCCTGGTTCGCTTGTTGGCTTCTCGGAACGCCCGCCGCTCCGGCATAGAAAATGGGGTCCGGAGAATGACAAGGTGAGGTAAGTTTATTCAGAGGTTTCTTCGTCCGTAGCTCGCTCTGAACGTACGGCCAAAAGAGTCCGGCCGGCAATGGCTGCTCCGCCGTCGCCTTCTCGATCGATCACCGGCGGGCGTAGAAGGAATCAGGATATAGTATATTCTTGGTTTTAATAACGGAGGTGCTGCAGACTAACGACACACTAATACACGTCATAAACTCGTTACAGTGTCGTTAGGCTGCTGAACCGAACCGTGTGAGGACAGAAAAGAAGGGTTGGTGAACACTATGCTGTCTGAAACTCTGAACGAAATTCTGTAGTATTTCCTTCAATCATGATCATGACTCGGGTTCTGTTTTCTGCGTTGGTTGGTATCTTGTGTTTTCTAGCTTCATTTTGAGTAGGAATAGTGAGTGACTAGTCAGTTGCAATCCAGTTGAGATCGAGGAATTTGTGACCAGATCCATATGCCATCATATTCTGCAGTTCAGGCACGATCAGACACGGGAGTTAAAAAGAATAAATCAGATTGTCTTTACCCCCAATAGAAAGAGTCCAAATTGCTATCCAATTTCCTCCCCCATGGTGATGAACTGAGGATCTTTCACAGGGACAGGGCTCTTATAAATAGCCCCAAGTCATTCCAACAAGCAAACCAAAACTACCTTAACCCTGCTAGTTCTATCACTCAGTCAGATCGAAGTCGCCCTAATTTGCACTAGCCTGCTACCAAACACCAAATTAGAAGGCCGATCCTTAGGGATTGCTTCTTTCCACATCTCCTGAAATGATCCGGAGCTGCCCAATCCGAGGCCGACAAGTGTCGAGATCCTAGCCAGCCCAAAGTATTTGGATTGGCACGTCCAGCCGACGAGCTAGGTGATGCGGAGCATGGAGCAGGAGCTGAGGACCGGCGGCGGCGGTGGTGGCGGCGGTAACCTCAGGGCGCACAGCTCTGTCTGCTTCTCCGGCGCGCTCATCGACGGCCCGCGCATCCAGCAGCTGCTCCTCCACTGTGCCTCGGCGCTCGAGTCCAACGACGTGACGCTGGCGCAGCAGGCCATGTGGGTGCTCAACAACATCGCCTCGTCACAGGGGGACCCGAGCCAGCGGCTCACGTCGTGGCTGCTCCGCGCGCTGGTGGCGCGCGCGCCCGCCTGTGCGGACCGGCCGGCGCCACCCAGTCTGCCGCCGCCGCCGCCAGGGCGCCCGCGCCGCGGGAGCGCGCCCATGTCGGTCACGGAGCTCGCCGAGTACGTCGACCTCACGCCGTGGCACCGCTTCGGCTTCACGGCCTCAACGGCGCCATCCTCCGGGCGGTGGCGGGCAGCGCCGCGGTGCACGTCGTCGACCTCAGCGTCACTCGCTGCATGCAGTGGCCGACGCTCATCGACATGCTCTCGAAGCGGCCCGGTGGCCCGCCGGCGCTCCGCATCACCGTGCCTTCCGCCCGCCCCGCCGTGCTGCCCCAGCTCGGCGTGTCGGACGAGGAGATCGGCCTCCGCCTGGCCAACTTCGCCAAGTCAAAGGCGTGCAGCTGGAGTTCACCGTCGTCCAGTGCGGGGCCCGAGACCGACGTCGCCACCAGAGAAGCAGGCGGCGGCGCTCCGCCAAGTCGACCTCGCGTCCGTGCTGTCCGACCGGCAGTCGCTGGGGCTACGGGACAGCGAGGAGCTCGTCGTCAACTGCCAAAGCTGGATCCGCCACGTCGCGCCGGGTTCCAGGGACGCGTTCCTCGACGCCGTCCGGGCGCTGAACCCGTGCCTGGTCACCGTGACCGACGAGGACGCGGACCTGGACTCGCCGAGCCTGGCCACCCGCATCGCCGGCTGCTTCGACTTCCACTGGATCCTGTTCGACGCGCTCGACACGTCGGCGCCCAGGGACAGCCCGCGGCGGGTGGAGCACGAGGCGGCCGTGGGCCGGAAGATCGAGAGCGTCGTCGGGGCCGACGACGCCGACGGGGCGGAGCGCTCCGAGTCCGGCGCGAGGCTCGCCGAGCGGATGCGGCGGAACGGGTTCGCGAGCGTTGTGTTCGACGAGGAAGCGGCGGCCGAGGTGAGGCGCCTCCTGAGCGAGCACGCCACCGGCTGGGGCGTGAAGCGGGAGGGAGGACATGCTCGTGCTCACCTGGAAGGGACATGGCGCCGTGTACACCGGCGCCTGGACGCCTAACTAAGTTTAGCCATCTCCATTAGCGATCAAAACTGCTGCTTAGGATGCATGGCAATGTAGGCTAGACTGCTGATTAGCTCGAAAAGATCATCAAAGAAGTAACAAACATAGAAACAAACAGCCACAAGAACTTCGGTTGTTTTCATGGTTCCATGATCACGATGAAATAGAACGGACCAGAACTCAAGCGTAGTGAACAACTCATGTAACATGTAGAACTACCACGAACTTATCGAGTTGTATCAAGGAACTCGTTTCACAAAATAATTCTTATTTTTATATTTCCCCCAAATAATTAGTTATCCTTTTCAGAGAATTTTCCTCTTCGCAACAACCGTATTTCTGAAAAAAAAAAGGTTCAGAGTTGTGTATGTAATTCTGTCAGAAAGAAACATCCTTTTGAGTTCAATAAATGGGCTGAAAGTGCCCTCAACAAAGGCCCAAACTATGATTGGGCCTAACATTTTTCGTTGGGACCTTTTCGTTGCTCCGAACACTTACTCCCTATCAGGCCGTCATGAGGACTGAGGAGGAGGATCCAATCTATGGCCACCTCCGCCGCGCGCTCGCCGCCGGCGATTGACCGGCACGCGGTGCGGCTGGTCACGCGCGTCTCCGTAGCACTGTCCGCCATCGCCACGCTCTCACTCTTACATCTCTTGCGCCACGCATCCATCCACTGCTTCCCCGCGTCCCACCCGCTTCCGCTAACCATCTCGCTCGCCCCTTCCCCGCACCTCCTGCGACGCCGCCTCGCGCCGAGTGGTCCCGCCCGACCGCCGCCTCGCCAAGCTCCGCGCCTCCCCGCGCTGGAGACGCCGCGCCGCTTCCCTGGCCACGTCCGCCTTCCCACCGCTCCGCGGCCTCGGTCTCCTCTCGGCCCCTTCCCGCGTCCTCTGCCTCGCCGCGGGCGCCGGCCACGCCGTCGACGCGCTCCGCGTGGCGGGGACCAGGGACGCCACGGGGATCGACCTCGTCGACTTCCCGCCGCTCGTACGCCGCGCGGATCCCCACCACCTCCCCTTCTCCGACGGCGCGTTCGACCTAGTGTTCTCGGATGACCCTCGGCGATCTCCGGCGCGCTCTTCCCGTCTCGCCTCGCGAGCGAAGCTGAGCGCGCCGTCCGCCGTGGTGGCGGCATTGCGCTCGCGTTCGACCGGCAGATCGAGACCGCTGCCGTCGCCGCACTATTCAAGAGATCGCGCGTCGTGGATGTGAAGGATGTCACCTTGGATGGCTCCCAGGTTAGGCTCCTGATCATGCAGAGTAATGGCACTACTTCATATCCATATTGATCCGTGTTTGTTCGCTTCTTGTATTGTTATATCATATCTCAGTGGTGCTTCCCAATGACTTTTAGGATGGTAGTTGTGAATATGAATTATGATCAGTATAGATGATGGTCCAGAAATATACGAAATTATTCGATATTATTGCCTCTTTTGCTGTGCGGTACTTCTAGGTGGAGGTTGGATGTCCATGGATGTCCAATGGATACTCTCTAGTTCAAAAAAAAATGAACTAGGAAGAGGTGGTACTCCACAAAAAAATTTGAATTTCTAGGTCATTTGTCAAAATCCATGGATGTCCAAATTAGTTAGTCTTCCACCTATGGCGGTACTGCAGTTCATCCATGGTGTTTCTTGGCCATACCATATTATGCTGCTGTAAACTCCCCGCTCCAAAATCAGAGAATACTTTTTATCAACACAGTGCTACTTACTTTGCAAAGCACAAAGCACAACAGAATGTCCTCTCTGGCCCTGAGTCATTGGACAGCTGGACTATTGAGAGCCCTCCATGATAATACTTCAGAATTGTGAGTATATTTCTAGTCTAGGTATGAATGCATCCCAGTGTAAATTCCTTGATTCTACCTGCCGCCATTTCCCTCGGTCAGACAGTTGTTTTTATAAGTTGTAGCTTGTAGGAAGGATGTATAGAGTCCACACGAAAAGCTTAAGCTGCTTAGGTTTTTGGCCATGCATGCTCCCTAAGAACTAATTATATGCAGAACCTGGCTAAATGGCTGCTTGGCTGATGCTAGGGTCTAGCTAATAAGTAATGCCACTTAATAAGTGCACTGCAATTGGTTGGACATAACTGAATTACCTTTTTTATATTCAGACTATACATTTCGGAGACGGGAAAATATGAAACTGTTCGATATTATCACCTGCTTTGAACAAATGCTATGCAGTACTACAGTTCATCCATGCTGTCTCTTGGACATCCCATGTATGCAGTATGCTGCTGCAAACTCCTCACTTCAGAAGTACCTTTTATCAACAACAATTGTGCTCAGTGCTACTTACTTTGAAAAGTAGAAAGCACAATAGAATGTCCTCTCAGGCCATTGCGCAGCTTGAGAGCTGTCCATGATACTTCTGAATTCTAAATGTTTCTAGATATGGAATGCACCCCAGCATATGTTCCTGTGATTCTACGTGCGCAGTGCCCCTCTGCTGACATTTGATTGTTCTTTTCTTCTAAGTTTATTGAATCCACACCAGTCACCAAAGTGAAAGATAGTGTTTTTGGCTATGCAGATCCTTCCTAAGAACTATTTATATGCAGCCTGTTAGATGAGATCCTGGCTAAATGACTGCTTGGCAGATGCTAGGGTCTAGCTAGCTAAGTGAAGATGATTAACAAGTGCATTGCAAATGGTTGGGCAGAACTAATCACCTTCTCATATTCAGATTCTACATAATATGGCAGGTGCAAAAATGAAAATTCGATAGGACCAGTTTAAAACATTTTTTTTAATCGAGGCATTACCCCATTTCCATTAACATATAACAGAATTACATCATTCAAAGATTAGTTCAGAAAGCAACAGACGTGACCAAAGAACAGACAACAAACTACCATTTGCTGCTCTCTATCTGATTCAGATGACATAGCCAGCATCCTAACGAGTAAGAAACACCGACAAAAAAAAAAAAAACCTTCACCAACCTCTTCTACAAAGACATCAAACCACCAACTGAACAAAAAGAGATCCCATAACAGCTCGTCCCATCCCAACAGAACTTCTTAAGGTCTCTATCCTGTAGTTGCCTCCCCGGATCCTCTGCCTTCTTGCCCAGGAGTTTCTAAGCTATCTGCAGCATGGTGTTCAGCCCCTAGGATCTCCATAGTTCCACTTGTGAAAGAAGATGCAGATCTTTGGATAATTCCTTGCGGTGTCATGTGTTCCATCTATATAGTCCTGCACCCCTCGTCTGGGATACTGGAGTTTGTAGCTAAGCTAATTGTTGAGTTGTTTGTGTGCGAGTAAATTATGTGCCTAATTGAACCCTCTTTAAAACCTCAGATGATAAATTGATAATCGATGTACTGAAGCAGAAAGTTGAAGCCGTTTGATGGTTATCATGTGCAGTTGCAATAGGAGCTGCACCTGAATACCTGATCTTGGTTGGCGCTCTCCAGTATTATTGTTGGTCTCGTGTCTTTCACCGTGATAAAAGGGGCTTGAGGGCTTGGCACTAGCAGCACGTCTGTTCCCCTATAAGTGCAATTTGCAACCACTGGTTGTTTATGGAAGAGTAGAATGATTGGCCTTATCTGATTTGAATGGGTGAATGAATGAAATGAAACTATCTACCATCATTTCAGGTCAATTTCAGGTGAACTATTCAGCATTGACAAACTGGGGTGAATGTTTTATTCCTGCCGGCCAAAAACTTGATGGGCGACCTGGCTTGGGCCTAGGCCGTAGCCCGGCAAACTAGCTTTGCTGTGCCTCCATCCGGACGCACAGCGTCGCAATCGGCAGGCCCACAACACCCAACCTTGCCTCCAATTATAAAAACTTGTGCCCTGTCATACTTCGACTGGAATTTACACCAGGAGACAGAAACAACAGTAGGTACTGTTGCGTAAGAAAATTCTGCACAATTGAACAGCTCATAGTACTCCTACCTAGTAGAGTAGTTGGGTCAAGTTATCTCATTTTGACAGCATTTTTTCACTTCCGCTGTGTCAAGTGCTCTGCATATGGGCACTGTAGCGCTGAATTTGACATTGTATCATTTTTTGTACCTACATCTCATACTTGAGCATATGGTTTTGGTACATTTAATCTTCGATGTGATGAGAAATTCATGGTACTAAACACATGCAGTTTTTCGTAGATCTCTCTCAGCAGTCACCTTTGAAATGCCTATACGATCGACGAGCATGCATGCGGTATATCAAATTTCTTGGTCCTTACCCTGCCGATCGGTCGGCAAATGGCAAAGTCGCTAGATGAACAACAGGGTCCCTGACCCTGTGCTGTGCGCGCGCTGTGTGTCTGCAGAGCTCTCTGATCGTGCGCCTGTCGGCCAAGGCAAAACGCCGCGCGCTGCAGCTGCAGACATCCCATCAGACACCGCGCGTGCGAAACGGCGCTGTTCGTTGGGGCGTTCGGCAGCTAGCTAGCCGCCGGGCCAGTAGAGCGCTGTGGCGAGACGGCGACCCAGGCATCAGCGACGGCGGCAGGGATCCCCGGCGAGATCGGAATGTCCCCTGGCGCGTGCGCGTCGCGGTCGCACGGGGCGGGCGCACCCTCCTCGTTTCCTGGGGTCCGCCAACCACCTCTGCTGTGCATGTGCACAGCATGACAGCAGCGCCATAGGCGATCGATCATGGTGCATGTACGGTGGAGCAGGACGCGCGCGTGCGTGCACTGTCCTGTTGGACGCGCCGTGGCCGGAACGGACTCCTGATCGATGTGTGTTTGGCCGGCTCGACACGTCGTCACACGGACACCGAGCGAGAGGAACGTGTCGAGTGAGCCGTCAGATCATGCAGCTGCAGCTGCAGCTGCTGTAAACGGATGAGATGGACCTCGCTCCGGTCCAGTGCCCTGATTATAGTATAATGGACTTGTCAACTAGTGGCTATGCAGCATGCATGCTCTTGCGTGACGCTCCGCTAATACGTCCATGCATGAATCATGATGCATCATTCTACACGTACGCGCACTTGTTTAGCTGTAAAAATAGATAAATATACTGGTCCAACTATGATTGTCCGTAACTTTTGTAACCACAATTCCGTCACGGTCGAATGCCCTATGTTACTATTGAACGAGGACTTATTTGATCTCACATATAGAGTATATAGGGCGTGAGTGTGTGTTTTCTTTTGGAGGTGCTTTCGAAAGGGTATGTTTGTGTATGTGTGTTCATATAGGTGAGTGTGTGTTGTTAGTGTAATCGTTGTGCTTGGGTACTAGAAAAAAAAGAGTATATTTTATAAATAATTTAGTAAAACTAAAGATTGTTTGCACTCTAGCTAATACTTTCGATCCTTCAGGTTCAAATTATAAGTCGCTTTCATTGTTGGGGTTCCGGCCACGGGCAGGATGTGCGGCGTTAGGCGCACTCCGGCGGCCAAACGAGACCCTACACCGCGTCGTGGTCGCCGTCGTCCTCCTCAACACCCTTCAGCAGCAACCGCGAGCCCCTAAGCCATGGTGGACATGGCGGTGGTGAGAGCCAGGGAGCTCCGGGCGCGCCTCGGCCGCCGCGCCGCCCCCCCTTGGCGCGGAGAGTCTCCTTTGGCCCCCTCGGCATCGACGACGCAGACGGCTGTGGGCGCTGCCTCGACGTCGACGACGCAGGCTCTTGGGGGCGATGGTGCCGTCCACAATCACCGTCAGCGCCGCTGGCGTTGGCGCCCTTGAGCAAGCGATATCGGGGAGGCCAACTTTGATGCCTACATGATAACGTGGACCCACTTGTGCTTCTGCCGGGCGGTGGTGCGGACCCTGTGCTAAGGGTCGACCCGATGCTCGATGAGCTGGTGGCCTCCTTCGTCACACGCCCTCGTGCCGTGCTGGAGGACCGGTCGGAGCCGGTCAATCCCCCTTCGCCGCCGCGTGTGGTGCAGCTCAGCTTTGCGGATGCTGATGCACCTGAGCTGGGCGGTGAGGTCGCTGCGACAGGGGAGCTGACACCTCCCCCTGCTTCCACCTCGCCCGCAGCTACCACGGACGACGCTGCACCATCGACGCAGTCCTCGTTGGACGCCTCCGTCGCTGTTGCTACTTCGCACCCGGAGGCCGTAGTCAACCGCTCGGTGCAGGACAAGCTGGTGGCGGATGTCTGTCTGCTAATCGCAACTCCCCTCGTCAAGCAGCCAAAGGTAAGGCGCCCAAGACTCGGTATCGCTCTGGGCGCGGCCGCCGTCTGGCGGCCAAGCCCCGGGAGCCCAATGCGACGCAACAAGCACAAAAGGTTCTCCTGCGGAAGCTTGGTGTCCATGTAGACGAGAACGTCGTGCCGGCGGACATTGTCAACCAGTTCAATGCGGCTTTCAAGGGGGGATATGACGGTGCACAAGCAAGAGCGCCTAAATAAGCTGCTGATGGGGGAATTTGATGTGACTGTCTTGGACCTCAACCTTACCGGTTTGGAGGAGGAGCTGGGCGCCTAAGTGCACCCCTTTTGTCCACACAACAACCCAGTCGCCGCGTTTACTACAATGTAATCCAAGCACTTTAGATCCAGGTTGGTAGGTTCTTGGGTGGTAACCTGGGTTACCATTCATGTTGGTTTGTACTAAAAAAAAAAAAAAACTCTTCCTCGCTTAAAGAAAAAAACGCGCCGACGTGATCTCGAAAAAACATCAATTTTACTATGCATCTTGGTATAATAATATGTCTTGGTACATAACAAAATGGACTAACAAAAAACTTAAACCGACATATAATTTGGAATAGAGAGCTTAATTTTTTGGGGCCCGGGGCAGTACAAATTGTAGCTCCAAACTTACAAAATTGTTTGGTCCCAAATATGATGGCGCAAGGGCAGAACTTTGTTACGGCTACTAAAGGGACATGGCCTTCAATTCCCACCCCAAACCACCACCAATGTTTGTACTTCTTTAGCATATAAATATATAGTAGGCTTACAGCCAATATATATGCTGATGAGTGATTACTTTCTACTGCATTGCTGGGCCTCCTCTACAATCCGAGGCAAAAGCTCCACCACTACCGTACCAGAGCTGGTACCGCAAAATCCTGTGGTGGGGAGACTGCGATACTCCACTACCACGGTATAGGATAGCTAGTATCACCACGGGTGGGATGTGATGTGCAAGCTAGTTGCAATGGTTCTCACAGGAATTGCTCCATATACACATATATCCATATGTCTTGAATGGACAAGAGAGAGACGTAGCCACACACATTTTTATAGGGTTCCTCCTTAACTTGTTCAAATATAAATCTCTTTTGACACCCTAAGGCGTCGCTGACATGTTGTATTGAACTTTTCTTTACCTTAATACCAAAACGCGCAAAACTTATTTTGCTTGGCCGATCGAGGAAAAACATAAATCTATGACAACTCCAATGTTATATATATCAACTTGTACTTAAATGTACTATCTAACGAACGCAACATACTATTTGCCACACATTCTACACCTACTTAAATCTATTGACAGAAGTGACATTATTATTACATACTGTATATAAATGAATGGGATATCATTGTAGCCGTTCTTTCACAATGCATCAAAAGAAATATTGAGTGATGGGAAGCAAACTACTACAACTAGACTAGAGAGAGAGAGCGCGCAATGGTAAAGCGAGAGCAAGATGATAGAGATAGTGCTCGATCCTTTTGGCTAGGCGAAATCAAGAAAGATACTGTTGGCTAAAACGGCAGCAAACGGAACAATCATGCATGTCCGAGCTAGCTACTGTACTACTAGGCCCTAGCCCTAGCCGTAGCTGGGTAGCCGGCTTGTTGTTTGAGAACAAAAGCTGGACGCCTTTGTCCCCGATCGTCCCCTTGATCCGGCATCGATCTCTGCAGCGTCCTTGGCGGATGCCTTCCTTCCGGTTCCTGGACGGAACTGGGCATTCGGATAAGCTCCTGCTGCTAGTGCATGCTAGGCCATGCATGCGTCGTCCTGCAGGCCACTGGTCACTCTGTCTCTTTCCCGCCCTACTCCTAGGCCATAGTAGCCCTGTGGAAAAACGACGCCACGGCCGGCAAATGGCGTGCTTTGTCAGTGTACTGGCCTAGTACAGGCATGCCAGTGCGTGCGATGAATGTCATGCACTCGAGCAGAGCTTTGGATCAAAGTGCAGTGCAAGCATCTGAAAGTCATGCACTCGAGCAGCATCGCAGAGCTCGGTCACATCTCCTTTGCTGTG
This sequence comes from Hyparrhenia diplandra, assembly GCA_015847255.1. Lineage (NCBI taxonomy): Eukaryota > Viridiplantae > Streptophyta > Magnoliopsida > Poales > Poaceae > Hyparrhenia > Hyparrhenia diplandra. The sequence continues at coordinate 150,708 of JADLZK010011592.1, read as the reverse complement.
GCTGTCAGGAATCTGCTCCCCTTTAACGCTGCTACCGGGCGCGGCGGGCACTCACCGATCGACTCGTCGCCCGCCGTGCAAGGGACACCGCGACATGGGCGTACGTGTGGTTGCTCCACTTTCTAGCTACTAGTGCATGTTTATTTGGTGCTTCATGTGCATGCAACTGCACGATCGATCAGGTACCACCACCTACCGAGGACACTCCACACTCCACGGTCCGGCGTCCTCTTCTCTCCCTGGTTTAATTTCCCTCCTACCTTTTCTTAATCATAATACAAACACATGCATTATGCCTCTATGGTCACCTCCAACAAATCATGAGATTGATGAAGTCACCACACGAATGTCCCATTGATCACGTCGTTCATCTTTCCTACCGAGAGATCACTCGCTCTTCTTCATCTAGTCGGTGTTTATTGTGTCATACCTTTTGAGACTCAAGGGCTGTAAACTTTTCCCCACTCAAACACACGAAAAGCATATTTTATATATCAAGTAAAAGAATAGTGCCATAAGTTGGTTTTAAGAAAATACGAGCACGTTTCTTTCAGTCGCAGTCTAGTTCCAATGTAATGCTTTGTTGCAAATCCAGTAGATGTAGGGCGTCGTCCTCGTAACTGTGTGGTTACCGTGGCGTCTATTTGTTTGAATTTCATCCAGCTTTAATGAAAAACGCGCAAGATTGTGGCTTAAAGAAAAATACGAAAGCACCTCTGTTAAGTTGAGAACTTAAGTTCAGATAAAAAGTCCCACCATTAGAAGCTAAACTAAAACTAGTCAACCTATGCTTAGTTTGCAATTTAGGTATCTTTAAACATCATAAAAATAGGATAGAAAAATACAAAGAGTCTTGATGAGGAGAAAGAGCCATAAACACCAAGAGTAATGCTAGACCTACAAAAATATAAACAAAGATTCTACTATCAAGCTTGTGTAGGCACCAAAATCTAACTAGTTGAGCTCCACTCGATTCGTAATGCTAGTCTTTAGGATTAATTAAGAAATAAAAAGGGACCTGACCAGTGGCGTAGCTAGGGCTTAGTGCAAGGGTGGTCCAACTAAATGTAGTCAGCAAAGTAATATTGCTATAAATAAACACAATATTCAATGTACTATAAAACATATATATATACTGTAGTTTTAACATAAATCCATTTCTATGGTGGTCCATGGCCCAACGTGCCACCTAGCTAGCTATGCCACTAGACCTGACGAGGGGAAAGAACCATAAACATCCGAGCGTAGTGCTGAACGTGCAAAAATATAAACAAAAATTCGACGACCAAGCTTTGTGTGGGTATTTACTATGCAAGGTAACACTCATAGGAACCCTCTAATATTTCTCGAACATGCCTAGCCAAATATTATTTCATTAAGAAGAAAATAATTACAAGACACTGGCGCATGCTACAGACCACACCAAACCGATGGTGAGAGAGAGAGAGCTATGTCCATCAAACTTGTGCTTAATCTGTTATTTTAATTAGAATGATCAATGGCAACATTTATATATGTGATATGGTGAAAGTAGTAGTGGTCTATTAGATTGCAAATGGATCTAGAATGACGGCAATAGAATTAGGAACACTTTTCATAGAGAAAATATCAAGAGTAGTAATGTTGCTCCTTATCTACTAGTTAACTAGCTATTATGATTATCACATAGAGGCGCCTGCAGATCACAGCAGGATATCGAACCCATCATGCCGCTCGCATGACACCATGCGTTTTCCATAAACAAGCAAGCGCGGGTAGTGTGCCGGCAACACGGCAACAGTAGCCTAAAAACTTAGGACACGAAATTCTTCTTATCTTAGTTGTCTTAGGGACGATAGATACTTAGATAGCTAGGTGATTTGATGCACCTCCTTCTCGAGATAAGCTCAGCAATCAACGTCTAACACAACATGACAAAATCTGATCAAAACAAATACAAAAGGGACCCAACAAGGTCACTACTACGTAGTACAGCTTTATTACAATTTACAAAACCATAGAAAAAGACAAGAACCAAAAGACCATGATAGCGCGACGCATACAATACTTAGGCTTACTTTACTCCGGCCACACGACGATGATTAGCTAGCTCGCTCACTAATCACTCGTTGCATGCCATGCACATAAATCAGCTCACTCATCATAATCGAATCGATCCACCACATGTGACAATCTCTCTCTCCCACGTCCCACTAACGGTTTCAGAATTAGCCAGCTAATAATTAAACAAGCCCCTCGATCGATCATCATCAGGCGACGACGACCGCCCCTCCTCCATTGCTGGTGCCGGCGGCGGCCATGTTGGCGGTGGCGGTGGCGGCGGCGGCGGCGGCGTCGCTGCTCCACTGGTTGCCTACCCGGGGCTCCACTTGGGGCACTTGGGGCTGAAGTAGCTAGCCTGGACCCGCCCATTCAGCAGGTCCACGACGGCGCCCGGGCGCACGCACCGCGGTGCCTTGTACTGGTTGATGGAGGAGCCGCCGGCCAGCGCGAAGTCCATGAGCTTGTCGAACGTGCCGTCCGACACCACCCGGATCTCCAGCGGCCCGATGGAGCGGTCGGCGGCGGCGGCCCCTGCCGGTACACGCTGTTCAGGGCCTCCTCCACGGCCAGGCAGCAGTCCTCGAACACCGACGCCGGCACGGTCGACGTGCGGAGGCGGAGCTCCCAGAAGAGCACGTAGTGGGGATGGTGGTCACGGTGTCCGCGTAGCTCGTGTACTCCACCAGCGACGCGCCGAATGGGGCCAGGTGCTGCACGGCGCCGCTCACCGCCGCGTGCAGCTCCGCCTCGTCGGTCTTGTCGGCGTCGATGCTCAGCACCACGTTCTTGCGGCGAAGGAAGTTGAACATGGGCGCCTGGTTCTTGAACCCGGCCACGCGCAGCACGTCGCCCACGCGATAGCGATACAGCCCTGCACGTACGTACAGCCTAGTGTCACTTGTCGATCAAGTATCAGTAGGTACGTGCAAGTTGCAACTAGTAGAGCACCTGAGTAGGTGCTGACTACGAGCTCGTACTCGTGCCCGAGCTTGACGTCGACGAGGTCCACGAGGTCGCGGTGGTCGGGCTCGTCGTCGTCGGCCATGGGGAGGAACTCGAAGTAGCACATTGTGGGGATGAGGGTGTAGGCCACCTCGCTGGGCTTGCACATGGGGTTGAGGTTGATGCCGAAGTAGCTCTCGGAGGAGGCGTACATGGTGCACGTGAGCGGCAGCCCGCCGCCGTAGAACTCCAGCTGCGGGATGTACTGCGCCATGGCGCCGGTGACGATGACGTCGACGTACTTGGTGTTGGGCCACACCCTCCGGATGATCCCCCCGCCACGACGGCCTGGCGCACTCGGCCTCCACGGCGTCGGCGAGCGCCGGGTCGGCGCGGAGCAGCACCCGGCCCTCCACGGCGGCGCGCACGGCGCGGTCCGTGACCGCCTCGCCGTCCAGCGTGCCGGTGCGGATGTCCCGGCACAGGCGCGGCCAGTGCTTCTCCAGGAAGCGGATGGCGCGGAGGAAGCCCGACGCGAAGACGGCGCCGACGCGGAGCACGTCGGCGCGGTGCACGAGGCCGCACAGCAGCTGCGCGTACATGCTCTGGTACGCGTCCACGCACAGGATGGCCTCGTCGGGGCTGGTGTACACGGTGTAGGGGTCGTGGGGGCGCTCCAGGAAGTGGCGGCTCCGGTAGAAGCTCGTCAGCACCGGGCGCGCCGGGTGGCCTGCCGGCGTGCGCGACTCCGCCTTGACGAAGTAGAGGTACATGCACTTGCCCTTGTCCAGCCCCGGCACGGCCTGGCTCATCACCGGCATCAGCAGGCTGTACAGCAGCGACCGCCGGTCCATCTCGTCGGCGATCGCCGGCATCAGCTTGCGCTCTCCTCCCGACGTGCCGGAGCTAAACGTATGTACGTCATCACACACGTACATGGCCATTACCATATCCACACGCTCTCACACATGCACATGGTCTAGTAGACTCACCTGGTGAGGAACTCGCGGATGGGCTTGCCGGCGAGGATAGGCGACGTGTCGCCGTTGGCGATGCGCAAGATGTCGGGGAGCATGTCCTCGTAGGTGACGAGCGGCGCGGCGCGGCGGAACGCCTCGACGGCGCCCGGCGCGTCTCCCGACACGCCCAGCCTCCGCAGGTACTCGGCGGCCGCGTTCTGCGCCAGGATCTCCGACAGCACTTGGCGCTGCACCGGGCCCGCCCCGCCGTCACGCGCTCGATGTACTCGAGCAGCTCGCGGTGCTTCTCCGGCACCGCCGCCGGCGCCTCTCGCATGGTGGTCACCGGCGCCTCCGGCATGCCGCTAGCTGTTTCTTGTACCTTACTAGCTACTTCTACCTCGCTCGTGTGGATTGGATTATTGGCTTGCTAGGTAGCTCAAGGCAAGTGCGATCTGAGCTCGTGTTCTTGTGTGTGACAGCAGCGAGGGTGGGTGTGGGCTATTTATAGATGGCCACCAGCAGCAGCAGGCCTGGGGGCTCGTCTCGGCTCCGTGTCCGTGCTGCCACTGTTCGATTGTGTCTTGTAGCGTCTGTCCCGTGCGTACGAAATGGAATATATCTTGCTTTTTGGGTGAACAAAAACCAAGATTATATTCTGGATAATGCGTACTACTAGTACTAGAGAGTGTGTTTATTTCGGAAAAGAAGAAATTACTATCTCAATATGTGAATGTGAGGTTTCCATGCATTTGACGGACATATGTATCGACGCACACGGAAGAAGGCGCGATTTCTATGATGCTGAGTCACATAAATGACGTGCAGGCCCCCAAGTGGCAAAACGGTTGTCTTCCGGCGCGATTCAGGTTGCCCCCTGGCATACGATCTGCATGATCTGATTGATCTGTGATCATGCGATAGGGACGACAGCATGGCAATGTAGAGCATGCACCTTCTTCTTCTTGTCTTGATAAACTGATAAAGACTGCCGCTTAACCCAAAACTTGGGTAGTAATAACACCGAGGTGGAAACTGAAACTCAGATAATTTTTTTCAGGAGTGCTTGTTTGAATACAGTACGCATGTATCCACTTTAATCCTGTGTGTTGGGGTGGTAGATTGAGGTGGTTAGGTGACGTGTCAAGGAGAGACTAGATGGCAAACACACACTAGGTACATTTGTGGCTTGGTTGCATATTATTGAAATAATACGAGGGACTTTTTTTTAACATAATATAAGATATTTGTTACTGCCCAAATCACTCATATTGACTCTTGTTTTTTTTTTTCTAGAAATCCAATATATGATTTTGGTCGACAAAATCTGTTGACAAAGAGCTAAATAGTCTCAACAAACCTCTTGTTCGCTTGATATGACCCATGGTATAATGTTTTTCTCTCACAACAAAACGACATACAAACGACTTGCAGTTTGAACGTGGAGAGCGCAGTGTAGGCGGTGGATCGTAAACAATTTCCGAGCAGGTTCCGGTGGTGCCTAGTAGTGGAGTGTGGTAGCGTACGTGGACGCTACAAAATCAGCGCTTCCAGCTTTGCCTCCGGTGGCCCTAACAACGGGGCGATTTTGTATTGCGTTCAACGCCCTCTTCTTCAGATCACCCGGGGCTTTGGGACCAGCCGATCGATCCTCGGATAAACTTGGTTGTCGTCGTAGCTTCACGCCAAAGCCCCCTCAATCGAGGAAAACAAACGTTGTTGATCTCGATCTCCTGCTGACAACGAGATATACATATATATAGCAAGCTAGCCATCATGGATCGATCTATCGTGGTTGAAATCAGAGCAGGAGACGGCATTGCAGTCGTTCTTCAGGCGAGCAGATGAGCTGGAAATAAATGGGTGCCGGCAGTGCCGGCAGCGGCCAGGAGACACGGCAGGGGAGGGCCTTTGCGTGCCGCGATGCCGCGCGTGCGCTGCCGGGCGATGGGTCGGCAACAGTAGCGGTTCCCGGTGGGATGGACAGCCATCCCCTCCGCCGCCGGCGCCGGGGCCGTTCGTCGTCCTCGCCCGTACCGCGACTACACCTCGCGTGTCGTCCTTGTCCTATACGGACGATACCATCTCCTCCTCTGTAACGCCCATATCTTGTGATAGCTACTTAATTGATGTACGAGTACCACGTATACTTGTAGTCGGAGTATGCTGCAGCTCCATCTCTCTTTCGATTGTCACGCGGCGCTCGCTGCGTTTCTGTTTCAGGAGCGCGCACGCACGATCCGTTGGTTCAGTCTTGGCACGGCCTGTGTGTGTGTGGCAAACAAAAACATGCACAAACGGCCCCTTTGGTCGACAACCTTTCGTATCCACTGCAAGGAGGATGGTCCAGATCCGGCTATTTGTTGAGAGGACACACATACACACACACGGGGCCGGTAACAGCAAGCCTCGCTGGCATTTGGAGCCGCTTTGCCCGGCCACTTCCGTGCGGCCAACTCACACACGTAGCCCGTGTCCCTGGTCCATCTCAAGGCCGCACGAAAGTACACTCGGACGCATACTCATTTGCAGCGTGCTGTCGATCGATCGTCGTACGTCGTCCTCACATGTACGTACGGATGTATACTAAGCAACGGATAGTCAGCTAGCTTACTAGCTTCTTCTAGAGAACTAAAAGGAAAAAAAAAAGGTCGATGAGCCGGGCAAGCGATGCATCATGTTCATGCATCTTGTACGTACGAGTAGTATGTAAGTTTTTGATACAAAAGTATAGTAGGAGATAGGAGCTAGTGATAGTTTACGGATAACGGCACAGCTGATGAGCCCGTTGCCGCGGCTCCTGTCCCTAACCTCAGCCAACATACTACTATTGTAATGGCTAATCCAACTTGACAGTCTTGCATTGTCTCCCGGCCAGACAGTCTAGCTAACTATACTAGGCGATAGTAGCTAGCTAGCTTAGCTGCCGTAATGAGCACGTACCATATCATAATACTCTAGCAGTCTATTTGTTAGCTATCGTGCCTAAACACGTATTTCATTAAGAGCAAGCATAATAAGGTACAGTCAGCAGGCTAAATGAGGTTCCACGTCAACAAAATCTGAGGTGGAGGAGTGAAAATAGAAGAGACAGAATGGAGCGGGCGGTTGGTGAAACGCCGGCCTTCCGCCGGCTGCATACGCAAATCAAGAAGAAAAATACATGTTAGCAGAGGGCACTTACATGCAGCCATTAAATACTTAAATTATTTTAATAGTATCTCTTGGCTAAACCATTACACAAGTAGACTATTTCTAATGGCTGAGAGTGACTTGGCAGTTCCATTTCGCCGGCCGTTGGCGACCTTATTAACCATGCTCTAAGCACGAATAGATTTTGTTACATAGTACGGTAATCGTCGGATTACCAAAGCTACAACACACTAGACTTGCATGAGGTTGTAATTTACACACAAAGATGGTGTTGCGACGGCATACATGAGGATAAGGGCTCTGATGTTCAAGCGCCATGAAAAAGACTCTTTGTGCTAGTGCGAGTCATAAAATGACTCTCTTTCTAGAACAGAGGGAGCATGTGTCGAGGGGATGGCAAGCAGATAGTTCGATCGAACTACATCAGATCTAGTAAGTAGCGAAGAGGGAAAAAGATGAGCTGAGGATTTTGCAAAACCAGCCGACAAATCACGATACGACCAAGGAGACAGGGTGCCATATAGTATAAGCGTCTGGCTACATAATTTAAGCGTAATGAAGCCAGCTGTGCATGTGTGCCTGTGTGGCAATCCGCTCCATGGACGCCAACCGCGCTGTCGGCAGACGATCGACGGGAGAAGGAGAAGAGCGAGCAGGCGGCCGAGTCAGGGACATTCCCTTTGCGATCCATCCATCTGTTCGTCGCCATGCACGGGCCGCGGGGCCTATGCGCGACATTGATACCCCCTACGTGCACCTACTCCTATCTAGGAGCAGGTCTAGCTAGTCTAGTCTAGGCAGCTTCAAGGTCGATCCTCCTATGTGCTGCTGCCTGGGTGACGCCGCCGTCGCCGTGGTCACCACGTACGCCCCCGGCCGGCCCGTCCGAACTAGCATCCGCCAGCGGCGCCGCGCCAGTGTGCCACCGTTGTTATAGGCAGCCCTGCCGGTGCCGGTGCCGGTGCCGGACCCCAATGGGCGCGCGCGTCAGGAACAGGGAAGCAAGTGACCAGAGCTAGCGGCACAGAACTGCAATCAACTACATACGCGTGCATGGAGCAGATGAGATCGATCAATCGCTCAGTTTGATTGACGCATTCATGTCATGGCAACGGATAGGGCTTATGCGGTTGCGAACGTATGTACGTGAGCGAGAGCGCACGTTGAGAGGCCACGGCCGCAGATGCCCCCAGCCCTGCCGGCTCCGCCTTTTCCAAAGGCGGGCCACGGACAGCGACCGCACGCACGCATTAGCCATTATGGCCGGCAATGGTACTGGTATCCATCTACAGTTCCACACGCGGTACTATACAGAGAACATCATTTGTGGCTGGCACTGGCACACTACTGTGTCGTTTTCAACGAAAATGCATGCAACTTGCTCGGCCGCACCGTGCAGGGACAGATGATTCCTGCCGATTTTTTTTTCAACTTGACGCGACGCGACGCGACGCGACGATGGAGCTACCCCTATAGCCGTAGTACCCTAGTAGGGTCAGCCACCATGCGCGCGCACTAGCAAGCGAGCGACGCGCGCGAGCTGCTGCATGCCTCGCGTCGTGTCAGCCGGAAAGCAACACGAGCGCGGGCGCGTGTGATCTGTGGCGCGCAGGCAGCGCCAACCGGCACAAAGCGAAGCACCGCGTCGAGATCTTGCTGGGCGGGATGCACTACTGCACACAAGTTGCGTTGCGTTTGCGTGCGCGCGCGACGTGAACGCGACCGCTTTTTTGACTCGACCACCTGGATGCGATTCGTCGGGACGTACGGCCGGCCGGGCCAATGCCGTCGCCGGCCGGCATGGCCATGGCCTTGCATGCACATGCAGCCCAACCAACTGCATCACACGCCCGCACTGGCTCAGTGGCCGGCCGTGGGAAAGCCTAGCTAGTAGTAGCTACGCGTCGATCATGACGCCGGGCCGGACTTGCTGATGCCCGGGCCGCAAAATAGCACCGGCGGCACGAGGTGGATTAGCAGAAATGCGCCCGGCCGGCCGGCGGTTGTACCGCTTCCGTGCGACGTCGCCGTCCTGACAGTGCAGCTAGCAGCACTAATCAGGGCTGATCAGCATCGTCGTTTCAGACATGCACCAAAGTTGCGCTCCAGCAAGCGTTGCTTCTTCTGTTAGGAAGGCAGCAATATCGTTAGGAAAGCGCGCTAGCGGGAGCCAGATTTTCCCTAGAAAGATTGCAATCATATTGTCCCAGCAGCAAAAGCACTCACTCAGGAGGTGTTATGTTAGAGCTAAAGCGACATTTAATTTGACCAGGCAAGAACAACTAAGTAGCGGTCCAAATCGCTGGCCAGTGTACAACCAAACATTACAAGAATTTAAGCTTGCAACTGATTGGGCCGGCAGAGAGACATATCAAATTAATATGGTCTCCACTTTCCACATCGATCCATCACTAGCTAAACCTAGATAGATTGCTTTGCTAGATTAGATACTTAGGTCTAATCATCATCAACGATCGATGAGGACCCTCCGTTTGCTGGCAATGTTAATGTCCATACAAACTAGCTAGCTACCTGCTGATGAACAAGGATATGCATACATGCAATTATTTGCCATGCATCACCATCTTGAGCCATCAGTAACACGCAGTAGGATTAGGATTAGGAGGAGTAGCTTTCATCTAAAAGATAACTATGCGTTTACGGGGAGCAGATAAGCTCTTTATAATTAGTCAGGTTGCTCTATGTGTTCTTCTTTCTGACGGGCACGTACTGTCATTCACCACTTGACGAGTGAGGGAGCAGTGGAGTAGATTGATTTTGAAGCTAATAAGTGACCCTTGTCATTACGGAGATGCGTTCTATCTTAGTGTTAAGGTGGGAGAGATGCGGCCGTCTCCGTGCCTCTCTTTTGAGAGAAGTGACAACGTCCTTTGCATTGACAGCAAATGCATCTGGTGTGCGTCTCTAGTCACAAATGCACGCTATTGTGCTAAACATCCTTTTTTTTGCAAATGTTTATTTACAAACCTATAAATTTGTACGTACCTAATCCTTTGACTATTTTTTCTCAAAAACGCAAAAGGTTTGCGTTTCATTGTTTTTAAGAAGAGGAGTTTTTACAACATTTTGTTCGGGGAGGTTACATCTTTTTCAATTGGTTTGGTCCTCCCGAAATGATCGGCATGCTGACTACTCGTGAATTAGACAACCCGGCCTCGATCCACTGATCGGCGGTGTGCTTGATGGTGGCTAGCAGTTGGTTGATGCTGGAGCTGGATTTTCTGAAGCACCTCGCATTCCGCTCCTTCCAAATTTCCCAAGCCACCAGGGTGAACAAGGTATCTGCTCCCTTGCGCTTGTCGCCATGCCACCTCCTCCGCCAGCCGTCCCACCATTCTAGCGTTGAGTTGGCCCCTACTTGCGAGGAGTCTGCGCCGAGAACCGCTAAGATGGTCCACCATATTTGTCGTGAGACCGATCGAGCATGCTGCGATGATGTGATCGATGGTCTCTGGTTCCTGGTCGCACAGGTGACAGTTGTCTTGCGCATCGAGTCCATGTCTTCTCCTCCTGTCCGCGGTCCAATGTCGCCTCCTTAAAGCCAGCCACATGAATATCCTCACTCTAAGCGGAGCCCATGTCTTCCATATGCGCTTGCACCCTGGTATTGGGTGCGAGGCCATCTGTAAGGTACGGTACGCTGACTTGGAGGAGTATTTTCCATTGGTTGACCATCTCCAGATGAGGCGATCCTCGGCATCGTTTAGCTGCACAGGCGTGACTTGGTCCCAAAGCTTTAGATATTCATAAACCACTGGGATTGTGATGCCCCCGGTGATCTGTCGCACCCAAGCTCGGCCCTGTAAGCCTTCTGCCACCGTCGTGTTGCTGATGCACCTTCGGCTGACGAAGCTTAGCAGCGATGGAGCTATGTCCTTGACCGCGCGCCCATGGATCCATCGTCCAGTCCAGAAAGCTGTTGATCTTCCGTTGCCCAGCTCGGTGTATGTTGACATGTCAAAGAAGGCTTGGACGTCCTTGTCGGCCTTGATTGGCAGCTGTGACCATGCGCGGTTCTCATCGGACTGCTGTAGCCAAAGCCACCTTGTCTGAAGGGCCATAGAGGTTAGCCGTAGGTCCGGGACGCCGAGGCCCCCGAGGTCGGTGGGGCGGCACACCGTAGGCCAGGCAACCATGCATTTCCCTCGGATGAATCCCTCTCGCCCGGTCCATAGGAAGCGCCTGCATATGTTGTTAATTTCCTCGAGCGCCCAAGGCGGCAGTCCGTCTGCCAGGATGGTGTATATGGGGATCGCCGAGAGCATGGACTTGATCCAAATCAGCCTACCACTCCTTGCCATGATAATCCTTTGACTATTGAATATGTTTATTTGTACAAACCTATAAATTTGTACTAAACGTCCTTTTTTTTTTTGCAAATGTTTATTTGTACAAACCTACTCCGATTGTTATTTAATTGAGAGGAGGATAGATTTGTTCTAACTAGTGGGAGGCAATAAGCCAATAATCGTCGCCGTACCCGATTGCCACGAGGTCGATGGCCACCATTCCGGCCTCCACATCACTGATCACCCCCGTGTGCCAAGCAATCGGAGGGTCCCCCGGCTGAGCTGCCACAGTCCCCACGCCACGTACGTACATCATCTCAAGGTACGAAATGTACGTACGTAGGCAAGTACCCGGCTGTCACGCCACGCTCGTCTGTTTGCTTGGCGGAGAGAGACAGGAAACACGTGCACGGTACACGTACGGACCGGGTTGTCGTTCGTGGTCCAGATCGATCAGTTGCTGCAGATAAGGCAAGGTGACGCGTGCCGCTTTGTGTTGGGCCTTTCCAACCAGCCGTGCCTGGCCCGGATCCCTTCCCATGTTTTTTCTCGAACCGTGCCCAAAAAGATCTCGAGCAGTCGCAGCGTGACCGGTAACTGGGCCAAGGCCGCAAGGCGCGCGGTCGTTTGGGTGGGCGGCCCGGCACACGGGCTGAGCTGGTTCCTTTTGAGCCTTCTTCTGCGGTAAGCAAGCAAACGCTGGGCCTGGGCCGCACGGAAACGCAATTGGTTTTTGTTCGTCAATAGGATACCCCCATTGTAATTCCCTTCTGCTTATCTTCATTATATTTCCATTTGTCGGCCCTAAGTTAAGATTGCGCTTGACGCTTGTACTGTGGTGCAAAATCTTACGAGTTGTAGTAACATTAAGATAAGAACAAAATGAGTTTTTTTTATGAAAGTTATAATTCTGCTTTTTCTAATGACAAGGACGTTATAATTCTGGTTGGGGCAGTAAAGAATGAAGATGGGCGCATTTTTGTTTGTGAAAGAAACCTAAAAATTTTATGTGGTACGTATATATGCAGTAGCAGACGTGCACCGCAAAGGATGCGAGTTTGACGCGATTTATCGTAACCTCTCATCCATGGTTGCATGAGGAAAAATATCTTGTCAAATGATTCGTACTACTCTATACCGGCACTAATTGTGCTTAAAGGGAAGCACGCCTAACACCAGTCAACGCCTCGATTTGACGTCGTGAGCGTGTTGACTAACTGGCCAAACAAATCCCACTGCACTCACTCGTGTCTCCGGGGAATCAGACCTTGACTTAAAAGAACTGGACGATAATCAGGTCAAGTCTCTTCATGAGAGTGGTTGTCATGATCGTGCATCTGATTGCATCACTGGGCATAATTTGACACTTCTTGACCTTTGTGACACACTATCTCCTTCCACATGCACATTATTTTCCCTGCCCAATAGGGTTGTTGGGCAGCTAATATATACAGTTGTAGACTTTCAGTTCAAACCCGGTGCACTTAGACTCTGATTTCCGTTGTGTTTTTCTTTTTTCAACTTATGGACCCTGATTTATCAACCATGGAGTAACTGTTTTCACTTTTCTCTCACAACAAAACAACATCATCAGTCGGCTTATCAGTCGCAAAAATCATCAGCTGAACGTCCCACTTCTTTCCTCTGTAGCTCAGATCAATGTCTTTGTCAACGTTCAAGGTAGACCACTACCAGCAATGTACGTACAATGTAGGATTACATCAGGCAACAAGGCTGATCTTTGCACAATGACCTTTGTCGACTAGAAAAATGCAGTTTGCTGGGATGCGATAACCACAAGGGTACAAGGTTTGTTAGAAATCCTTACACGGTGGCAGCAGCGGAACAGAGATTCTGAAAAATGGTGTGTCATCGATGCATAAATAATACACATATATAACCGCAACCCCTTCTTTGATACTAATTTACTACAGAGTATAGTACTAGTACTCTTACTTACTTAAGAACAACATGCAAAGCTTTACGTTGGCTAAACACAACGACTCGCTGACCAGGCTTTACTTCCTTACTGTTTATTCTTCCCTGATAGCAGTTGCGTCCTAGTCGTAACTAACCTTGTCCGTTTATTGCCGCCATGAAGTAGTTAATCTGGTTTGATTAGCCACGGATGTCGTCGTCGGGATCCTCTTGTCTTCTCTTCTCCGGCCGGCGTCCGTCGTCGTCAGCCACTCCTACCCGTCCACAGCACCGGCCGCCGCCGCGTCGTGACGTACGGCAACCGATGCGGATTCTGGCGACGATCGACGCGCCGCCTGCCGAGCATTAAGCAAGCAGTTTCCCTGCATTTGTCAGTCAGTCAGTCTCTGGTCTGTGTTGACAATTGACAGTAATCTGGCGTATTAATTCTTGCACGCGGTTGTCGTTGACTCTCTCTCGTCCGCGCGCTGTTGACTAAAGCATGGCTGATGGCGAGGCTCTGGCTGGCTGGCTCTCAGACGGCGGGCGGCGGACCTGCTCCGAAATTCCCAATCGGACAACCCGTAGTTGTCAGACAAGCAGCAGGCCGGTGATACGTGCAGAGATTCCACGCAGCAGGTTGCTGAAGGTCGGGAGAAGGAAGATTGTTACCGCTACAGGAGTACTAGTATCACTATGAGTTGACTAGTAGAAGGAACTAGTGTACACTAGCTGCGGCTTGGACTGGAGCGGTGGTGCGGCCGGAGCTGAGGTCGTCGCCGATGGACGAGCGGCGCAGGCGTCCGCGACCGTCGCTTTCGGGGCTTTTGACTAGAAATTGGTCGGCCCCGCCCGACTGCCGAACCAACGGTACGCAGGCGCCGGGGAGAGGGCACGCGTGCGAGCTTGGGGCCCTCGCCTCGACGCCAGCCTGATGTCACAACGATCAACCGTATAGTCTGCTGCTCACATCCCTTTCGAAAAAAGGAAACAAGAAAGAAACGTCGTCTACGATTGACCGAGCTGACGAACCTTCCTGAAACGCGCGCGGCCGCAGTAAAATCACCGTTGCTTTACGCTTACTACAAAACAGCAACCCTTTAACTTTCCTTGGTCGCCAACAACACGATGTGGTAAATCACACACGTTACAAGGAACCATCAATGTAGTTCACAAGAGAAAAAAAAAATAGTTATTCGCCAATACCACCGATTTACGGGCCACAAAACTGGGTCACAAAACTGTTTCAAACCAAACAGTCGGTCCCATAGTGGTAGACCGACTTCAGAGTAGAGAGTTGCTCCATATAGGGCCTCTTTGGGAGGGCTTCAGGCGGCTCCGACTAACCTGACACCGGCACTGTAGCGTCACTATTTACAGGAGGCATCTCTCTCTTTCTTTGACAGCTTGCGTCACTATTTACAGGAGGCATCTCTCTCTCTTCCTTTGATTGCTTGGTCGGCTCCATCTACACAGTAGCACTACAGTGCCAGAGCCGGAGCCGGCGGGAGCCCTCCCAAAGAGGGCCATAGTCGATGGGTGCTTTATAGTTGTTTGTTGCAGAGTTGACGAGGCTTTCCTAAACATCTATGTATATCACGTGTAGTTATATCCAGAATCAGCTAATCTCTATCCATGCTTCAAGTATCACAGCCGGTGGCCACTTCTAAAATGGTGAATTTGTCCTAGTGTTTTAGTTAGTAATAAAACAATACCACTAATTATAGCTCATGGAAATATCACGTATTTATTAATAGGGAAAGTTTATACTAAATTTTAGATTTTGATTGACAAAACACTAGGAGATCGAAGCTCTTCTAGTTGTGGAGCATCCTCTTCCTCGATGCCGGCAGCCATCTGCCATCGTCGCCGTGTTGGGGCCAGACACCTTTCCAAAGTGTCAACTTAGCTAGGGTCACTGGCCACAGTGTTCATGAACACGGTGCTTGCGTTTGACTACACCATAGCCGCGTGACTATGTACACGCACAATACGCACAGGACTAGGCAGATACTAAACCATCACACAATCCAATCCGATCAACATAAAAAAAGCAAGGACCAAAACTAGCTGTGACACAAGGTCAGAACTCACTAGTCGTGAGAGCAAGACTCCTGTGCTCTCCACAAACTAATCCCATAGTCCACCGGCCATCTATATCACGTAAACTTTCACTCCAAGCCCGGCTAGCAAATACCAGCCAAATCCTTCCCTAAACTACCTTTGCGATAGCACTACTATATACACCCGTCATCTTCGTGATTCCGGTATGTAGGACGCCTCCTGCCTCTAGCAAACCGACCGACCCATGGCAGACGAGTGGTGGAGCTCCACACGTATTGCCGACGACGACGGTGGGTCGCCTTGCTCCACAGCTGATCCGGCCACGGCGGACCAACCGGACAACGCTGCGGAATCGGCGGCGACGAGCACCACCTCCTCGATAGATTTCCGGCCAGCTTTGCACGTCGGCGACACTGCCGACCCGCCGTCCTTCTTTCGTCACATGGATTGGACGCAAGCCTACATGTAAGCGGAGAACTCATTTCTCAACTTGGCACGCACGCACGCTCGCACAATCTCTGCACGTTTACATTCGTGATGCATGGAGATTTGCTTGATCGACGGACAGGGCCGAGAGAGCGCCGCCGGCGACGGCGACGGCAGAGGCGGCGACCACCAGCTTCAACGCGCTGCTCCAGCTCCACGGCGACGCTGGTCACCACTTCCTGCTTGGTCAGAAGCTCCACGGTGACGGCGCGGCGCCCGTGGCAGCAGCGTCGCAGAGGGCGTCCAGCATGTACGCCGGTGGCAACCAGGTGTATTCCAGCTACGGCGGCGACGTGTCGGCGGCAGCGCTGATGACGAAGCCGCCGTTCCCTCAGCCGGAATTCTTGAATCTCGGCGACATGCCGGCAGTGCCGACGGCCATGACGACGAAGCCACTTCTCTTGCAGGCCTTAGAACAAAAGGCTTTCAAGGTATGATACGGCGGGCCGTACGGGTTCTCAACGGAGCCGCGCGCCGGCGCTTCCATTTGCACTCGTCTACTACTAGCGTTTCTGATCGGTCTCTCTGGCCGGTGCAGTCCCATGAGGAAGCTACACGAGACGCTTGCTCGTCGGCGACGAGAAGTGTCTCCAGCTCGCCTTCGCCGGCGAAGAAACTCCGGGTCGCCACGCCATCTCCTTTGCCAACCTTCAAGGTGTGCACGCACACCGACCGGGCAGCTGCATCTGACGCATGCAATCCGAAGATAATTATATATATCATCTTGCACCTTCGATTATTGGGACAAAATCTTTTGATTTCCAGCTCAATTAACATGCAATTCAGGCTAGATGCATGCATATTCTTGTAAGCTATGATCATTAGCTTAGTTATGATTGCCTTTGATTGTGGTCCGAGCGCAGGTGAGGAAAGAGAAGCTTGGGGACAGAATCACTGCTCTCCAGCAACTAGTCTCGCCTTTTGGAAAGGTAACCCTTTCTAATTTCCCCCTTCTTTTTATAATCTCTCTGCAATCGGTTTCTCTCTCTCGTTCGTCTTCCTTTGAATTCTGCATACGCATTTGAGCAAAAAATTCGTTCCAATTAAGTTGATCGATGAACCTTGACTTGACATCATTTTTTTTATGCGTCGCATCCGATCTCTGTCAATTTTATTAGACTGATACTGCATCAGTTCTTCACGAGGCCATCGAATACATCAGGTTCCTGCACGATCAAGTAGCTGTAAGTACACGAATTCTATACTACTTCACCATGATCAAAAGGTGAAGAAACAAAGATGGGGAAAATAATGTAAGACCACATGCACTTGCATTATGCACACACACGACCTGGAAAGTATACATTCAAAGGGGTTAAACCACTTAAGATGGGTGTATTTGTTGTAGGGGCAGGTTCAACAGAGAATGATACTGATATTACAGAGTAAGCAAGCAACTTTCCAGAGAATAGCTCGTTGGTACTTTGGTAGTATTTTGTATGGAATAGGTTGGGGATGATATGGAGGGAGGATATATGGTGGAAAGTTGCAAAAACTTGGAGGCAAAAACAGCACTCGGATTTGAAAGATTGAGAGCCTATTATTCTTGTTTTTGAAGAAAAGGTCAATACAGATTATTAGACAAGCATTTCGTATTGGTTATTGAAAAGTGTTCCTAGTACCTAGATACCAATTTTAAACTGAAAAAGTCCTTTACTAACCTTACACTCAACCTAGTCTGAAGTGATTGTCACCTTTTTTTCAAACGTTGATGTCACCGTTTTCCATGATGTTTTTTTTTTAGTAAGTACTGTGTTTTATAAGAATTTATTGCCTCCCATTCCAACGTTCTTTTTTATCTGCCATACATTGTGAAAGACAACATAGACATGCATGACAAAATTGATTTAGGCTAAGTGGCTAACAGACACACTTAGAGATTAATAGACTGAACCTAACTTAGATTGATCTAAGCAGTATCTCAGGACGTAAACATGTATGGACACTATCTTTTTTTTTTTTTTTTTTTTTTTGAAACGCAATGGCAGGAGCTCTGTCTTTCAATTAAGATTGGAAAGAGAGTTTATGTACAAGAGGTTTTTGAGTCCCCCGAGGGGTGATGAAAATGTAAAAAACCGTCCGCTACT
Organism: Hyparrhenia diplandra; assembly: GCA_015847255.1. Classification (NCBI taxonomy): domain Eukaryota; kingdom Viridiplantae; phylum Streptophyta; class Magnoliopsida; order Poales; family Poaceae; genus Hyparrhenia; species Hyparrhenia diplandra. The sequence continues at coordinate 132,747 of JADLZK010011592.1, read as the reverse complement.
GCCAGAACAATTTACACTTCCCAAGTGCGGGCTCTCCTCATCGTAGGATGTCCTCCTTAGCCCTTAGAGCCACCTGCAGTGATGTTTTTGAGAAGGTGTTTGAGAAGATCCTTCGATTTCTCTCTTTCCGGGCGTTCCACCGGTGTAGATGACCAGGCCATTGAATCGTTTCCCCTCTTTCTTAGGGACTTTAGCTTGTGTCTCCTCCTACCACGAGATGAAATGGGTGGGGTCTTGATCCGGAAGGGCTAGAAGGGCATCAAAATGCTCCGCTTTGGCAAAGGGACAGAGCAGTGTCAAGTGTAGGCATGTCTCCAATGGTCCATTGCACAAGACACAATGGTCCTGATGAGGCCAACCTCTTCTTTGTAGATTGTCCGCCGTGAGGACCTTTTCGCGTGCCAAGATCCAAGCGAAGATTTTGAACTTATTCTCTGCGTGGGCCTTCCATATGAGGTCGCCTTGAAAAGCTTTATAGGAACCGCAAAATTGGATCCTATAAGCTGATCGGGTGGAGTGAGATCCATTTGCTGTCCACTTCCAAACGGTGGTGTCCGGAGTGCCCGGGTTAAGTGGACATGCTTGCGCAGATCGATCCAAAAGCGAGACAAACTCCTCTACTTGAGTTGGCGTTGTGATCCGGCCTCTTAGCGCATTGATCCATGCATTGTCACACAGCTCAAAATGCACCGTTCTATTCTTAAACCTGACCAGTTGGAATAGGCTGGGCGCGAGGAATTTTGGAGTCTCACCGTCGAGCCAGCTGTCATGCCAGAGGCGCGCCCTGTGACCATCTCCAATGGTGACCGTGGTAGATGCATTGAACAACGCTCTATCAAGGTCATTACAGGGTAACTCCATTCCGGCCCATGGCTTTGATGTATCCACCCATTCTTGCCAAAGCCATCTCAAGCGCAACGCCCTGCTGAATTTATCAAGTTCCGGGACCTCGAGCCCCCCGAGGTCCATCGGTCTAGCTACAGTCGGCCAATTTACAAGGCAATGTCCTCCATTGGCTCTCTCTTCCCCTTTCCAAAAAAAGACCTTCTAATCTTGTCGATGCTTTTGCGGGCCCACGCCGACAATGGGAAAACCGTCAGATGGTAAGTAGGCATCGCTGAGAGGACTGATGATACCAAGGCGAGACGACCTGCCTTGTTAAGCCATTTTCCTTTCCATCCTGGTAGTCTTTGCCCGATCCGTTCTATGAGAGGCTGGACATGAACCTTCCGCAGAGCGCGCGTGTGAAGTTGGAGGCCAAGATACCGGCAAGGGAAGGTACCTCTGACCCCTGCAAAGGATGCAAGTACATGATCTAGGTCGATGTCATCACATCTGATCGGATGAACGGAGCTCTTTTCCAGGTTGATGTGAAGACCAGAGATGTTCCCGAAAGCCTGGAGAATGACTTTGACCGCTTCAATGTCATCCTTATTTGGGTTTATGAAGATGGCCGCGTCATCTGCATAGAGAGAGGTTCTCCATTTGGTGGTGGTCGGAGGTAGTGGGGAGAGGGCACCATGTTGTGTTGCAAGCTCTAGCATGCGCTGCAGGGGGTCCATGGCTAGAATGAACAACATCAGAGATAAGGGGTCCCCTTGGGCGCACACCCCTAGCATGGTGGAACCTCTGTCCCTGTTTGCCGTTTAGAAGCACCATCGAACTGGCTGTGCGAAACAGAATGGACACCCATTCACACCAACGTGCGCCAAAAACCGAGCTCGTAGGGACCTCCGGCCAGTAGCTCAATTAAGCGTGTCGAATGCCTTGTGGATGTCAAGCTTCATGAAGAGCACCCAAGATCTTTTGTTTGTGCATTTTCCTCACTGCGTGGCTTGTACGCGCGAGAAATTGTCGTGTATGCTCCTCCTCTTGATGAATGCGCGCTTGGCGCTTGGAGACCAGGGAGTTAAGCTCTGGGGCTAGTCTGTTGGCCAGTAGCTTTGCAAAAATTTTGGCGAAGCTATGCATGAGACTGATCGGCCTATAATCCGTAATTTTTTGGGCATCGGCCTTTTTTGGAAGCAGTACAATGTTTGCATTGTTCATTAATTCCAGGCCTTGGGAGTTCAAGTGGAACAGGCTGTTGAGGGCCGCCGAGAGGTCATCTTTGATCGTCTCCCAACACGCCTTGAAGAAGGCCCCTGTGTAGCCATCTGGTCCTGGCGCTTTGTCAGATGCCATCGACGAAATGGTGTGCCTGATCTCGTGCAGTGTGAATGGCAGCTCTAGGTGTTGTAGGTTCCTTGGGGTGTATCCCAGGCCCTGCCAATTGAAGGACAAAGTCCTTGCTGTAGTGGTACCCAAGTGTTCTCTGAAGTAATCCGCTGCCACCCTTTCTTTCTCTTCCTACGAGTATACCAGCCTTCCTTCTTTCTGGAGGCAGTGGATGTGATTCTTTCGTCGTCGAGCATTGGCCTTCATGTGAAACAGCTTGGTGTTGACATCCCCGCTGCGGAGATAAATGAGTCTTGACCTTTGTCTTATTCGTGACTTCTCGATGACCGCCAAGCCGGTGCTACGAGCTTTAAGCCGCTTCCTGAGATCCAACCCTTGGACCGATAGAGGTCTTGACTCTTGCGCCATTTCCAGCTGTAGAAGAACCTCTTTGGTGATAGCTAGCTGCAATCTTGTGTTTCCTATCTTCTGTCTGCGCCATTTCTTGAGGCCTTTAGTGAGCCTAGCCATTTTGATGTGCAGCCTTTTGATGGGGTGTGCGGCATTGACTGGCCTGTCCCATACAGCTTTCACCAGCTCCTGAAAACCGTCCATCTTGGTCCAGAAATTCTTGAAGCGGAAGTAGTTGTTGTTGAAATGGTCAAGCGCCCCGTGGAGCAACAACGGTGTGTGATCTGACATTAGGGACGGGAGTGGGTGGAGGAAGCATGATGGGAAAAGCAATTCCCATTCCGGCGTGCACAGGAGCCTGTCTATCCGAGTCATTGTGGGGTTGACTTGCTCATTTGTCCATGTGAAACGGCGGCCATTTAGCTTGATTTCTTTGAGCCCCAGGTTATCGATCGCTGCCTTGAAAGAGCCCATGAGGCGGCGATTGAGATTTGTGTTATTTTTGTCTTCCGCTTGATAGATCAAGTTGAAATCGCCCAGGATGAGCCACCGCTGATGGGAGGGTGGCGTGATGCTCTGAAGTTCTTGTAAAAACAACAACTTCTCGTCATCTCCCTGAGGGCCGTAGACAACCGTGATCTGCCATTGGGTGTTGGTGTTAGACTCATCTAAGCATATACATGCTAAATGGATCTATCTTAGAATTAAGTGCCAACTTAAGACTAATAGATCATTCTAAGCGGATCTACTAGAGGCATTGTGCTTAATATGCTAGCCTGGGCTCATGGCAGAACTAAGCAAGCTTTGATACAAAATGCTAAATAGAACCTATGCATAAACATGTGACTAAACATTAACAAAGTCGTTGTTTAAAAAAACATTAACAAAGCCATGATCTTAGAGTATTGCCAGTGCACGGTCATGATCTGGGAGTGACCACTGCTGACACTAGTGCTTTTCTCAAGTTGCTTTCCTTTTTTTTTTTTTTGAGAAGGTATGAAATTTATATTACTTAAGATTGGCAACGTTTACATCCAAGAATACAGGAGGAACACCAAGCCAAAAATGACGGCCATAATTAAGAGTACAAGCATGCTTAGCAAGATAATGAGCCTCCCTACCCTCATGTGCAAAACGCACAGAATCAAAAGATTTTGCCCTCACATTAATATCCTGAAGAATCATCATATAAGGGCACCTAGACATTTCCTTGATGTTGTTGATGACATTTAGACAATCCGAAGCAACTGTCATTTTCTTTATTCCACAGTCTTCCGTAAGGGCTAACGCCTTCACACATGCCATTGCTTCCAAGGTTTCAGCTTCAGTGATATTTTGTATCACCAAAGCACTTGCAGCAATAAAACAGCCCTGATCATCTCGACAAATGACTCCAACAGTTCCTTTGTAAGTACCTCGAGAAACAGCAGCATCTGTATTTATTTTGCATCGTCCATTTCCAGGTGGTATCCAGTGTCTAGCTTTAGACTTTGGTTGATGCTTACATTTTCCATTCATCTGAAAACTTTCAATAGTCTTTAGTTCTTCAATTACTCTATTGATCATTACCAATGTGGAGGACGGGCTCTGAAATATACCATCATATATTGCTTTTCTTCTTGCCTGCCAAATAGCCTAACAGGTAATAAGGATACGTACACCGTCAGTCTTTTTCTCAAGTTGCTGGTGGCCCCTTTGCACGTGAGCATGCAAATCATCTTCCGGTGTCATTTTTGCGGCACGGCCCAAGTAAGCAGGCCGACACGCCATACATGAACAATTGGACTTGGATCGAGCCAGTGGTGGACTTCCAAAAGGCCCTGGTAAGTGGGCCTAAATGATGAAGACATTTTCCCCCCCGTTCAGTAGCAGGCGAGGTTGCGAGAGGAATCCAATCCAAGTATGGGCAAATGACAAATTGACAAGTGAGTGACCTTAATATATGGGAAAATGAACAATCCGTGTACCAAATCTCACACAAGCAAATACATGTAGGTATGTGTAACATATCTCTCGTCGTCGTGTATGTGTAATTATGTATGCAATCCATGTAGGTATACGTATACATGGCATCGGAGCATGGCAAGGCCATGGAGATCCTCCGTCCGCCGGGACAGGGATGGTGATCCGATCAGACGGAGCCGCCCTTGAGCTTCTTGGCGATGCCGGCGAAGTACTTGCCCTGGTGGAAGGCGTGCTCCAGCTCCACTTCCGTCGGCCACCGCGACCCGTCCCCGGCGAACGTGCCCGCGCCGTACGGGCTGCCGCCGTGCACGCTCTCCATGTCGAATATCTTGGCGCCGAACGTGTACCCCACCGGCACGAACACCATCCCGTGGTGCGTCAGCTGCGTCACCGCCGTCAGCCTGTGACCAAGCAATATACAATGGAGATGTGTGTCGTCATGACTCATGTGTACGAAGGAGAGGTCAGGTCAAACGACGACGACGACGACTCACGGCGTGGTCTCCTGGCCGCCGCCCTGGGTGCCGGTGCTGAAGAAGAGGCCGGCGGGCTTGCCGGCCAGGCTCTGCTCCCGCCACAGCCCGCCGGTGGCGTCAAAGAAGGCCTTCATCTGCGAGGCCATCATGCCGAACCGCGTGGGAAACCCGAAGAGGATGCCGTCGGCCTCCGCGAGCTCCTGCGGCGTGATGATCGGCGCGTCTGTCTTGGGTGGCGCACCCATCTTGCCGAGCACCTCCTCCGAGAGAATTTCTGGGACCTTTAGCATTCAGAAGCACGCAACCAACTTTGATGGTGATGGGTGATAATTTCAGACTCATGAAACACACAATGGCTCTAGTTCCTTCCTGCCAAGCATGAAAACTACAAGATTGCATCGTTGCTGACACTGACCTGCCATATTTTGACCTCCACGCCTTCAACTGACGCGGCGCCTTTCTTGATCTCCTCAGCTAGCTTGGCAACATGCCCGTAGGTGGAGTAAAACCTATTGAGAAAATGGGAGTGTTTTTACTGATGCCCAAGAACTCAAACGAATAAACGATCTAGTACACGTCAGTATATCACTTTCAGCAAATACACAATTCGCAATCATCAGGAAACAATTATGAATAGACGACTAAAGCAGGGTACCAATGGAGGCTAAAATATTGCCAGCAGAATATAAGTGTGAATTAGGTATTCAATTTCGGTGTAAAGATGTACTAGAAAGAACAAGTGTTTCCCATCTTTTAATCAAAGGTTTCTAGATGCTCTTACTTTTTGGGTAGTTGGGCAATCTCATTCAGACAGCAAAACTAAGACAAACATGGGTGGATTATTATTACTTATACCAAACGATATTAGGGTGGTTGTTTATCCTTTTAACCTGTCACATAGATGTGACCTCAACTAAAGAGATGTGATGTGGATTGAAAGCTACACCGTGGCTTGCCAATAACAATATGATGGCTGCACCAAGTACAGTATTAAATAATGAAACAGTCAACTATATGAACATTTTGCTGCTCAGAAGCAACATCCTGTGAGTTTTTTCTCAAAACTGAAACTATATATGTTCCATGGTGAATTGTACTTACGTCTTCAGAAGTCAAATGGACTGCAAGCCATGTGTTATCTGGAAACTGGTTTTTACAAAAAACAAATATGCAAGAGATGAAGAGTTGTGCATCTAGAAATGGTCCATGTGTTGATGTGGAAGTGGGAAGCAACAAGAGGTAGCAAACATGCAAGCCCATCAGCAGACATAGTGGGATTGTACTGTTATATAGTGGAAAATCCATATCAACAGAAAAAAGGCATCCGTGGATTTCATAATTGCCCACAACAGAAAAGTAATGCATCGGTGAGGTGACCGCATTCTAGAAGTTTGCATGTACAGACGAAGACTAAATCACAAAAACAATTAAAAGGAAAAAGGTACATATAATGACTGATGCATTTTTCATCTTGTCAACAAACGAGAAACTGAACATGCTATAGTTTATCACTGCGTAAACAGAAAGTAGTTTCATAGGAGTAGGTTTCACATTTACGCTAGGATTTCTATTTAAAACAACTGGTAGAGACTAAATATGATAAAGATCTGTAAATACATTTAAGTTGACAAGAAAGTGGTAGATTAAAATTGAGTTCAGATATTTGGACATGTGGTTCAATGGTTCACTTTGCCTAATACACATGTCCATTCCATATAATTATTATTTTTTCAAAAAAAAAGGTATCCAGTTGTACTACTAGCAGAGGAGAGAAACAAAAATTGCATTGCTAAATAAAATGTCTTTTTGCAAGCTCTCAGCAGCAGGTGAGAACACAACAGGGAGTTGGTGAAGATGTCATACATGACTAGATGAACAAAGCAACTGTCCTTGATAGCAGTATCCTAATCAATCGGCGGGAGTGCCACCGATTTGGCTATTGCTGATCATATGAGTCCCACCTATTAGGCTATTACTGATCATATGAGAGTCCCACCTATCAGGCTATTACTGATTATACTACGAGAGCCACCAGTACCTTCCTTTCTTTAACTAAAGGGGTAATGCAACACGACTACAAATCATTGCAAGAACACTCGCAACGACAAGGCCAATATCATAATCAGGTCGGCAAATCTACCAGCGTTTCCACGGGACATGGAAAAGATTTCGAGTAAAGGTAAGAGCCCATGACTAGTGCAGGATTGTTGTGGCATATATGCCTCCATCAAGGCATAACATAGAGGCTCTGGCCAAGGCCTAACCAACCCCCGTGAACGTGATCGAGACATTTGACAGCCAAAAAACCCAAATTGGCTTCAGTCTGAACCCAAATTATTCAGTATTAGACTAAACCCTCCCCAACTGCCTGCCTAGGTTCATTGATCCTGGACTAAACCCTCCCCAACTGCCTGCCTAGGTTCATTGATCCTGGACACAGGCGCCCGATGATCAGTACTGAAGACCTTCTAGACGTATCACTGGACGCAACAGAGCAATTGAAAAAAATAAAAAACAAAGGCACATAATGGTCTGCAATTTCTGAATACGGGAGTAGTGCTTGGAACGATCTGAAACAACTAAATCCTGCGACTCTGGTAAAAAAAAACACTAAATCCTGCGACTTGCTCTGAACTTCTGAAGGCATCATGTTCGGCTTTAGTTCGGATTCGCGACGGGAAAAGAAACATACAAGTAGTAGCTAGGGCAATGGGGGCGATTGAGGATACTTACACGACGTAGATCTTGACCGCCATTGGAGAAGGGCCGGAGCTACTCGGATCTGAGATCTGGGGCCTGGAGGGGAGGGAGGCAGCAGCGCAGGGGAAGAGGGCTGTGAGTTCTCTTTGTTTAATGTGTTCAAGGAATTCCAGTGTGCGGGGGAAGCGAGAGGAGTATTTATAGGACGGCCCCCGACCAGGGCTCGCGTCCAGTTTGACCCGCAGGCTGTGGCTGCCAGGTGTGATCCACCGTGGCGGGCGCCACGTCAGCAGCAGCACGTGTGCGTCACGATTGCATCATCAGAACGCAGAAATTCACCTCAAGGTCCTCAAGTCAATCAAGATTAAAAAAAAAAAAAAAGCTAGGAAGCAGAAATTCAGGAGCAAAGAATCAAGCTTGTACCTTTGTGTGCGTGGATAATTAAACAGATTCAGTAGCAGTTAATATTGTGGCGTACATTAGCTAAGCTTGACAGCCTGTTTCAGAGACCAATGGAGTCCAATATGGCTCGGTACGTAATTCTCGAGCAGTGAGAGAGAGAGAGCGCGCGCTTCCTTTGGATCACAGGAAATTCCGTATTCAGGTTTCTGCTGATTTTGACTTGTGCTCGCTTTAGCTTATTTCAGTTTATTGTCTCTCACACAATACTATTAAATCGGTCGAAATCAGCGAGAACATGCTCATAACTCATGCGCTGCGAACAAGGGGTGCTCATAGATGCCAATCACGTCAGGATCGATGCCTCCATGACAGTAGTATCTCATTAACGTCAAAAAAACAGTAGTATCTCACAGTCATCACCAATAACCATGACGATGACAGGCAAATGTTCTGGAAGGTGGCAGGTAAATAAAGCACTGCGTGCAGGGTGCAGGAGCAGGACCTCAACCATCAAGTAATGTATCAACCATGCGCACATCGGCATCAGCTTAATTGTGAATTGTGATACGATGCTGCCACCTCGGAATATAATTCAGACAATGCAGACAATTAGACCATGACGGATTGGTTGCTCACCGTCGTCGTCTCACCCTTTTTTTAGACGAATATATTTATATACCCGCTTTATTTCGAGGGCTTTCATTTCACTCATGTGTCCCATGTGACATGGGCCATGTCTCACGTATCTTCGTTGTAAAGCACTAGCCTCACTGCCACTGCAATGATGGCCGCCGGAGGCAAAGAAGAAGCCGTGCCGCCGACGGATTGGCCCGACGCCTGCTGCTGCACCTGCTGGCCGGACCGTTTGCCCCGGCCGGTGAGTTGACGCGTGCATGGGTCATGGATGTGACCTTCGTCTTCGCTGTGGGTTGTTGTGGCTTCGCCCTCAAGCTTGTCTGTGTGTGCATCCATCATTCGCCACGGTTTCTCCTCCCTCTTTCGGCCGCCGGCCTAGATCGAGATCACACATCACAGGCTAGTTCCCAGCCATGGTATGCTTCTGCTTACAAGGCAAGTACGCATGGTGGATTGGATCTCTAGCTCGTGGCGTGGTCACCGACACAGAGGATGAAATGATGTTGGTCCATCTACCTGTTCAGCAACTCAGGTTTCAGAGTTCAGACACGTATAAAAAAAATTATCACACTGCGGCACTGGCCCAGGTAAGACTGAGTGGCCCAATTCTTTGAAGAGTCGACGTTCGTGAATGGATTGAAAGTTGTATGGCCCAGTCATTGGTGAGCTAAAAGAGGCCTAATGCTACCAAAACTCGACCAGCCCATCGCAGCCCACCTTCAAGCCGACGGATTTGTTTGTAACATGGGCCGGTTATCGGAAGCCTTTCAGGACCCAGATCTACCCCTTCGCTGGAGAATTTTTTTTTAATTTTAACCCTTTTTTTAAAGAAAAAATATTTTTAACCCGAGTCAACAAGAAAATCCAGGAATAACCCTTTTGGCCGCGCCATAGAGTGGCGCGCGACATTTGCATGCTGCCGCGCGCCATGCATGTCGCGGGTGGCGGGGGTGGCACATCGCGTGGCAAGTTTGCATGCGGTCCACGCCGCGACATGGCTTTGCCCGCCCCGCCGGCGAGATCATGGCGCCATGGCATGCTGGTGCGTCGCCCCATTGTAGCCATTGATGCATGTTGGGTCGCGGCAGTCTCAGCCATCATTTCCTGCCATACTGCATGCTAGCTGTTTGCGTGTCAGCCATTGTAGCCATTGTGTTTGCATGCATGTTGGGTCATTTTATTGAACAGTATCGTTATATTTATACAAAAAAATTGAATAAGCACTTTAGCAAGCTAATAGTAGGTAGTAGGTGTAGCACGCATGGTCACTTTGTTTGATGAATGTTTGGTCATGAATGATGATGGCCACACAAAGTACATACTGTAGCTACCAAGGTAGTCCTACTCCGGTGTCTTACTCCACATAAAAAGAGTAGTTTTAAGCTTTTGAGAAATAACTACGGACAATTATATATTAATATATATAAATATTTATGCTAAGTAATTAGTATTATTAGAAAAAAAAATTAAGTCTAGTTTTCAATAATTTTTTTATAAATATAACTATTGCACATATTTTGTATAACTCTAGTCAAACGTACGGTATGAACACTCAAAAACGACTCTTTTAATGGGACGGAGGGAGTAGTGAAGTGGTTGACCTTTTTTTTTGAAGATTAAGTATATGTATGGCTATGTCCCTAAGTAATTCTAATTCTCTATGTGACATAAGTTTGACTTAATTTGTCAAAAAAAAACTCCCTCCTTAAATGATCTTTCCATAATGCTAATAATATATCTTGAATATTAACATTTTTAAATATATATTCCTTCTGTTTCATAACAAATGCAATGGTTTAGGTTTGAACCTAGACAGGATATGTCTTTAGATTCGAAGCTAGAATTGTATTTTTTTAGAGACTGAAGAAGTATTTAGTTACAATTATTTTTTTAGAAATGCGAGAATAACAAATATTTAGAGACAGACCGAGTACATAGGTAGGACCTGGACGTACATACGATGATGGTTACAAATTTTCAATTGTAGCAAGATCATTACTGTAGGTTTGATACCTAGTTAAGTTTTTTTTTTTCATAATTAGAGTGTGACATGCGTGTACAGTAGACAGCCCCTATATTAAACAAACAAAAAAGATGAAAGAGCATCGTAGCAGCACTACCAATGCAGCATGCAGCATGCCTTGAAGGTCGCGAGTAGTACTATGTCAATGCTGCTGCAACACTGGCATCCCATCATCCCTCATCCCCTCTCTCATTAGTACATATGCATCCATGCATCCATCCTCTTCTCTCTCTTACATGCAGCAGGCCATCACATCCTCTCTCTTTCTCTTGGCAACAGCAACAAATCTGGGCATAGCACTGCCGCCGCCCCCCGGGATTTGGCGGAGCAGTGCCGCGCCATGATTTTTGCGGCGCGGGGGATTAAATCATGGACATACTAAACACACTCAAATTTGTCGGCATGGACCGCGATGCAAACTTGCCACGTGTTTGCCAAAACTAAACCCCCCGGCGCGATATGCATTCCTGCGCGACAAAGATGCAAATGTTGTGTCGCCCCGTGTTTGTGAGGAAATACGGTTTTAGAGATAAACATTTAGGGACAGAGGGAGTACATGCGACGTGGCCCATCACATCCTCTCTCTTTCTCTTGGCAAAAGGTATTCTTAGATTTTCTTTTGTTTACCCGGGTTAAAAATAGTTTTTTTTTTAAAAAATGGTTAAAATTAAAAAAAAAAAAAATTCTCGCTGGAAACAAAACTGCACTGTCCGTCCGTCCGTCCGTCCGTCCCACTGGCAAATGACGAACTGACCTGACCACAGTCATCACCATACGGATGCTGTCGTCCTGTCCAGTGTCCACCACCTGCGAGCTCAGCTCGTTGTCGTTGCTCCGCTAGCTCACCCACTCGCCGCGCGCGATGGCGCCCAACCTCCAGCTCGCCGCGGCTCTTCCTCTGCTCCTGCTGCTGCTTCTGCTTCTCCCCGCGGCTTGCCGCGCCAGGGACACCATCACGCCGGGCCAGCTGCTCCGGGGAACGACACGCTCGTCTCGTCGGGCGCCGGCAGCTTCGCGCTGGGCTTCTTCTCCCCGCCGGGATCCAACAACACCTACCTCGGGATCTGGTACGCCAAGGTGCCCATCCGCACCGTTGTCTGGGTGGCCAATCGCGCCGACCCTGTCCGCGGCGTCGCGACGGACAACAATGCCGCCGGTGCCACGCTCTCCGTGTCCAGCGAAGAATGCGCGCTCGTCGTCGCCGACGCCAACGCCACGGTCGTGTGGTCGTCGTCGGCGGCGGCGGCGTCGGCGTCGTCCCCGCGGCACGGATCCACGGCGTCGAGCGGCGGCGGAGGAGGAGGAGGGACGTGCACGGCGCGGATCGGCGACGACGGCAACCTGGTGGTGTGGGACCAGCACGGGCGCGTGGTGTGGCAGGGGTTCGACCACCCCACGGACACTCTGCTCCCAGGGATGCGGCTCGGCGTCGACTTCGTCACCGGGGCGAACATGACGCTGGCGGCATGGACGAGCCCGTCCGACCCGTCGCCGAGCGCCGTGGTGGCGGCGATGGAGACGTCAGGGGACCCAGAGGTGTTCATCTGGAACGGCGGCACCAAGGTGTGGCGGTCAGGGCCGTGGGACGGCGTGCAGTTCACGGGCGTACCGGACACGGTCACCTACAAGGGCATGGGGTTCAGCTTCCGCTTCGTCAACGACGGGCGCGAGGCCACTTACAGCTTTCTGGTCCGTGACGCCGGCATCGTGTCCCGCCTCGTGATCAACACCACGGCAGGTGGCGGCGTCGTCGGCGGCGGGCTGTTGCAGCGGTGGACGTTGCTGGACGCCGCCGCCGGCGCGTGGGGACTCTACTGGTACGCGCCCAAGGACCAGTGTGACGCCGTGTCCCCGTGCGGGCCTAACGGGGTGTGTGACACCAACAAGGTGCCCGCCTGCTCCTGCCTCCCTGGGTTCACGCCGCGGTCGCCGGCGTCGTGGGCGATGCGGGACTGCCGGGACGGCTGCGTCCGCGCCACGCCGCTCGACTGCGCCGACGGCAACGCCAACGGCAACCGCAGCAGCAGGGCCAGCACCGACGGGTTCGCGCCGCTTTCGCACGCCAAGGTGCCCGAGACGACGCGCGCGGTGGTGGACTACGGCTCCAGCTTGGACCAGTGCCGGCAGCGGTGCCTCAGGAACTGCTCCTGCACGGCGTACGCCAGCGCCAACCTCACCGCCGCGGCGGGCCACCGTGGCTGCGTCATGTGGACCGGCGGACTCGAGGACCTCCGCGTGTACCCGTCCTTCGGCCAGGAACTCTACTTCCGGCTCGCCGCCGCTGACCTCGGTACGTCTCGTCCTCGTCTACACACTTCGTCTACACACTTTATGCATTAAATGCACAGTCTTAGTATTTCTGTACGTATTTTCTTCCGTTCTGTCGTGCAATGATGCATGCGTTTAGGTTGGTGATGAGTGAAAAACGTGGCAGCAGCCTTCCTAGAGTTTACCACGGCTTACCCTTTTTACAGACAGTACAAGTATCTGTAGTTCGTCCCCATCAAACAGTAACGAAGGAACATCAACACACTGTTGGCACGTCCCATTCGATCAGTACGTGCTACGGCTAGGTCTCATTGTACTAATTGGGAAGCATAATCCTCTGCCATGGACACCTAACACACATGCCAATAGTAACTTGCCATTGCTAGCTCTTGGACAGCCATACGTTTGGCAAATACTGTAGCCAGCTAAAGTTCAGTTTGTGCACGAGACAATTCTGAAACTAAATCTCCACAATCTCATCTGACCTCGTTGTCGTTGCACACGCAAGTCCACTGTTGACGTAGATGATAGAATGTTCACGACCTATATGCACAAAATCGACGTGCACTGAACGAGCTGGATACAAGTTGAACTTTGCTATCTGAATGAATCAGGTAAGATTCCAATTGCCAACACAATTTTTAGGCAGGTCACCGAGTCTCCAACACAATGGAGTGTTCGTAGAAGGCATCTGTGTTCCCTTTCAGATGTTGATCCATCTCACCAATGTCACCTGATGGTCCAATCCAACCAACGCAGGGTTAGGATAGATATATAGATAGAGAGACAGGTGGCTAGTGGATTACAGTGATGAAATAGATTCCATTCCAATCAATTCTAGCCCTCTTGAGATTTCCCAAGACTTCATCTTGGTGCCTGTCATAATCACGCAGACACACAGTTCATAATCCACACTGCTAGCTACTGCATGACTACTCCAGCACCTCCCTCACAGCCTGCCCGGGAGATATCAGCAGTTGAGCAATATTTCCGTGTTGCAGCAGCGCAAGGCACCGACCCCCATGCCTACCATGTAACACGCGTGGAACCATATCGGATATCGCGTGGTGCACGACGGCAAAGTTAGGCAAAAGGCCAATAACGACGGTGACCACCTGGTTAGGTTTCTAGGGACCATGACGCACTATAATGAATGAAACATTGAGAACACAGATCCATACCAACGTATTAGACCAATGAGTCAACAGTGTCTAAATCAGCGCATGCGGTCCTAAAATCTGACTTGTGTGGTTTTCTCATGAGGTTGTTGTGTTAACCTCCAAACATGAGGAGTGATAGAAATGTTTCCGGTCTCTTTCTTGTTTCTTCTCATTATAGGAATTGATCAAACAAGGAAACACCCCCCAAAAAGGCAGAAAAACATGATACACCCTTCCTGGCCATGGGGATAGCGACTAAAGTCTTTTTTTTTAGCTATATATTATGAATAATATTCAGCTAGAACAAGAGCAAACTAGCCAAACTTTGCATGTTGCGTGACTGAAGAAAGAACAAAATTACATTGGGTTTATAAAGGGTAAACCTGAAATTTTTGCGCCTCTGTTTGCTGCGAGGCTGGAGCTAAAAAACTTGAGAAATTGCATTGTTGCTAGTTTAACAAGGAAGATCATACTGAAGACTTTATGATGCCTGCAATAAACAAGAAAGTTGTTGCAGTTAAGTTTTCCAGTAACATCATGTATGCCCCATTTTCAATAGAAATTAAATCATCAACACGCATGGACATACCAGGAATAGATGTCGTGTTCACAGGCCAATAATTGCCCTGTAAGCTCACGCAACACAAGTATGAAGGTATGGAATCATCTCAAGAGCGAAAGACCTTTTTCAATATCAAGCAAAGCAAGAAGTGGTCCCAAGTCCAGGAAATGTCACATGCTGATGCTGACTCTGAAACATAGTACTTAACTTTTTTTTAGAAAATGGAAAAAATAATAATACTTGACTGCACATGCTTTCCAGCAGTATCATTATATCACAAGCCTAAGGGCTATATATAATAAAAGAAAACAAAATATCATAGTCTTTTCCAGCAAATGTATTGCCAGAATGGAAAGGGAGAAACTTTTTGTTTGTTGCTTAATCTCATCTTTAACTATATAGGCACTCCAGGACCTGTTTATAGAACAAGTGCTGCTATGTGCATGAACACATTTTTCTGGACTTTTCTGTTTCTAAAAACTTTGAAATTTGGGGGCAGGGGTTATGCTGCATGTAAATGGGTCTTACAAGATCTATAATACCATGCCACATAATATTAAGACCCAGTAACTAGTAGTGTCGAAATCTATGCAGCTGTTTTTAGTATAAAGTTGAATTTCTCAGGACGAGTGACTGAGTGTTCAAGTCTTTTTCCATTTTTCGTACATACCAATCTAATAAAGAACAGATAAAGAGGGATAAAGGAGGCTGGTTGGCTGGGGGCTCTCTCTACTCGGAGATAAAAGTCATTTATGATATAACACGCATTACATCTATATCCACTAAAAAAATTGAACTAACTCTGTGTTTTCTTATTTAATATATGTGCATTAGATTGGGGAAAATGTTGTAATCAGTTTTGATAAGAATACATAGCAATTATATTTATTCAATGGAAGTCAAGAGAAGGAAATGGATCCCCTGAAAGCTGCAACAAAAAAAAAATGAAAGTTACTTAGGATTAGCACCATATGTCCCAAATGAAAGAACACCAAGCAAGAATATCTAATCAACATACTACATACCAGGACGATTTGTTATGGACGATTTGTTACTGTCACAAAGGGTTTTGTTTCCTTTACAACTAGCAGGTTAGGAATGGTCCATGTAAACTATAGATCAAAACTGTAGCAGAAAGTAGTACTCAAATCCAAAGTGAGCACTAGGTTCTGTCGTGTGGCAGGGCAGTGCTTTTTCTGGGGTCAAGATGGTACTGCAGTCCTCTGTGCTTTCTAACACCATCACACGATTTAAAGGCTAGGCACAGATATTTCCCTGCCTTCTTCCAGCTGAATTGTTGGTACTGAGTACTACTGTGTATGGAAACCAAGCATTATTCTTAAACTGCAGATCACTCCCCTTGCGGCCTTGCTGCATGAACATCGCAGCATCTGTTTCCATTTCTAATCTCTGCACTGTTAGTGCCATTATATTCGTGGATGGGTCTGTCTCAGAATTGCTAAATTCACTGGTGTGCACCGCATGGGACTGGACCCATTCCATAAGGCCCATAAGGCCAGCTCATCATCATGCAGATATTTTCGATGAGAATCACATAGTTGGACCAAGTGTGCCAACAGTGATAACATCATAACACCGCCTTCACTTTCCATTGCAATATCATGAAGAACCCCTTTTGCATATGGGCATAGGTTGTGAATCATATGCGAGGCATCCCATGTTCACGGTCCAAGGTAGGTGTGCCCTCTGTGTCGCATGCTGTGTTCAGATTTCAACAAACCTGGACCACAGATTTAAGATTTTGATAACTGGGCAGTAGATGACCACCCCCTGTAGTTGATCCCATGGTATCCAATTATCAACAAGCAAAGGTTGCATAGATTATTTGATGCAACGAAGTGTTCCATCCATTGTTAAGAATACTCTGCAGCAACCAGCAAGGAGTGAGCTCTGCGAATATTATGCACATATATACCAAATCTGCTCCATAAATTCTGTATCATGCAATAGAAAAGTTCTACTGGCCACGGACCTGAAATAACATTTCTAGATTCAGTCTCCTCACTTTCAGTGTAGATATTGTAAACAGAAAATTTTATCATGAAGCTTTCATTCTTAGCGGTAGCAATGTGCAATTCTACTCTCTTTGGCAAATACTCTTTCACTCAGTAGCCCTGTCAATGTTTACATATTTATCAGAAAATGTAATAGTCACAATCCATAGTTAGCTTCAACGTAATTTCTAAGTCAGATAGAAAATTGTAGGTATCCATAAGCCTATGATTAAACTTATTATTTATGATTTGCTGCGCAGCTTCAATAGGCAAGTCAAAGAAAAAGGTCAGTATGGTGGTTGCAGTTGTTGTGAGTATAACTGCTGCCCTGGCAGTTCTAGCAATCACAGGGTTTTTTATTTGGAGAGCAAAGAAAACAAAAGCAAGAAAACCAGGTGACATACTATCACTACAGACTGTTGAAATCCCTAAAAGGGATGACAAAACCTACATCAATGTAAACTTGTTGCTTGATGTACTTTTTTTGAATTTTAATTTTTTTTGAATTTTTGCTTGATGTACTTTTTAACTCTAGTATTTTCATAAGATCAGCCATATGGACAGCTAGTTCACACAATAAGGATGGGAGTGAAGGTAAGGATCATGGGGATGACCTGGACCTACCAGTATATGATTTCGAGACAATAGCAGCAGCCACAGAGGGTTTCTCAATTGAGAATAAGCTTGGTGAAGGCGGCTTTGGGCCTGTATATATGGTAAAGATCTTAACCTAAATGATAGTGTGTAGTGTACTAACATCTTAAACATTTAGAAACATTTTGATGTGGCACCAGGATGGCTCAGCTGCTGACTAAATTTAACATCGGCTTTTCAGCATGCAAAACATTTTCAAGCATTTTCAAATAGATTATGCTTTCATGTAATGACGTATACAAGGCATCACTGGTAGTCCATAAAATAGAATGTGGAATTATTGTTTCCAAAATAATTGTGAACTTAGTATCACTACATGCCTAGTTTTTTTTTTTTTTTTTTTTTTTTTTTTTTTTTAAGAAAACAACATTGCTAATTGGAATGCATGACCAAATAACTACAGGGTAAGCTCAAGGATGGACAAGAAATAGCTGTTAAAACACTATCTAGAACATCAACACAGGGTCTTGAGGAATTCAAGAATGAGGTTTTGTTGATAGCTAAACTCCAGCATCGGAATCTTGTTCGACTAATTGGATGCAGCATTTCTGGACCAGAAAAGATACTTATATATGAATACATGGAAAACAAGAGCTTGGACTTCTTTATGTTTGGTATGCCCATAACCTTTCTGAGCAAAAAATTCAAAATCTATCAACAAATAAATAACAACCTATCTTTGCTACCAGATACGACCAAGAGCAAGCTACTTGACTGGCAAACACGATACCGTATAATTGAGGGAATTGCCCGAGGTTTACTGTATCTTCACCAGGACTCGAGATATAGAATCATCCACAGAGATCTCAAGACAAGCAACATTCTTCTGGATAAGGATATGACTCCTAAAATTTCAGACTTTGGCATGGCTAGAATGTTTGGCAGTGATGACACAGAGATCAATACTCTCAGAGTAGTTGGCACATAGTAAGTAACTAGAGCAGACATTTCAATCAACTAATAGTCTATGCAACTGAATGCCCTAACAATGATGGCGTTTTACATGGTTTACAGTGGTTATATGGCTCCTGAGTACGCAATGGATGGGGTGTTCTCGGTGAAATCAGATGTGTTTAGCTTTGGTGTTATAGTGCTGGAAATCATTGCTGGTAAAAAGAACCGAGGTGTCTACAGCTACTCCGGCCACCTCAACCTTCTAGCACATGTGAGCATCCATCCAACTCAACAACTGTTCACAAGTAAAGATCACTGAATTTAACTTGACACCAATGTAACTATTTCTGAATATTTACCAGGCCTGGAGCTTACAGAACGAGGGGAATGGCTTGGATTTAGTCGACGAGAATCTGAATGGCACCTTCAACTCAGATGAAGTGCTAAAATGCCTCAAAGTGGGGCTTCTATGTGTGCAAGAGAACCCAGACGACCGTCCCCTGATGTCCCAGGTGCTGATGATGTTGGCAAGCACTGACACTGCCTCATTGCCGACTCCCAAGCAGCCAGGCTTCGCTGCACGAACAGCTGCGGCTGAAGACACATCATGGACCAAGCCTGACTGCAGCATCGTGGACAGCATGACCATCACAATGGTTGAAGGTCGGTAGAAACTAGAAAGCTATGTCCTATGTATATCAGAGCACAAGATGTATATGTAGAGTAAGTGGCATCTCTCCTCTCTTATCTTGTTTGACAAATGTAGAAGTATAGTTTTGTGGGTTGCGATTGTTTACTTCTAAGAAGGGATATAATGTGCAAAAAGATGCACAATTCATCCTAATATTGAAAAAAATATGGAGACTGTAGAGCAAAATGAAGGGTTGGCAGAGTGAAACGTCAACTCACATTGCACTGCGGGCGGTGCCAATAGTCAGAGACCAACAATCCGCTTATCTCGTAGATTCAGTCTCCTCTCTCATCTCGTCTGATCTACACATGAGAGGCTGGTGAAATTGCAAAACGACACAGTCGAGCGAATCGAGAAACTCCCCGCGCATCCTCAGAACGCGCCTCCGCTGCTCACCTCCTCGCCTCCGCCTCCGCCTCCCCTCCGCCTCCGCAACCTGCCCCGCAGCCATATGGCTTCATCATCCATTCCAATCATCAGATCCCCCCAACTCGCGCGCCCAAACTACTAGACCGTGGACACGCCAATGCGCGACCGCGGTGCCCAGCGACGGCGCGTTGCTCTCCATGCCCAGCGACGGCGCGTTGCTCTCCACGCGCTGGACTACTTGCCGCAGGCCGGCGGCGGCGTGAAGCTGAGCAAGGCCGGCAGACGGCAGCCCAAAAAGGCCGTTAAAATCGCCATGATTGGGTTCTGCTTTCCTTTGGGCTTTGGGCACGACAATTCGGCCTCCAGACAGACCTGCATTCACGACACAAAAAGTCCGCGACCTGCCCCATCGCCCGAGATGCGAGTTCGGCGAGTGAATCAGCGAGGTTGACTTTCGCGCCCGAAGGCACCACTGTGGGGTCGAGATGGGACGGTGAATAGTCCTTTCTAAAACTAATCGGCCGGCTAAACAAATATAATGCGGAATTGAAACTATTCGTTTAGGCAAGACTTCACCCCTCTAGCTATGACTCTAAATCACCTCACAAAAGATCCTACACAAAGCAAATAAGGTGATAAGCTCTACCAGCCTCCTAACCGCTTTCTATTACAAGGCCACACAAATCTATGCACTAAGATTTCAAACAAGGATGAGCTCCTACACAATTCTAATAAGCAAAAGCACAAAGCCAACCTAAGCTCACTAGATGCACAATGGACAAGGCGACACACGCCTAACCCAAAGGCTTAAAATACTTAGCTACACAACCTAAGCAAGGCAACTAACAAGCTACACAAGCTAGTAAATGCAAGAGTTACTCCACAAGCACAAGCACAAGGAATATATGAATGTAAATATAAAGCTTGTGATTTGGAGAATGCAAACCACCGAGAAGAGTAGACAAGTTGACACCGGTGATTTTTTTGTCGTCGAGGTATCGGAAGCTTGCCAACTTCCCCTACTCCTCGTTAGGTCGACCAACACATTGGGTGGTTCCTTCGGTGTTTTCACCTAGATGGTTCTTCTCGTGATTCTCCCGATCACTTGCCCCTCAAGGCACGCCCCGCAAGGCACCGCAAGACACCACTCTCAAGTGAGCCTCTCAAGGCACCGCAAGACACTACACGCACAAGGGAGGTACTCACCGACACGCTCTAGTAGTGTCGCTCTTCACGATCCCCGCGAGGTGAGCACGAACCTCTCACAAATCCTCCTTCGGAGCACCGCACAATCTTCCTTGCGTGCTTCACGAAGTCTCTTGCCACCAAGCCGCCTAGGAGGTGGCAACCTCCAAGAGAAACAAGCACACCGCTTGCAACACGATCACCTAGTGCCACGAATGCGATCTCTCAATGCGACGCACTAAGAATCACTCCTCACTTTGATTTGGATGAACACTATCAATCACAAGTGAGTGGGAGGGCTCTCTAGCACCACAACACAAGCCACCAAGGCCCAAGTGTGCTCAAGACCAAACAAGTCGGGTATGTGGTGTATAAATAGCCCAAACCGAGAAACTAGCCGTTGGGGACGAAATCACAGCCTTCAGCGGCAAGCCGGGATGCGCCGACCGGACTCACCAACCGAGTCCGGCCGCGATATCTCCTTCATCCGAACTCCGTTTTCGATGATCTTGGACTCTATGGAAAGCTTACTCGAGGGCTTGGCTACACAACCCACATGGTTACTTGATCCAACTCACAATGGATCAAAGAAGTATTCCACTCTAAGAGCAGTCCAAGTGTCCGAGAAACACTGAAACATCTTCTCCTTTGCAAATGTGCCAACACCACTAAGTGTACATCACCATGTGCATGTGTGTTAGCATTTTCACAATCATTTTCAAAGGAATTTTCTTTTGATCTCACCACGCCACTCGATCCTAACACATCGTAAAGTTAGATCGCACAAGTGGCACTAGATGACCGATATGCAAACAAGTTTGCCCCTCTTGATAGTACAGCCATCTATCCTAAACCCGGTCATAAACTTCTAAGCTCCTCATGACCGCGAAATGAAATGCCCTATAGGTTATACCTTTGCCTTTGCGCATTTTCATTTCGCTCCATCTTCGAGTGCCGATGCAACACATGCACCAACACGATCACCAAATGATATGATCCACTTTATATCATCACGTGACACTATTGGTCCATCGATCTTGACCTCACTTGCTCTTCACCGCTATGTTTTGGCCTCGTTTGCCGCTTAAGTCTTGCCCAAGCTTCACCGCCTCGCGGTCCATCGCTTTCACCGCCTCGACTTGCCCTTCACACGCGTGCAACCAATCCATCAAGCCAAGCCTTGTCTTGATCTTCACCACCTCGGTCACATGACTCCATGTCATGTCTCATATGCAATAAACTCCTTCATTGCATCAAGCATATGTGAACTAATCTCCCGTGTATATCTCAATCACACAATATTAGTTCACCTAATGTTGTCACTCAATTACCAAAAACCACAAGGGACCTTTCAACCACACGACTCGACGAACTCGACCACCGCATCGTCGTTAAATGATTCCATCCTTTCTTGTTTTTTTAGAGTTTGAGGGCCGATGACCCCCGGGGCTTTAGTATTAACTAGAGACAAACATTCGCTTATTACAAATACTGGGTGGGATACATCCATCAAGGATAGTTTTATCGCCAATGACTCGCGGGTCGTCGCTTAACGAAGTACCAAAAGAAATTCCTAACCGCACCACAAGGTTTAGCCGCAATAAAACTAAAACTCAAGTTCTACTTAGCACACCCGTGATTACTCGATTGCTTCACTCGCGACGATCTCATCATTCACCAAAGATTTCCCACCGCCTTCCTGTGTTTCCCGCATCTTCATCCTTTCCTGTAGCGAGCTTCTTCTTCATTTCTTCAGACAATATGTAACTTTTGTTCTCCATTGCTGCTTGAAACATGATGACATCCCACTTGTTGCCCACTTGAGTCATCCAAATCGGCCTTTCCGGTCTTGTGGCTATCACCTTCAACTTGTTCACTTTGGCTTTGAACTCTATTCTCTTGTCTTGTGGACATAAGATTTCCCGTGATTGTGCCATCACAAATCACACTCATCGGATATTCTTGACACCTAACCAAGGAATTCCCCGCATACACACCGAACACCTCGCTTCCACAAAAGCCCCCACGTAGCCGCTGCACAAAGGAATTATCTACTAAATACTTCTTATTACTCGACCACATTTGTCCAATAGAAAGAAAGTCATTTCCTATTTGTCTACCACATGCTTCGACATATAGACCCACATCCGGTTCGCCACAACACACCGAAAAGAACAGATGATTTACATGCTTCCTCTTCAAGACAAAATAAGCATGATTTGTCATCTAGGTTAACTCTAATACTTAAGTTGTCTCTTGTTAAGACCTTTATTTTTTGTCAAGAGCCACGTAAAAAAACTACACTTGTGGTGGGATTTTGAGATTCCACACCTGCAGGACATGTACAGTATAATGCCTCGGAAATTAACTATTCTATAAAGAGACTGTGAAGAATACACACCATTAGAATTAAACTGCCAAATTAGAGCATCCTCATTTTCATTCAAAACTAAAGTAGAGGCTAACTGGAGCACTTCATTCCATATATTCATTATTCTTTGATCTACACATCTCCTAAGGGTACATTTCAAACTTTCTCCATCCCACAACTCATCAATAGTACCAGCTTTTCTCATTAATCAAAATATAAAGTTCCCAGAACTGTATTGCTAAGCTAGACTGTCCTAGCCAGTTATCTTCCCAAAACTTAATACTTTTCCCATTTTCTACTGACCACCTGTAGCCTAGATGAGCAGCCTTGGCAGCCCACATTACTCCTTTCATAAACTGGGAAGAGCCAACAGTGGAAGTACAAAAAATATTTGGGTTTTTTGTCCTATATTTAGCATCAATCAATTGTTTCCAAAGCTTATCTTTGTCTAGGTTGTACCTTTTGATCCAAGATCCTAATAAACATAGGTTCAAGTCTCTAATGTTTGGAATACCTAATCCTCCATATTCTTTTAACATAGAAATGCTTTCCCAATTTGCTAGATGGATTTTGTGGTTTCCATCTTTGTCATTCTAGTGGCAGTTTGCCATGTGAGAAGTGATAATCCTAATTGCCCACTTGGGAAATTTGATGAAAGAAAGTAAATAAACAGGGGATACTAGCTAGACATGCCCTTATCAAAACTATTTTCCCAGCATGTGACAGGAGATTTCCTCTCCAACCAGATATTCTACTCATAAGCTTATCCACTAAAGGTTGTAGATCTTCTCTCTTCAAGTGTTCAAAATGTAAAGGTACACCTAGGTATTTTATTGGGAAGATCCCTAGAGGACAAGCAAAAATCTGAGCTATCTCTTTGGCTTCCTCTTCCTCAATATTCATGGGAATAATCTCACTCTTATGGAAATTTATTCTCATGCCTGATACTTGTTCAAAACAAGCTAGGATTCCTTTAAGGTTGACTAAGTTTTCAGGATTATTTTTAGAAAACAAAATGGTATCATCTGCATACTGCAGGGAGATAATACCTTCTTCCCTAAAGTTGCCACCTAATCCACATATCAGACTTTCTTTGGCTCCTTTAATCAACATCCTTGTTAAAACATCTCCAACTAAGTTGAAAAGCAAAGGTGATATAGGGTCTCCTTGCTTCAAACCCTTTCCTATTTTGAAGTATTTGCTCTCCTCACCATTTATCATCACACCTACTGAACCTCCTATAACAATTCTCCTAATCCAGTCAACCCATTTTGTATCAAAGCCCCTAGATTGAAGAATTTCAAAAAGGAAATCCCAATCTACCCTGTCATAAGCTTTTTCATAATCTAGTTTAATGACTACTCCAAAAGTTCTTTTTCCTTATTTATACTATGCACTAGCTCATGGGCAATGACTACACTCTCTAAGATATATCTTCCTTGAATAAAAGCACTTTGGTGTGGCATGACCAGTCTACTTATGACATTTTCCAATCTAATAGTTAAGGCCTTTGAGAAAATCTTAAAGCTACAGTTGATTAAACTAATAGGCCTAAATTTTTTCATGGAGGTAGCACCTTCCTCCTTTGGGATCAGGGTAATCAAAGCATAGTTAAGTCTTCTAAGGTCTAGCTTATCTAGGAAAAAGTCATTAAACATCTTTAACAGATCATGTTTGACTATTTCCCAAAAATTCGATAAAACATGAATGAAACACCATTTGGCCCTGGTGCTCCATCTGAATAGCAGCTAAACACTACTTCTTTAATTTCCTTTTTCTCAGTAAAAGGTTGCACTAGTAGCTCATTTTCTTCCCTAGTCACTAAATCTTCACTATCCCAAAACACATCAACTAATCTAGCATCTAGCCTATCCTCTTTTGCAAAGAGTTTTTTTGTAAAAGTTAACAGCAACATCCATCATACCTTTATGATCATTTACCATTCCACTTGGACCTTCTAACTCCTCAATTCTTTTTTTCCTCCCTCTCTGATTAGCCACTGCATGGAAATATGCAGTGTTTCTATCACCTTCTAAGATGTTCCTATCTCTAGACCTCTCGTTCGGCTTTTGATCTCCTCTAAAGCCCAGATATTTTCTAGTTCTTTGCAACTATTTTATATCTAGCTATTTCAAATGAAGATAAAACTCTATTTTCCATTTCTTTTTCTAGATCATTGAATTCTAAAGCTAATTCTACTTTAGCCCTATTCATACTAGCTATTTCATTGGTCTGCCCATCCTCTTGTCATTTTCCTCGTAGTTCTAATTCTAAATTGCCATATATCCAAAGCTATTTTCAAAAGGACAAGGCAGTTCCTTAACCTTCTTAACAATTTCTACAAAACTTTCCTTATATAACCACCATTTTTCAAATCTAAATTGCTTCTTTGGTAAGGACACATTGTCACCGTAGTCTAATATAAGTGGATTGTGATCACTAGGTATTCTTTCCAAACCACTAACTCTAACTAAAGGAAAGGCACTAGACCAGCTATTATTAACAAAAATTCTGTCAATTTTAGCCAGATGGGTGGGCTTTGGTTGTTTGTCCAGTATATTTTAAATTCCCGATTTAGCTCCAAATGTAGAGCCCATCTATCTACCCACCTTTGCTAATGTTAAAATTACTCTTATATGTGGCGCTTCTACTAAATTGAAATCACCTGCAACCAAAATAGGACCAACCCACTTTTCTCGTGACCTTATGTAATTCTTCTAAAAACTCAAGCTTACCACTTTCATAAGGAGAACCGTAGACTACTACCAGCTTCCAAACAAAAACCGACTTAGTATCACCAAAAATCGGACTCACAGAAAACTTCAAGATATCTTCTACTTGAATCAGATACTTATCCTTATTAACCCCTACCAAAATACCACACTGTGCCTAAGTTGCCGCAGATGAATCCATTCAAATGGAACATTACCAGGCAAGTTTTTTAGAAAACAAGCCCCATATCTATCTTTTTTAGTCTCTACCACCCCTACTATATCTCGCCTCTAGAACTCTTCATCTTGCTAATTAAAGCGGGTATCCTTCCAAGCTTATTCAACCCTCTAATATTTCAAAACAGACCTATCATTTAATTTTCTTTTTTGTTTTCTTTTTCCTACCTACTTTAGTCTAGGTTTTTTCCTCTAGCTCCTCTGCTAGATCCCGGTCAGAAAAAGTGTCTAGGGGTTTCGTGGTCATCCCCCGATCTAATCGAATTTCAAAGCTATTATCATTATTATGGCTCACTACATTTATGATTGCATCTACCACCGACTCGCTTCCGTATTCTTTACACGCCACTATTGACTATCTTACTATCATCTACTGAGGATCTCCCCTCATTCAACTCTTTTTCTTGAATCTTACTGATTCCTACACTCTTATTATACTCTTTTTCTCTTTGCTCTTCTAAAGCTAAAACAACCTGTAAAGCTTTACTTTCATCTAAAGATAGGCCTTTAAATGACATGTGCCTATTTTACCAAAATATATTAACTAGAGAAAACAGAATTTAAAGTAGGTATTGGTTTTTTACCTTTAGGGTCTTCTAAGTTATTCTTTTCTTTAAATCCTCAGCTTTCTCCATCATTGATCTCCCATCTTGTGGATACCTCGCAGCTTTTTCCTCTCTCGCTATAATGGGCCCCCCATTTTTGATTTCTCCTCTTTTGCTTGGCTCTTTCTTATCTTTATTATCTTCTATAACCATACCTGTCAGCTTCTAAGTAACCATTAGCTTCACTATCTCCCGATTTTCTATGGTTGTGTCTACAAAGTTGCGCATGAGTGCCTCTTGGATTGTTTCTGGTTGTTTAGATTGGTCTCTTGTATGGTGTACAACCATTCTTCAGGTAGATTGAGCTTTTCCTCTATTTCTTCAACTGCCAATTCTCTCTCCACCTCAGCTCTATCCTCTTCATCATCAATTTCCATGGCCTTCAATAGACTTAGACAGTGGCTTTCCTCAATATGTTGTGAATAAGATTCTTCTCATAGGGTAAAGCAGCTTTAGCATTTCCCCCGACAGTCTTGCTGCCCCTGGGAGTTCTATACCCTTTTGAGTTTTGGATGAATTCTCACTCTGATCTTCACTTGCATTTTTAGGACCTCCCTGGCTGTTTCTATCCTGTTCCTTATCTTTGATATTGCCTTCCTCATCTAGTAGATCTTCATCTGAGTCTTGATCTGCACCTCTCCCCTTGTGGTCATCATTATCATCACCATTGTCATCATTGTCGCTAAGTCCGTTCAGCTCGCCTTCCAATCTGAATTTGATCAGGTACAACTCATCACCAAGTTCTACTACCCTCCGGTCCGGGTATTTTATACTTGTCCCTACATTTGATCTTCACCCCGACCAAGCAAAGAAACCGCCGAATAATGATTGGCCGGTCTATATCCACCATCTTCCCTAATGTTGAAGCCACCGCCTTTATAGTCTCCCAATCACACCATTTAGGTGGTATGTTGCTGAACACAACCCATACTTCTTCCAGCTTTAGCAATTGGCACCACATCACCATTCTAGACCTTGAGTGAGACTTGAACAAAGGTTGATATTTCTAAAAACGATCCAAATTAGGAAGGCGAAAGAAATATATATGGGATATCTATCTAATCATGTTAGCTTGGATATGGGATTAACCTCATGATCCAACAAAGTGAAGTTAGGCGGTGTTAGTAGTGGGATGTAAACTTAGCATCATTATCCATAGTGGAGTTAATCTCACCTGTGATATGTACTCAAGGTATACCACTCATTTCTAGGCATTACCTAAACACTAGTCTGTCACCCTAGCAATAACGCTCAAAGAAATGCGGTATGGTATTCTTTGAAAGGTCTTGATAAAAGAATGAACATGATATCTGCAAGTTTACGCATAGAAACACCATCGTAGCACTTCACCGGAGTAATCCGTATCGTATTTATATTTTACCATAGGGAAGGTAAGTCTATGGAAAGTAGAGAGAAAAGGGGTATCTAATGATTTAGGAAGTGATTTACTTATGAGATCCACTTACGTAGTATAATGCAGTAGCCATATGCATCTCACATTACTCAACATGATAAGTCATAAGATAAATATAATTATACAAATGATAACTACCCAAGTCTAAGATCATCATATGCCACTAGTATCATACGAGCTATTAGCATGTTATAGAAAGAATAGAAAGAATATTCCTAAGATACTCCTAATTATATGTCAATGAATACTACAATTAGTGCAATACATCTAGCTATCATGGCAAGGTTGCTTTCCATCTACACATGGCAAGCATTACCAATAACAACCAAGGACAAAACTTGATCATTACCGTAATTATAAGCTCGACTAGTCCTACATTCTGAGGGTCGATTACAAAGGACTCAACAGACTGCCACTCCCATGATCTACCACACGGCCCGAATGTAGGGTGCAATTGCGTATAAACGTTGTATAAACACCACGCTATTACACATTGCTTATCACCCACATAGTGATCATCTACGGATGCTATACAATTCCATGCATAAGATATAAGACAATCTCACTAAACTAAACATATAATCATAGTGTGCATAAACACATATCAATAAAAATATAATCATTATAAAGATCAAAGCCATAACAATTGTATTCAATATAATAGTACTTACAGATCGAATACAAGAGAGAAGTCTCAAGAACGATGATCCTTGCTACTTCTTGACTATCGTGAACTCAAGATGAACTTGATCTTGAACTAGAACTAACTAGATAGCTAACTACTTCTAATATGATGAACTAGGGCTTAGGTCTAGACTTGGTTGGACTTGATGAGAATGAATTGATTATGAGTTCGTATGCATTAGGGTTTAGCCCCCCTGTCACCGGTCTTCTTATATAGGACTTGGCGATGAATGTGGACCCTTGATCAAACCGACCTTCAATAACGGTGTAGATACAACCTCAAGGCCGGTAGTAAACCGACATAAAATGTGAGGTCGACAGTGGGACCCACCGGCGGGCGGGCCTACATGGCACTAGCAGCCGCCAGGTGTCTTGCCACCTTGGCTTCCCCGCTTTCTTCTCGTGTCCTCTCGGTATCTTCTAGAATATTTTAGTCCACTTTTCGGGTTGAGTTACTTCACGGTCAAGTCTTGTCATCATATGTCTTGTATATTCCTGAAAGCTTTCTCCATTCTTCTAGGCATTTATCTCGTTAAGTCTCCGAAAGTCACGTAATACCAAAACTCGTGGAAATATATTAGTTAGACCCCTAGACTTATGTTAGTCTTTGACTTGAGCCCTTATTTCATGTTAATTGATTAATAAAATTAAGCTATAACAAAAAAAAGTCAACAAACAAAGACCCTCCTTGAGATAGAAATAAGTGCCCTCATCAAAAGCAAAGTTGTCAACCCTCTTATCCGGTGGGAACCTAACCAAGTATTTATAATCTTCTATCATTTTTAAAGACCAAATAGTTGGCATCAAAGACCCTCTGCAGATATTGGATGATCTCCTCCCGATCTAGCTCACCGTACTCAACTATAAACACCCACGCTTATCATATCCATTCCATAGCTTGAATCTGTTCTCCTTCTCTCTCACATCAATATGAAAGAATCCAAGCCCTCTATTTGCACTACCCAGATATTGTGCTTCCTTCATAGGTTCCTTCCATCTAGGACAACTATCAGCTTGGTGTTCCTTCCTAAACCACACAAAACAGACCCTTGGCTTTGTACAATCATTACTAAAGTGCCCATTGTCCCCACAGTTGTAACACATGATGTTGAGAGTCTTAGCTTCACTCTTCTTCTCATTACTAGATTTCTGACCCTTCTCTAGACCCTGAGATTCCTGAGCTTTAGAGAATCCCATACCTTGACCCCCGATGGGTTTTTACTTCCTGACGAGGCTCTTCCTTCTGTATCTGTTGCTGAGACTGTCCTTGTCTTGCCTTCCCCCCTATAGAGCTCCGCGTGGTCTTGCTGCTTGTCTGTTAAACTGCCCTTGTTGGCAGGATTGATGGTTGAATTGAGGTGGAGGTGGATGGGGGAATGGGGGTTGTGGTGGGTAATAGCCATATGGTCCCTATGGTGGCGGCATGAACGGCGGCGGCCCCATCGGTGGATAGAACGGTGGTGGCGCATGCCAGCCACCTCCCCACTCGCTCCACTCCTCCTTCCGCCCTCTCGGCCTTGGCGGCCTTCCCCTTCCTCTACCTGCCATGAACTGCTTCACCATGGTGGCGAATGATTCCCTAACTCCTTTCCCCCAGATGTCTTCTGCAAACTTGAGTGGAACCGGTGATTTGGTCCACCGATCCCTCTCCTGCGCTGGATAGCAATCATTGATCTCAAATTTCCTTGCCTCCCACAAATCTCGTCTGATCCAGACGAGATCCTTCACACTCTTCCTCCCATCTCTAACCCTACCCCCCTTCTCAACACTGTCAATGTCGATTCCAGGCTTCTTCTCCCCTGGTATGAACCACAGCTGGCCAAAGTACTCCTCAATAGCCCCTTCCTCTTCGTGGACATCTACGCAATTGCCCTTGCTCTGCCTCCCGTCTGATGTCGGGACGCCCCTTGCGATGTTGACGCGTGGAGGTGGGTGCGGGCCCTTTGCGCAGTGTCTGGAGGAGGAAGACGACGAGGGACACCTTTTCTCCCGATCCCGAGTGCTGGGGGTCCCAAAACCCCGGGTCGGGCTCACCGGCGCAGGGATTCTCCCCCTGGTGGTGGGTCGTCGCCTTCTCTCATCCTAACCTCCCATCCTTTCTTGTTGATTCTTCACCCGCCGATTCGTCCGAAACCGCAATTTTGGTCTAACGGATTTTTCCAAGCATCGTGTCTCGCTTTCTCACAGACTAGTAAAGGATTCCTCGGCAGGATGCGAATCATCCAGCGAAGGGTGTGGAACTTCGGTGGGTGGAACAAATGGAACTGAAAGAAGGAGTCCCCTGCAGACGCGAATAATCCGACGGTCGCAGACAAAAGACGCCGCCAAGTAACATTCGGCAATCCGGGGCGGGCGGCCAATCGACGGCTATCTCAAGAGCGAAACTCAAGGGCACTTCGCGAAGTGATGGCGTCGACTGGGACTCCGACCTCCGGGTCGCCTCCCTCTGCGCCTCCTGTGAGGGCACCGCCGCCGTTTCTTTAACCAAATCGGTGCTAGATGTCAGGAATCTGCTGTTCAGTATTGCAGCAATGTTGCATTCTTGGCTGATCTTATGTCCAGTGGAGAGACAACAAGAGTTTGGAGCCAAACTGACCAAGCTGAAGGAGTTAGCTTCGAGACAAGCAAGAATCTGTGGCTAAGCAAGGTAGAAGACAAATGGGACAAATATATGTTTGTCAATGCACTTGACTGGGCAAACACTGAGATTCCACCTGAGATTGAATCAAGACTGTCAGAAGGGGCTTTGGTGAAGAATGGCAGGTGCTGGATGAATTTGATGCCGAGCCAAGCTGATGAAGCCTGAAGATGTGAACAAGATGGGGAAGCCTGAAGATTAAAGACATTGCAACCTAAGTCTCAAGAGTTTTCTTTTTCAGTCTTTACTGTAGCTGTCATCTTATTGTCGGGGTTTCGAGTTTTCGAGTTATGGAGTTTCCAAATGTGATGTAACAATGGACGGGTGTAACCCACCTCTACGCTGTAAAAACTGAATGTTGTCCTTGCTTCTAATGCAATGACAGGGGCTTTGCCCTTTAATTCAAAAAAAAAGTAAGGCTAAGGCAATTCATTCGTCTAATCTCTCGCTCGAGCTCTGCGATTTCATGCCTCCTCGAGCAATTTTATTTTTGAAGGGCTATTTCGAATTCGTGCGTGTGATCTGATTTTCCAGGAGTTCGGCTCGATTTCAAGCAATGATCCCTTAGGACTAGCTTATCAACTCAGTGGATATCATCTGTGCCGATTTTGAGAGCAGTCCGTTTTGATTGGGGTTATTTTTCGGCGGATTTTGAGAGCGCCCTTTTCTGTTCTTGGGTCCTATTTTTGTTCATCGTCTGGATGGCTCGAGCGCGCGGATCAGCAGGCAGCTCTTGCCCAGCAGTGGTCAATAAAAGGCAGCAGTAGGCGTTTGCTAATTCGATTTTTAATCGGTATCTCGGCTATCTTCTTTCATTTGCCGCAGGTTTGAGCAGAGGAGTAGGTGCCCATCAATTTCCTCTGTCTCATGCAGTCACAGTAGCAGCAGTGGCTGAGTTTAGGCAGCTATGAGTTTCCACCTTGTGCCGTGTTACTTTTTGTTTCACTGAATAACCATCCAGAATCTTTCTAGTGCCCTTCATATGGGCTTACAATTAAATACTTGTTTATTTTTCTCGAGATCTGAAATAAAATACCTGTTCGGTTCTGACCATGGTGCATTGCAAGCCGATATCTTCAGCAGCTCCGAGGATGCGCAGTACACACCCTGTCACGCCCATTGCTTCCTTTTTTCGTTGCTGCAATTTTCAATTAGCCTAATGGCAGCATGCAAGTTCAGTTGTTGGTCATGTTGATAATCTCTTGCTTTTCATTGATCATCTCGGCAAGGAGCAATGATAGGAGCAGCCGCATCTCAACCATCGGTCAACAACAGGGATTTTGAGTAGCAGCCGCTTTTGCCTCCAAGTCGGCTTGTAACCGGGATTCTCTGGTCCGACCTGCCATGGACGGTGGCCAGGGCCATTGCGTAGTGGACTGGTGGCGCTGCTTCCCAACGCACCCACAACGGTGGTGGCTTACGACAGCACCGGAAGCAGCAAGCTCCATGGTGGAACTCTCCGGCTCCAGGTCCGTCCATGCTCTCTCTCTCTCTCTAGTGTTGTCGGTGTCTTTTCTTGCCTCCCAGCCGTTCGATGAAATGCCTCAGCATGCTTGTTTCATAAATTTTGTTGAAAAAAAAGGAACAGTACTTACTGGAAATTCTTATTCTGGAGGTCTAACATGAAATTGTAATGCTTTCTTGAACATTTTGGCTGCAAGTAAAAACACTAGATCATTGACATAGGCTAACCACACACCTTTCATGTGCCCCTGATACTTTAGCTGTAAAGAAAGCCGTCGTGTTGGAGCATGAGCTCATTGTTATGCCAGAGTTCACTGTGGAGCAACCAGTCCTTAATAGTGCCTCTTGCAGGGCGTTGCCATCTCCATCCAGCAACTACTCTGTGAAATCCAAGATTGTGTTGATTATAATCCCTGTGCTTCGGTTTCATTTTTATAGGAAAAGAGGGCAATAGCGAACCTGACGAACAGCTTTACAAGCATCCAATGTGCAGCGGCAATGCATGTTGAGAAAGCATCCAATGTGCAAGCATCCAACCTTGATATCTCTAGGTGAAATTATTACTGTCAAATGTTATTCAGGCTGAGTCCCAAATATTTGCACACCAAAAGGATCAGTATCATTCTTGCATTGTTTTATCTGATGACAGCAAACTAATTCCACTTAACATACTATCCTGAACTTTGTTACTACCCAGTACATGTTGAGCTTGGGGTTCTCAACACGAGGCGGGACCTCCGCTCAGGCGGTGCCCTGAGGGAGCAGGTCTCGGGTGATGAATACAAGAGCAAGGAAGAATAACAATAACTGCTCATAATGGAATTCACCAACCTCTTTATTAGGGGAGGACTCCTCCCTATTTATAGTTTTACAATTGCCGGGGGATACAAGATTACAAATTTGCCCCTCAATATTCCCGGCATATTCCCCTGTTCCTGGCACGGTAGCGGGCTCTTCACGAACTTGCACATTCCGCGCCGCCTCTCTCTCTCGGGCCCGCTTTTGGCCGATTCCGGACCCACGATCGGGAGACCTTCGCGAGCCCGCCTCCATGGTCGCTGGAGCCCGGTGTGATCCTGGTTCCTTGATCAGCTCCGCCGGGCGATCGGGGAAGAGCGGGCGGAGGCATCGACCTCCGCGTTCTTCGCGTGGCCGAAAGGTCCGACCCCCGTGGGAGTGTTATCCGTGGAGATAGGGGCCTCCGCCTACCCCGGTGGCGGAGGTCTAGAGGTTGTCTTCTTCACCCGAAAGGGCACAACATCACAGACTTGATTGTTAAGCGTAGACCTCCGCGCATGTTTTCTCTGCGCGCGACCACCTCGTTTGTCCCGGCTGGGATCCGTGTCCCAACCCCCCCTTGAGGGCTAAAGGTCTGGCGGAGGTGTGCCTTCGCTTAACGATTTGCGGTATCGTGAGGTGTTGAGGGTCCCTTCCCCCCCTGGGGCGATTTCGCGAGGACCTTCGCGGTGGAGAATTTGAAGCTGTCGAGTCATAACGACGAAAAACACGCCCCTGAGGCCGATGTGACCGCTTTACGCCCGTTGTCGCCCTCGTGGTTCTTGGGATCTGCGAAGGGCTCGCCCTGGCGCCTATAAAAGGGGCACTCCCCGCGCGGAGGGTACCCAGCCATCCCGGTTTCATTCTCTCTTTGCTCTTGCTTTCTAGCGCACTCGTTGCCTTTGCGTAGCTTCGCTAGCTCTGCTAGTTTTCATAGTTGCATGCACGCGGGTTTTGGGCCGTTTAGGCGTAGGGGCGTTTCCCGAATGCGAGCTCACGGACCCTTACGCGGAGCTCCTCCCGTGCCGCTCCAGCCAATTTGCTCGCCTCTACGAGGATTGCATGCTAGACGCCGCTGCGTGCCCAAGATTTGGAGGAGACGCCGCCGGACGTTGAAGCTTCACGGAGATTTAATGGCTCGCGAAGATGTCGATGTTACCTATGAATTGTTCCACAAGGATGACCCAGCGATGATCGACGATCTCCGCCGGAAGGGTCGATTTCTAGATTATGATGTGAGGCTACTGGGGAGGGAGACGGTGCCGGAGCTGCCGGAGCCTTGTGATCAATGGGGCGTCGTTTTTAAGGATTTCTTTACATGTGGTCTCCGCTTGCCTTACATGGCGTTTCTTTGGGTGGTGTTGGAGTCCTTCAACGTCCAGATTCATCAGCTTACCCCCCACGCGTTCCTCGCGGTGGCTAAGTTCGTGTGGGCCTGCGAATCGTACGGTGCCAAGGCGGAGATAAACAACTTTGTTGAATTTTACGAGTTGCATAAGCAACCGGTTGTTCGCAAGATGGCGGACGGGAGCAAGAAGAAACTCGCAAAGATGGTCGCCGCACGCTTCAGCCTCGCGCCGCCACTAGGCCGAGAAGCCTGAGCTCGCTTGCGCAGAAGAACAAATGGGATTCGGGCCGGATGGAGTTTTGTTCTACGCCGGTTCGGCCAGGTCGACAAGGATTGTTGATGGGGTTGAAGAGGTCCGCTACCCTTTCGCATCCTCCCTGACCCCGGTGGATATTGTGTCGAAGCCCGATCAGAATGATCGGATGACGGAGAAGAGGACCAAATGCCGTGAAGCTTTTTGGTCGGGCCCGCCGGTATTCTCGGGCGGTCGGATATCGTGGAGGAGTACTGCGGCGAAGTATTCCTCGCTCCTAAGAAGAACGCTGACTTTCCTGTGGAGAGAATCAACCTTCCGGTTTTTGGCGAGAGGAGATGGTTCCTTGTCCGCGTCTTGGCATCCAAAGCATCTCGAAGGTGTTAGCGCGACGCCTTCGTGATGAGTGTTGAGATGGAGGCCCAAGAAGTTTTGGGTCCTATTGGAGTTAGAGAGTTCCGCGAGGTCCCGCCTGCAAAATGCCCCGCCCCTCGAATCGCGCTTGAGGAGATGCAGATCACTCTATGGCCCACATAGGGTGCCCCCGCGTGTCCTGCGCATATTACCAAGCGTGAGGAGGAAGAGGCCGCAGGTGGCAAAGCAACGGGTCGGTGCCCTCCACCGTTGAAAAGCCTAAGGCCCCTCCGACAACTCGCCGAACCGAAGAGGCTCAAGATGGGATGAGGGGGGCGCCTCCGCCCCCGACCCCTCTCGTGGCCGCAGCTTGCCGCGACGGCCAAGGAAGAGGCCAAGAAGAAGAAAACCGCCCACGCGTGGCCGTAAACAAAGTTGCGCGGAGGGGGAGTTGCTCACCAACTCGGCTGCCGATGATGAGGCCGGGCGGGCGACGAGGGTCCCGCCGTGGTCCTCCTGGGTGTTGCGGCGGCTTTGGTCGGCGGTGGGGCTGGTCTCACCCATGAGATCAGGCCCGGCCTCCCTATCGTTGACGCCTGTCGCCGTGCTTCGAGGGCAAGGCGTCGCCGGAGGTATCTAAGGCCATGGCCGATGTCATGGCTGATTTGCCTTGCTCAGCCACAGACGCCCGCCTACCATGGGCCGGAGCATCCAGGGAGCCAATTCAGGCCGGGTCGCCGTGAAGGTGGGCGGAGCAAGAGGTATTGGTTGACTCCGCCTCGAGGACTCTTTTGTCCCTCCGCCCCTGTAAACCTTACTTACACCCGCATGCAGGAGCTTCTGTGCATGCATGAGGCATCTAAGGGCCGATATACAAGCGGAGAGCTCCCGCTTGAAGGCGCGTTGAAGGCCACGGGAGGTGTTAGAGGTGCGCGACCTGGCTGCCTCTACCCGCGCTATTGACGAAGGTTCGTTTGTTTTGTTTGTGTCTTGTTCTTGTGTTGGTGTTTGGTTTTCTAAATGATTTACTGTTTCTTGGTTCGGATCTTTGCGGCCGCTCTTGGGATGGTGTGAACTCCCCTCGATTGCCGCCGAGGGTGACTTGAGTAAGTGTTTTAGCTCGCTTGCTTCGCTTTATTTTGTTTTAGTCTTCTTGTGAGCTTGCTTAGACTCCCGATTAGATACTATTCTTAAATATTTTTCGTGAGGGGGACGCTCTATGAGGTCTTCGGCAAGGCTATGGACCGAGCCTTTCGGTCTTGGAGATGTTTTATTTGTGTTTTGGTTTCCTTCTTAATTTGCTAGCGAAGATCTAACCTTTGGTTCTTGTAGATGACCATGCGGAGTGTGTTCGCGCTAAGGTTCACCAGAACTTGTTGCGCTGCGTGACAAGATCCTCGTGGATCTAAGGGCGAAGGTCTCCGCCTGGGCTGAGGAGAAGGCGTCATTGGAAAAGTCGGGTGATCTGATGGGCAGGAGCTTCGCCAGAATGAGGCTATTGCGGCTAAGGAGGCGCAGGACGCTTTGGTCGCCTCTCTTTTGTCTTAGGCTCCGCCATATCTCTAATTCCTTTGTTTTTTCCGATTGGCCTTGACCCCTTGGTCGACTATATGAAACACCCAAAGATAAAGGTGGCAATTTGGTGGCATGGGAAATAGTCCAATTACCCAAAGATAAAGGTGGCTTGGGTGTCATCAACCTCGACATTGCGTGAATGATGCTTTGCTAATGAAACACCTTAGTAAGTTTTATGACAAGGCCGATATACCTTGGGTGAGGATGATCCGAACAAGTATTATGTTAGCAAGGTACCACATGCATCCGTGAGAGGTGGGATCTTTCCGGTGGAAGGATATCCTTAGACCGAATCGGTTATTCGTAGGCATTGCACGCTGTGAGGTTGGGGAAGGAAAAACAAAGGTGTTTTTCTCGATGATCTGTGGACCGATGAGATTCTATCATTCGGATACCCAAGACCGCATCATTTGCAAAATCCGAAAGCGTTTCGGTCTATGACACTATGCATATTGAGGATCCGACTCCATGTTCTTTTTGCCCCTCTCAACCGAGGCACTTGAAGAACTAGAGAACTCCAAAGCAACATCTTCAAGACCTAGAGTATGATGAAGACACTAATGACGGATGGGTGCCTATTTGGGGAAGCAAATATACCTCGAGGAAATACTATTCTTCGGTGTTTAATGGTATTGATGCCCATCCAGCTTTCAAGATTATGTGGAAATCTAGGTGCACACCTAGAATTAAAATCTTTATTTGGTTAATCTTGGTAGACAAAATTTGAATACAAGAGATATGCTAGAAAGAAGACATCTCCCGTGTTCAGGGGGGTACATGCTGTGTTTTGTGCAACAGAGGTGACAGAGAGACAATTGAACATTTGTTTTTTGAGTGCCCCTTTGCACAGCTAGCCGCCGGCGTAAGATTGGTATAGTCTGGGACATAAACTTACCAATTGCTTGATAGAATAATCAATGCTATTCATCCACATACAATGCCTTGCTTCACGGAGGGAGCAATGATAGCGGCTTTTGGGAACTATGGAAACTTCGAAATGATAAAATCTTTCGTGAGAAGAGATCCTACTCTAAACATTTGGCTTAGCAATTTCAAATCCTGTGGTGTAATGCAATCAAGCTAGATTCAAGGATGATTTAAGATCATCTTTCTCGTGTTTGGTTAGATGCTTTCGCTTAAATACTCGTATGTATTCTCTCGAACTCTTTATAAATTAATGAACGATTCCGCATCGTGGGGATCTCCCCCACGCCTTTTTGGGTCAAAAAAATATATCCGAGAACCTTTGCTTTGGTTACTCAGAAGACACATTTCTCGGGGTTTAGTTTGAGGCCCCGACTTCTTCAGTTCGCGAAGGTTTTTTCGTAGGTCGAGATGTGGTCCTGCTCTTTCTTGCTCATAACTATGAGATCGCTCTACGTACGCAATCATGTTTTTGCGTAGTTGTCCCATCGACTTTGCCCGTCATTCTCGGCGAAGGTTGCGCCAGCGTTTTCAAGCCCTCCGCATTCGACGAAGCAAAAGATGTCCCGAATGGGGTGGTGAAGCCGGTCTTTTCTTCGTCTTCTTTTTCTTAGCCATATTTGGTGGTATCCCAATAATGATCCCAGCGAAGAGAACCTCCGACACCCCCGCTGCCTTGTCAATAGAGGTGTCTATCCTTGGTAGGGGGTAATTGTCCTTTTTTGGTTGCTTTGTTGAGATCTGTGAAGTCTATGCACATCCTCATTTTGCCGGGAGGTCTTTTTTTGGAACTAGGACAACGTTTGCCAACCCGTCCGGTGTACTTGACTTCTCTAATTACTTTGGCATCGAAAGCGCCTTTGGACCTCCGCTTGAGCTGCTAGTATTCTGTCTTCTGACATTTTTCTCTGTCGGCCGCTTCTTTGGCCTCATTTTCGGGTTGATGTCTAAGACATGTTTGATGGTATCTCTATCAACCCCATGGGAGATCCGTTGGCGACCGGCGAAGATTTCCTTGTTTTTGATAAGGAGCTCCGCCCGGCTCTTTCTCTTCTTCCTCGGGTAGATCTCATACGATCGTGAGTGTGTGGTCTCGTGTCATCATCTATTCTTATCTTCTTGACTTTCTCTTGGCCCTTGGCGCTTGTTTGCTCTTTTTTTTCATGTCCGGTGGTTCTTGACCTACGCTCTCTTGTACCGAATTGACATTTCGTGGGCGCGATATATGGCATTTTCTATGTTTCGGCTTCTTTTTTCTCGCTCCCGTGATATGGTTATAATCCCGTGAAGCGGGGATTTTCATACACAAGTAACCCATGTGTATTGGCGGCGTTGAATTTGTTTGTGAATCCTCTGCCGAATATTGCGCTAGACGGGAGTAGACATCAACGATGTCGAAGGTTATGTATTCTCGTTCTAGCACTTTTTTCGCCTCTGCGGACACCGGCAAGGTTATTTTTCCCAACGCCGTATTTGCCTCCCACCAAATCCTATGAGTGGTGAGTCTCGATGGTCTGTAGCCGATTTACGTTGAAATTCATCTTGTCAAAGGCGTTGGCGAAAATGATGTCTCAAGGGAGCTTCCTCGTGTCCACAAGTACTCTTTTCATTTCCCATGTTGCTACATTTGTTTCTATTACCATGGCATCAACGTGCGGGTAGCTCTCCGCCTTGAGATCCGCGAGAAGAAGGTTATGGGAGTCTTCGACCACTCCTCCGAACCCGACCAAGGCCGAACCGCTACATTGTTGACCAAAGTGGAGATGGTCTCTTTTTCTGTTTTTTGGTTTCATACTCTATGATGAACCCCGTGATTGGCATTATGGTTCCGATGGAAGGTAAGGGAGCGTGGGGTTGTATTGGTTTTCTAGACTTGGCTCGTTTTTCATGGGAGCGCTGGGTGGGGTCCTTGCGGAGGTGGTGGTAAATTCAGTTTGGGACCTGGTTGACGGGCCGCCTATTCGTGTGTTGAGGCCGTCCTATTTCAACATAGGTTAGGTGTTGCCTCGGATTTGAGTACGACATGCTTGATTCCGAGGAGTAATTTCGCTACCGTGGCGAGGCGGCGAGGGTCTCCATCTTTGGAAGGAAGCCGATAGTAGGCGCTTGCCAACGTTGATGGGTGTATTTGGTTTGATGTTAGAGAGGGGTAGACCGCGGTATTGCCGGTGTTGGCCCCCGGGCTTCTCAGGCTCCGAGCGTGTGTATGTGTAAGCATTGTTGACCTCCCTCATTGGCTGCGAGGTTGGTTTGTAGGAGGCCGATTGGTTAGTCCCTTGAGTGCCTTATCTCTTTCTTCTTTGAATGACTGGGCAATCTCTTGTATAGTGGCCTTTCTCTTTCGCCATGTATTGCGCAGAAATTTTCTTGGCCTTCGTTCCGCTTTTTTAGGGGCCCCTTTTCTTGGTATGGTTTACTCGGTTGCCGGGTGGCCTTGCTCCCCGGTATTGCGTTCTTGGCTAGGCTCCGCCGCCTGATTCATTGTTAGTACTTGCTGCCCCCGGGCCTGTTTGGGTTGTTCTTTGCAGGTTTCGATTGCTTTGGTTCCTCTTGTTGCCCTTGGCCCGCTTGTTGTCCGTGTTTTGTTCCTCTAGTCTTTTCGGTAGTCTTCGCCCCGACCGGATCCGTGATTTCGAACCGCTCACGAGCTCCCGCATTGTTCTTGGTTTCTTTCATGCCGCTTCTCAGGCGAATGGCCCTAGGCGAGCCCTCCGATGGTCGCGCCTATTGCCACTTGATCGGGGGCGCCGGGGGCCTTCGCCTCGAGCCGTAGGAACCTCTGAAATAATCTTCCAAAGGCTCGTTGTAGCCTTGCTTGCATTGGAATAGGTCCATGGAGGTGAGTGATTGTACGACCGTGCCTTTGAAATTTTCCAATATCTTGTCGCGAGGTTTTCCCATGAATATATGGTGCCGGGCTTCAAAGATGGAGTACCAAGCTAGAGCATCTCCTTCGCGACAATTATGAAAAGCCTTCGCCAACACTACATCGTTGCCACCGCCGAGGCTACCGCTGCCTCATAACTCATTATGAACCGATGCGGATCTGTCTTCCCGTTGAATCTTGGGAGTTGGGTGGGCTTGTACACAGTCGGCCATGGTGTCCGCCGTATTCTTCCGATAGCGGAGATTTGGGATCGAAGGGCCTTCGATCTGTGGGACATCATGGACGTCGGTGGGTTGACGAAACTTACGGGTCAATGTTCATCGCCAAGTGACTCGATATGGGGATGGGCGGGATGATCAAGGGCGGTTGAGTTGGCGGAGGCTGGTTGGCCGAACTCCGCATGCTCCGGATCTCCGCTTGCGAGGCCATCTCTTTTGCCCGATTTTGCCCGCTGCCGACGCCCGCCGCGATTTGAGGATCTCTCGCATAAGCTGGGGCCGCTTTCTCTTTTCTTTGTAACCTATGGGTGAGGCCCGCATTTGGCGCAACTCCCGTGCGGGCGGGATTCCACCCCGAGCTTCCATTTGTCTCTTCACCTCCGTACTTCCTCCTCCCCTTGCTCATCATCAAGCGGAGGGTCCTCCCCCCGTTCGCGTGGGTACTCCTAGTGCTACGCTTGGGTCGGTGCTTTTGGTGGTGCCTTAGTTCTCGTGGTAGCTCTCTTTCTCTTCCTGTGGAGCCATGGTTTTCTTTGTCCGGCCCCACGGTGGGCCCCAATGTTGAGCTTGGGGTTCTCAACACGGGCGGGACCTCTCCGCCAGCGGTGCCCCTCGAGGGGCGAGTCTCGGGTGATGAATACAAGAGCATGGAAGAATAACAATAACTGCTCATAATGGAATTCACCAACCTCTTTATTAGGGGAGGACTCCTCCCTATTTATAGTTTTACAATTGCCGGGATACAAGGTTACAAATTTGCCCCTCAATATTCCTGCATATTCCCACGGTCCTAAGCACGGCGGGCTCTTCACGAACTTGCACATTCCGCACCGCCTCTCTCTCTGGGCCCGTTTTGCCGATTCCGGACCCACGATCGGGAGACCCGCGAGCCCGCCTCCGTGGTCGGAGCCCTGTGTGATCCCCGTTCCTTGATCGGCCCAAGCCCGCGATCGGGGAAGAGCGGGCGAGGCATCGACCTCCAGCGTTCTCCGCGTGGGTGAAGGTCCGACCCCGTGGGAGTGTTATCCGTGAGGAGATAGGCCCTCCGCCTACCCCGTGGCGGAGGTCTAGAGGTTGTCTTCTTCACCCGAAAGGGCACAACATCACGAGACTTGATTGTTAGCGTAGACCTCCGGCATGATGTTTTCTCTACCGCCGCGATCACCTCCCGTTTGTGCGGCTTGGATCCGTGTCCCAACAAGATGCAGCTTGTATGCTTTGCTGCGAGTTTCTCTCTTTAACCGAGCATTAGGCTTAATACTGTGGGAAAGTGTATTTACTTCAGGGACATACCACACTTGGAAATGTAAATAGCGCTCAAAAGCTATCTCAATCATTTGCTATAACCTCTACTCTAATAGTATTGCAGTCTTCCAAAGGACCTAATCCATGTTCCAATTAAGATGATCATAGCCGGATCACTATCGTTGTTCTTCTTAGGGTCACCCAAAATGGTAATCATGTTATTGGGACTAGCACCTCCACGAGGGCTACTTAATCCATTGTTGATTGCTTGTGATAACTTCCAATATAGTAAAGCGGTGATCAACTGGATATTTTGGGTTTATATGTTATATCTAATCAAGATTGAGACCTCGGTAAAATGTATCTAAAACCAAATTATCTACGAGATAGTTTTTTGGATTCACTAGTAGAGAAACTCACATCGATGACAAAACACTTTCATCACGTAAGATGCCAAATTCGTCATTGAAAACCTTCTATGACGAAGTTAGTGACAATTTCAAATCGTCATAGAACGAAGTCCACATTTGACGCACCATGACGAATCTTGATATTTCGTCATAGAAGTGTTTTTTTCCATGACGAACAATCATTCGTCATGGAACAACTCGTATTTTATGACTAAGACAAAACGTCACTAATTTACCGTCATGGAAGTGATCGCCACGTGGCGCCTATAAAAAAGTAACACCCTCGCCCACTTACATCTTGCAATTTTCTTCTAAGAAACAAGAATGTCCTCACTGCACCAACACAATTTTTTTTATACGTTTTTTCTCACTCTTACGCATTCAGGAAGGACTTCCCTACCGATCACCCATCCCCAAATTTGTACAAGCCAAGCACGCTTAACTTTGGAGTTCTTTGCATTAGGGCTTCCTAAAAAGGAGGTTGCAACTTGTTATCATAAGTATTCTATCAATCTTATTAAACCCCTCGTGTCAAGATGTCACATCCTCACCACCTTAGGAGACCTCGGTGGGACCAAGGTGGTGGGTCCCACCTATGGTGGCCCACCGATTATGTTTTCTCGAACCATGGTCATCATGGAATACTAGGGGGTCGTGGGACACTATAGCATGGGTCCATGGTCGTGGGGCCCACATGTGGTGCCCACTTATGCAGTTTAATGAGATCGTGGTGGTAGAGCCCACGTTGACATGGAAGACACGTGGTCGTGGGACTGGGCCCACCTATGGTGCCCACCGATTCTATCCATTAGGACCAAGTTGGTGGG
This sequence comes from Hyparrhenia diplandra, assembly GCA_015847255.1. Lineage (NCBI taxonomy): Eukaryota > Viridiplantae > Streptophyta > Magnoliopsida > Poales > Poaceae > Hyparrhenia > Hyparrhenia diplandra. The sequence goes on along the minus strand of JADLZK010011592.1, from coordinate 89,237 downwards.
GCCCTCGACGAAGTGAGTGCCACATGGCAGTATGACCACTACATCATGGGACCATGGTGGTGGGGTCCACATCCCAATGTGGACTTTGGGACGCCACATTATTATGTGGTTTTGTCTGGTGGGACCGCGATGGTGGGGATAGTTGTGGTGGGGCCCTAGTTGATGTGAAACGCCACATAATAGAGGGACCAAAGATAGTGTGGGACCACTATGGTGGGGCCCGTGTCGATGCTAGTGGGACCGGGAGGTAGGGCCCATTATTTGAATGCCATGTGGCTTACAATGTGAGACTTCTGTGGTGGGTCCACATCACCACGTCGATAGTAGTGGGACCGTGGTGCCTACACTGGGACCTAGGGTGGGACCCACACATACATGTGGGACCCACATCGTCTTTGAAGCATGGACATTATTGTTTTGTGACGATTAATATGTTGTTTTGTGACGAAAGTTTGCATTCATCATTGGTTCCCCACCTTTTAGTGGCGGAATGATTATCCTGTGACGAATAGGTTCTTGTTTTTGTGACACTATATTGCTTTTCATCATTATTTTTAGTGACTTTGCTCAGTCACTTTCGTGATCTATGACGAAGTGACAAAATTCGTCACTAAAAACTACAATTGCATGACGAAATTTCAAATCGTCACAAAGAAATCGTCATAGAAGATCACATTTCTACTAGTGATTGCGGGGAATTTTCTACTTGGCAATGCGGGTGATTTTTGGATTTATACATCCAAGGCGGGCCGGCCGCCCGAGCCACTGAACGCTTCGCCGGAGGGAGGTGCTGCTGGTCGTGGCGGCGGCGAAATGGAGGGGCAAACAACGAGAAAGAGCGAGGTCCATGTATAGGAAACTAGGTAAACAAGTCCTTGAACTTGTCTAATTGTGTCATCGAGTCCAAAACCCAAGTTTGACCGGCGGTTTTGCAACAATGACCACGAGTTTTGCTTTCGCCACAAGCGGCCTTTTCTTTTTTTTTTTTATTTTTCTATTTGAATCTTTGAAAAATCATAGTAAATTATAGAAAAAGAATAAAATGAAAAATCTAACTTTTTGGACTCCACATTAGTAGATCTACAAGTGAACCACCGGTCAAACCCGGTTTTGGACTGATGACACAATTAGACAAGTTCAAGAACTTGTTTACCTAGTTTCCTATACATGGACCTGCTCTTTCTGTTTGCTTTGCCCCTCCATTTCGCCACCCCGACCCCGCAGGCACCTCCAGCACCTCCAAATTAGCGTTCAGGGCTCCAGGTTGCCGGCCGGCCGACCTTGGATGTATAAATCCAAAAATCACCCGTACTGTCAAGTAGAAAATTCCCCGCAATCCAAAAACTATCTCAGAGATAATTTGGTTTTAGATACCTTTTACTGAGGTCTCAATCTTCAGTTATATATAACATATAAACCCAAAAATATCCAGTTGATCACCTGCTTTTACTATATTGGAAGTTATCACAAGCAATCAACAATGGATTAAGTAGCCTGTGGAGGTGCTAGTCCCAACAACATGATTACCATTTTGAGTGACCCTAAGAAGAACAACGATAGTGATCCAGCTATGATCATCTTAATTGGAACATGGATTCGGTCACTGGAAGACTGCAATACTATTAGAGCAGAGGTTATAGCAAATGATTGAGATAGCTTTTGAGCGCTATTTACATTTTCCAAGTGTGGTATGTCCCTGAAGTAAATACACTTTCCCACCGTATTAAGCCTAATGCTCAGTTAAAGAGAGAAACTCTGCAAAGCAGCATACAACTGTACTGGGTAGTAACAAAGTTCAGGATAGTATGTTAAGTGGAATTAGTTTGCTGTCATCAGATAAAACAATGCAAGAATGATACTGATCCTTTTGGTGTGCAAATATTTGGGACTCAGCCTGAATAACATTTGACAGTAATAATTTCACCTAGAGATATCAAGGTTGGATGCTTGCACATTGGATGCTTTCTCAACATGCATTGCCGCTGCACATTGGATGCTTGTAAAGCTGTTCGTCAGGTTCGCTATTGCCCTCTTTTCCTATAAAAATGAAACCGAAGCACAGGGATTATAATCAACACAATCTTGGATTTCACAGAGTAGTTGCTGGATGGAGATGGCAACGCCCTGCGAGAGGCACTATTAAGGACTGGTTGCTCCACAGTGAACTCTGGCATAACAATGAGCTCATGCTCCAACACGACGGCTTTCTTTACAGCTAAAGTATCAGGGGCACATGAAAGGTGTGTGGTTAGCCTATGTCAATGATCTAGTGTTTTTACTTGCAGCCAAAATGTTCAAGAAAGCATTACAATTTCATGTTAGACCTCCAGAATAAGAATTTCCAGTAAGTACTGTTCCTTTTTTTTTTCAACAAAATTTATGAAACAAGCATGCTGAGGCATTTTCATCGAACGGCTGGGAGGCAAGAAAAGACACCGACAGCACTGGAGAGAGAGAGAGAGCATGGACGGACCTGGAGCCGGAGAGTTCCACCATGGAGCTTGCTGCTTCCGGTGCTGTCGTAAGCCACCACCGTTGTGGGTGCGTTGGGAAGCAGTGCCACCAGTCCACTACGTAATGGCCCTGGCCACCGTCCATGGCAGGTCGGACCTGATCCTCAGCGTGGCGGCGTGATGCCCCTGGCCGCCGTCCATGGCAGCGCCTGTGTGCCGACGAAGCTGCCGAGGGCGCTGCGGCGGCCACGGCCCCGCCCCTTTCTGCGACGCCTGCACAACAGCGCGTAGTGGCGGCAAAACGCGCGGGGGCGCGGCCGGGCGCCGGTGGCGGGCGGCACCTCCTCGCCTGGCATGGCGCTAGGAAGCACTGTGGGCGTGGAGGCGGCGGTGGATGCGGGAGACGGTGTGTGGGCGTGTAGAGGCGGCAGTGAAGGCGCGAGAGGGTGGCGAGGCAGAGCGAAGAAGCTTCGGGCTTCGCCTGCGGTCAGGCGTAACGTGAGTCGTCCGATCCAATTATGTCGACATGGCTTGATCTGGGCCCTTTGAATCTGCCCAGAATCGTAAAAGAGAGATTCCTTCATATGCAAAATAAGGGGGTGTTTAGTTGGTGAAAAGTTTTGGGTTGGGCTACTCTGTGGCGGGCACTTTTCGTTTGTATTTGGTAATTAGTGTCCAATCATGGATTAACTAGGCTTAAAAGATTCGTCTCGTACTTTTCACCAAACTGTACAATTAGTTTTTTATTTACCTATATTTAATGCCCAAAAATACGATAAGATATTCGATGTGACAGGGATCTGTAGCATTTTTTTTGGGTTACTGTAGTTCCAACTAAACACCCCTAATTCGCAGCTCAAATCACAGTACAAAACAAGCGGAATGCATTATACACACCCGAAGGGCAGTTCGGCACAGCCGAACTTGTCCACTTGCGTTTCAGCATAGCGAAAAGAGAAGCAGTGTCTTTTCTTTTCGCACAAGCAGTGTCTTTTCTTTTCGCACAAGCGGCGGCAATCACGAAAGCCATGGGCCAGGTCGTGCTCGTGGACCAACTGTGGAAAAAGCGACATCTCGTGTTCATAACTTTTCCATTTCGGTACAAAGAAGTCCATGTTGAATCTCGTTCCTTCGTTTCAATTATAACTTGCTTTGTATTATTTCACCGTTATCCCATGAGCCTCGATGGACGGTCAATACATGCGTCGAACCCAGCTAGATTGGGCGGAACCGACACCCGATTGACGGTCGTGGAGGGGAAGGAGGGGCGGCGCTGGGCGGCAAGCCTTGGCGCGCCCGGCGCAACGGCGTCTGGCGTGGGGGGGGGGCGAGCGCCGCGGCGGCGCGGCGGCGGCGGTGGCGGCGGCAAAGAGGCGAAGCGGGCGTGGGAGGAAGGGGAGAGATTGGGATAAATTTTCTTTATTTGCTTGTTACCCCTGAAAGATTACAACTTCCTTATTTTTATAGCCAAGCTAGTGGGACTTGTATCTCAAGCAATCTCTCTAAAGGTTTCCTTTATAGATTGGAATACCTTTTACAAGCATATCCTATTTATTTTTCTAATAAGGACATTCCTTATAGATGGAATATTCCCTTGCACACACCCAAAGCCTAAGATAATCGTAGATAATTTCCTCCTAAATTCGAATTAATTGCCGAAGAATCCGCGAGGAGGGGGAGGAGGAGAGGAGGCGGCCCGCACGCCTGTCCCCGGGGCGCTTGGCCCCGTGCCCGGGCTGGCAGCGGGCCTGTCCTTCTTCGCCCTATTTCTTGGGTTATGACAACATGCAAGAGCATGTGCGGGTCTCACTCTTAAATGACGCGGAAGGCAGGGATTCGTCAGCAGCACGAACATCATTTCAAGATGATGAAATAGTATTTTTGTGTCCTGTACAACCTAGCTCTTAAAAAGACAAGTGAAGCGATTGCCTTTCTGACATTTATTTAATAATTATACCTGATTATTGTGTCATACTTTGTTTTATCCTAGAACCGGTGACTTCTCAAAAAATATAGAAGATACACTTCAAATACACTTCAAATGTGCAGGTTCCTTTCAGGATATAGTGTACCACCAAGGTATTGCACTGGGATCGTTAACCTGTCACAACAATGTCTCATCGCTACTTGGCGGTTACTACTTCAATTTGTTTATTAAGCTCTTAAAACACTTTCATCATATGCATGAAACTAAAGCCTAAGGTCTTAAGACTTCGACCACCCGAAAATGGGGGGCGAAGCAACTTAAAAGCCTAAGGGCTTAAGACTTCGACCACCTGAAAATGGGGCGAAGCAACTTAAAAGCCTAAGGGCTTAAGACTTCGACCACACGAAAATGGGGGGCGAAGCAACTTAAAAGTCTAAGGGCTTAAGACTTGACCACCCGAAAATGGGGACGAAGCAACTTAAAAAGCCTAAGGACTTAAGACTTCGACCACCCGAAAATGGGGTGAAGCAACTTAAAAGTCTAAGGGCTTAAGACTTGATCACCCTAAAATGGGGGCGAAAGCAACAAAAGCCAAGGGCTTAAAAACTTCGACCCACCGAAAATGGGGGGGAAGCAAGCGAAAGCCAAGAGGCACAAGACTTCAATCTTCGAACATGCAAAAGAGCGAAGTAAATGATGGCCTAAATCATGCGAAAATTCACCTTATTCGAAATGCATGCATGCTTTGGTTTTTGCCCTATTTCGGGGTTGCTTCCAAACACCTGTTCGGCTCCTTATCGACCGAATATAATTTTCGTATCCTCTTTGCATGCAGTTTTCCCCAAAAGCGCCAGCTGAAAAAGGCGCACGAATGGTTCCAGCAAAAAGCTGAAACGTCCCACGGCGATAAAAAAAAACACGTCCTTTTGGTCAAAAACTAAGGTCGACAGGCTAATGAAGATTTCCCAATCTTTCGTCAAAACATGTCCTTTCGCAATAAACTAAGGCCAAAAGGCCAAGAAAAAATCTCAAAGTGGCCTAAGATCTTGTAATAAGGCGACCCTTTGCGTCCCTCTATATTCGGTGGATTTTACGCCCGGGTTGCAGCGATCATATAGCCGCGAAAAGGTTAGGCTCCGAATTCACGGGAGAAGTTGAATGCATGCGAATGAGCACCGGTACAACCTCGCCAAAAATGGTTGAATATATTGACTTTCCTAACAAAGGATCGCACAACTTATATCAAGACAAATGGTTACATAGAACCGAAAGTATTACTTTCAGTTTTGAAATCTCATGTTTGGTTTTGGAAATTGATGACACACTTGTGGCACTAATCCTTTGCTCTAAGTGTGACTTATGAGATATGATTAGATGGATGACAAGGAGCATGATGATCATGAATATGGACGATGATGATGGACATGGTGGATCGTCAAGCTCGATGATCGGCTTGAGAGGAACCCGGAGATCAAGGCAAAGGTATCTTGATAGGGTTTTCCTTTCGGTGATCAAGACACGATAGAGCGTGTGATCACATTATAGGATAGATAGTCGACTATCAAGAGGGAATGCCGCGACAATCCTTTGGTGAAGTGCTTCTAGGTCCAATTGACTTGCATTTGCATTTAGGACAATGAGAGCACTAACCGATCTTGCCTAACTTATCGGCGAGCTAACATGCATGATAACGCGATCATCTTCGACGTGTTGGCAACTTGAGGCAAGAAGCTAAACAAGGTTGAAGCAAAGGGCGACAACAAGATGAAGAAAACGCAGAAAAGGTGAACGGACGCACCGGCCGGAAGCGCTGACCGGACGCATGCGTTTTGGCCGGACGCTCCGGTGGGTGCGCTGGCGCGAAGAGCATGTTTTGGGCATTTCGACCGGGCGCTCGACCGGAACCCGGCCGGATGCTTCCGGTGCTAACCGGACGCATGGATCGGATCCACGTTGTTGTTGTCGGCCGTGGGCCCGAGGAGCTTGTCCTATCGGACGGACGCCTTTGCAAATGGTGCGGCCGGGATGCTTGACCGACCATTTGGTGGTTCCGGGTCGAGTGCGTCCCTGATGGTTTCTTGTGAATGCTCATTTTGAAGCTCAACGGCTCTATTCTTTGGAGGAGGCTATATATACTTGGATGGCCGGGTACATGGTCTCTCTCTTGCACATTTGAACACTCTAACTTGTTTGTGAGCATTTGAGACTCCTCTCCACTCATCTCTCCATCCATAACTCGAATTCTTGGTGAGATTGAGAGTGATAGAAGTGCATTGCATTGGTGGTTGCATCTAGAGGCACTTCATCCTTGGAGAAGCCAGCGGGATTCTTGTTTTTTCTTGGGAATTTGCCCTGTTCCCTAGCGGCTTGGAGCAAGAGGCGGTGTTGAGCTCGATTGGAGCTTGTTCGAGGCCACACCTAAGTGGTTTTGTGAGGGGTTGAGCCTTACCCGCGGGAGGTTCACGAAAGGTCACACTAGTGGATTGCTCGTGGCTTGTTGGACCCTCTCTTGTGATCGTTTACTTGAGCTCCCACCGAGGATTTGGCACCGCCATTAAACAGCAACCGTCAAGTGAGTGTGTCGCCACAACGAGGACTAGCGTGCCGGCAAGCACGTGAACTTCGGTAAAAATCATCGTGTCAATTGTGTGCTTGCTCGTTGGAGATTTCATATTGATCACGGTGATTGGCTTCCACCTCTACACTCCACCGTCGGTATATCGATCACTCTCTCTAGCATTTACATTGATATTCTTGTGTAGAATTGCCTAGGTTGTTTAGTTGGTTACCTTGCTAGTTTTGGGTAGCTCCTAGTTGTTGTTCTAGTTAGAATCTCTTGTCCACCTAGGAGTAAATTAGTGACATAGCCTTTGTTGTGATTAGAGACAATAGAATTGACTTGTGGCTTGCTTAGCTAGTTTGTTGCATCGCTTAATTAGCTTCGCCACCTTATTGACTAACTCGGTTGTTTAGTGTTGTTGCAAGAATTTTTAATAGGCTATTCACCCCCCTCTCTAGCCATTAGGACCTTTCAAGTTTGAAACTCAAAGCCGAAGCGCTTATAGTCTTTGTATCCCTCTTCGGCTAAAAAAGTCACGGCGGTTGACCGAGTATGCCTTCGATTGGTGCGCTTTCGGTTGGTCAGGGTGCCACCTGCACCGACTAGACTAGGAGCCGCTTGCATCCCGCCGGATCGGGATCGCCCACCGAACATGTGGATTCGGTAGTCCGGGTAGCCTTCGGTTGGTGCACTATCGATAACAAATTGTACACTCTTCGTGTTGTGTTTAGACATTTTCACATGAAGATCAAGCAAATTGCAACCGAAAGCAAATGGCGATTGAAATCTCTTTGCATATTCGGTAAACAGCTATACGAAAAGAGATTGCTGGCGAAACCAGGAAACATCGGCTGAGGCGCCATATATATATCAAGGCCAGAAACGGCCGAACGCCCTACAAAGGAGACAGAAAAGAGATTCTCACTCGGGCATACCTAAGGGCAAAAGCCTTAGGTTTAGGGACATAACAAGAATATGCAAATCCCTGAAAATAGAGCAAAAAGCTCATAAACCAGTTCGGTTCAAGAACTTTTATGGCTTTTTGGTTGGCTAGATGAGCCGAAGTAGTGTTGCTCTGCTGCTAAAAGATCTTGAGCTGCTAAAGCCTGAGCCACTGATAGCTGAGCCGAAGTTGTATTCGCCGTACTGCACTGCTTTCGTCTGTACTGCTGCTAGTAAGCTTGGGCAAGCCGAAAGAGTTCCCCTTTTGATTCACATGCAGAGAATACAAATTCGGGCGCCCGAAGACGGGGTTTTGGCTGGAATTGTTCCACGCGCAGTGTGCGAAAGCTTGTCGAAAGCTTGTCTCCACTTTTACTTCGCCTGCTGCGTACTACTAGGGGCATGTTCACTTAAAAAGTGATTCTACTGCTGCGTACTACTAGGCATGTTCACCTTTAAAAAAGTGATTCTAAAAAGTGCTTCAAGATTACCACATAAAATCTTTTATCGCATGTAAAAGGCATAAAATCTAGGTAAACAAAAAAATAAATTACACAGTTTGACTGAAAAGTACGGACGAATCTTTTAAACCTAGTTAGTACATGATAGACAAACAAAAAAGTCTTCACAAAGATCCCAACCCAAAATATTTCACCAACTAAACACACCCTAGGGTCACTGTGAGCGAAACATACTTAAGTTCCTGATGGTCAGACAAGCTGCTGAAAACGTTTGGCAAGCAAGGAAATATCTCGAAGTGCTGGTTAGAATTATCCTCGGAAGAAACAATATTTTTATTGATTTATTAGACGAAATATTGTCTAGGTGCAAGCATCTCCTTGCTGACCCGCCGTTTCGCTTGGGCCTGAAAAGATAAATGCTTGTAGGTGCTTCGGTAATGCGATAGGGTTAAAAATAAACGCTGAGAAGCAACGAATTCTCGGACCTTCTAGAGATCTGACAAGTTCCTGGCGGCAAGCTTGGAACGAAAGAAAACATCTGCTGTCTAAAGAAACGGAGGATAATGTTCAGTTTTTTTTTTTATGTATAAAAGCTTTCGTTTGAAAGGTAGAGCTCTCGTATTACCGAAGCCTAAAGTCCCCTACTTTCGGTACATCAGACCTGCGGTCACAAGCCCGAATGCTTTGCATTCGGTAGACGAGGGGAAGCAATGGAACCCGATGCCGGTCATCTACTTTCGGTATATCAGTACAAGGCCCAGAGTAGGTTCACAAGTACCAGTCTGCTACCCCAAACGTGCAAAAATGCTTTTGCAGCTTTTGATAATCCAAGAAGTTTATTTGTGAAACTCCAGGTGTTTAAGCGAAGTGTTTATCTCGTTAGCAGAATAGCAGGTCAAAGCTAAAAGCGCCGAAATGAGTGAGGTATTGAAAGCTTAGAGTAGAATTATTATTGAAAAAAGTTTCAGAGAGAATAAAGCCAGCATTCGGTTTGGCACGTACGGAACGTACTATTCGGCAGGTTACTATTATATATATATATATATATATATATATATAGCTCGCGAATGGTATAACTCGGAAAGCCTGGTCGTGGTGAGACTACTGGCTAAACTATCGAAGTAGTATTGCTCTCCTGCTAAAAAGACTTGTGGGAGCGGGAAATAAACGAAAAAAAATCAATCAAAAAATCAGATGAACGTTTCAGTCCACTTTTCTTTTTTATTATTATTATTTTGATTTGACAAAATATGTTAGACCGAAGCGAAATAAAAACTGACGCTCTTTTCACAAAGTTCAGGCGTCATTTCGCTTAACCACGGAATACTGGGCGGTGTAGAATGCTACTGCCGCAAGAAGCTGTTTTGCCACATGAAAAGACGACACACATGGAGCTTTTCGTTGGACCATGTGCCTACTGCTACTTGCTCTTTTGCTACGAAAAGATAACTCACAGAAAACGCGGACCTTGCCGTGCCGTGCGATGCAAAAAGCTGGTCTCCGCCTGTACTGCGCATATTCGGCTGACACCGTTGATTCGGTTAGTCGTGAAAAAAATCATGCCGAAAAGTTTGAAACTTGCTCGCTCTGCTCCTCTCTTCGATTTGCTGAAACCGAATGACTAAGGGGCGAAAGAATTTGTTTTCGGTAACGGAAACTCTCACAAAAAGCGCTTGCGAAATGTCGAAGCGGTATCAACTTGAACTTGCAAGAAGCAAAACGGCATAAGCTCGAACTAGGAATAAAAACGAAATGTGAGCTGTAGAGAACTTATCTGCTGCTTTGCAGAGGGTGGCGAACTGCATAAAACCCGAGGCTTCGACTGACTTCCAGGATTAGAGTGCGATATCCTTCCTTGAACCAGCATTCGGCGTTGTCGAAAAGAAAAATTTGCTCAAGCATGAGCCGCCCGCAGCATTGCGATATCTCGGCCACCCTGACTCCAGAAGGTGTCATAAAAGCTCTCAGGATCATTGTGCAAGCCACCGGATCAATGAGTCAGCAACCGAATGGGTGCATTCGATAGCCAGGGTGCGCATGTATGTATGTGTATACACACACGTATTACGTGTATATCTTTTGAAATTCTAATGTTGCCTAAGAATAGCAGCCGAATGAGGATGGGCTCTTGCATGCAATTTGCACCGAATGTGCATGTCTCCTTGGATGCACGCTGAACTCATAGCACTTTCGGTTACAAAATTTGCGGGGACAATGTTTTCCAAATAGAACCAAAAGTATCGCCTTTCGGATTCAAATTAAAGGCCGAAGGAATTAAAAAGTTTTGTCCGTCAGATTAAAAACAAAAAGAGAGAGAGATAGAGAGAGCGCGCGCGCAACGCGTCAGATAATAAACGAAAGCAAAATGCGACGAAGTAGCACCTTGCATATTCATCCAAGCCGTGTCCGGAAAAGGTATGCAGAACAGATCAGCAAACCACGGCCGGAGTGCCGAAACTAAACAGGACAATAAGCCTGTGCGAAGATGAAATGAAAAGGTTCCCCTTCAATCACTCCTCAAGGCAGAAAAGCCCTGAAGATTGAACAAAAATGAAAAGGTTCCCTGTTCATTCTAAAAACCTAGGTTTCGGATAAGGTAGAAAGTACCTCCTTACTTCACCGAAGGAGGTAGATATAGGCATCACCTCTCGTTTCGGCTCTTCGTCGCCGATATTCACCCCTCGCCTCTAAAGGTTGGGGAGTTGGCGCCAAATAACATGAATGCGTCGAGGGGCTCGTTTTTGGCTCTTCGTCGCCGATATTCACCCCCCTCGCCTCTAAAGGTTGGGGGAGTTGGCGCCCGAAATAACATGAATGCGCCCGAGGGGCTCGTTTTGGCTCTTCGTCGTCGATATTCACCCCTCGCCTCTAAAGGTTGGGGGAGTTGGCGCCCGAAATAACATGAATGCGCCGAGGGGCTCGTTTTTGGCTCTTTGTCGCCGATATTCACCCCTCGCCTCTAAAGGTTGGGGAGTTGGCGCCGAAATAACATGAATGCGCCGAGGGACTCGTTTTTTTGCTCTTCGTCGTCGATATTCACCCCGCCTCAAAAGTTTGGGGGAGTTGACGCCAAAATTACATAAATGCGCCGAGGGGCTCGTTTTGCCTCGCTTTCGTCTATATTCGCCCTTCAAGTCCCACAAGATCAAAGGTAGTCGGCGCAAGAACAACATCGCCGAAATAATAAAAATGTGCCGAGGAGCTTGTTCTCGCCCATGCTCACCCCTCATCTCGAAATGGTGTTTGAACGTGGAGTAGTTCGACCGCCTTTGGGAAGAGGTCTCGCTTCGGCCGCCGTCGTTAATGTTTCGCACTGAAAAGGCATCCTCGGCATCTTTGATTTCTTCATCGATGAATTTCACAAACGTCGGCCAAAGGGAGTTGGCGTGATGCGCATTGTGCAAACAGTGCGCTTGATGGTAGGAACTTCTGTAGGGTCGAGATGGGGACTAGAGGGGGGGTGAATAGTCCTTTCTAAAACTAATTGCGCCGGCTAAACAAATATAATGCGGAATTGAAACTATTCGTTTAGCCAAGACTTCACCCCTCTAGCTATGACTCTAAATCACCTCACAAAAGATCCTACACAAAGCAAATGAGGTGATAAGCCTAGCTTGAGCTCCTAACCGTTTCTATTGCAAGGTCACACAAACCTATGCACTAGTACTTCAAACAAGGGTGAGCTCCTACACAATTCTAATGAGCAAAAGCACAAAGCCAACCTAAGCTCACTAGATGCACAATGGACAAGATGACACACGCCTAACCCAAAGGCTCAAATTACTTAGCTACACAAACTAAGCAAAGCAACTAACAAGCTACACAAGCTAGTAATTGCAAGAGCTACTCCACAAGCACAAGCACAAGGTATATATGAATGTAAATACAAAGCTTGTGATTTGGAGAATGCAAACCACCGAGAAGAGTAGACAAGTTGACACCAGTGATTTTTTTACCGAGGTATCGGGAAGCTTGCCAACTTCCCCTACTCGTTGTCGACCAACACCTTGGGTGGTTCCTTTGGTGTTTCACCTAGATGGTTCTTCGGTGTGATTCTCTGATCACTTGCCCCTCAAGGCACGCCCCGCAAGGCACCGCAAGACACCACTCTCAAGTGAGCCTCTCAAGGCACCGCAAGACACTACACGCACAAGGGAGGTACTCACCGACACGCTCTAGTAGTGTCGCTCTTCATGATCCCCGCGAGGTGAGCACGAACCTCTCACAAATCCTCCTTCGGAGCACCGCACAATCTTCCTTGCGTGCTTCACGAAGTCTCTTGCCACCAAGCCGTCTAGGAGGTGGCAACCTCCAAGAGAAACAAGCACACCGGCTTGCAACACGATCACCTAGTGCCACGAATGCGATCTCTCAATGCGAATGCACTAGAATCACTCCTCACTTTGATTTGGATGAACACTATCAATCACAAGTGAGTGGGAGGGGGCTCTAGCACCACAACACAAGCCACCAAGGCCCAAGTGTGCTCAGCACCAAAACAAGTCGGGTATGTGGTGTATAAATAGCCCAAACCGAGAAACTAGCCGTTGGGGGACGAAATCACGCTTTTCGCGCTGACCGGATGCGCCGACCGGACTCACCAGCGAAGTCCGGTCGCGAGTCCGGTCATAGCGTCCCTGATCGACGCTGTCCGCAAAAATTCAGGCTGCAGAGCCCTCACGGACGCATCGACCGGAGCCTCGGTCGGTGCGTCCCTGTCGCGCTTAACGTGCGTCCGGTCACTACGTCCGGTCGGACCACCGCTTTCGAAAACGGCGATATCTCCTTCATCCGAACTCCGCTTTCGATGATCTTGGACTCTATGGAAAGCTTACTCAGAGGGCTACACAACCCACATGGTTACTTGATCCAACTCACAATGGATCAAAGAAGTATTCCACTCTAAGAGCAGTCCAAGTGTCCGAGAAACACCGAAACATCTTCTCCTTTTGCAAATGTGCCAACACCACCAAGTGTACATCACCATGTGCATGTGTGTTAGCATTTTCACAATCATTTTCAAAGGAATTTTCTCTTGATCTCACCACGCCACTTTCGATCCTAACACATCGCAAAGTTAGATCGCACAAGTGGCACTAGATGACCGATATGCAAACAAGTTTGCCCCTCCCCGATAGTACGGCCATCTATCCTAAACCTGGTCATAAACTTCTCTAAGCTCCTCATGACCGGCAAAATGAAATGCCCTATAGGTTATACCTTTGCCTTGCGTATTTTTATTCCGCTCCATCTCCTAGTGCCGATGCAACACATGCACCAACACGATCACCAAATGATATGATCCACTTCATATCATCACGTGACACTATTGGTCCATCGATCTTGACCTCACTTGCTCTTCACCGCTAAGGTCGGGTCGTCGGGCGCCAAGTCTTGCCCAAGCTTCACCGCCTCGGTCCATCGCTTCACTGCCTCGACTTGCCCCTTCGACACTTGTAACCGGTCCCATCAAGCCAAACCTTGTCTTGATCTTCACCACCTTGGTCACATGACTCCATGTCATGTCTCATATGCAATAAAGCTCCTTCATTCGTCATCACACGTGAACTAATCTCCCGTGTATTATCTCAATCACACATTATTAGTTCACCTAATGTTGACACTTAATTACCAAAAACCACAAGGGACCTTTCAACTTCGCCTGACGCCTATGAGGAAATCAACGAAGGCACAATGTAATCCCTCATGACCATTTTTGCAACACCAACCACTACGCATGCCTCAACCGATTCGCGAGAAGCAAGCCGCCAAGGATGACCAGGAGGCGCGAGAAAGAGGACCCCTTGAAGGCTTGTAAGGTCCTAGATAGCTAGAGGGGGGTGAATAGCCTATAAAAATTTTCTACAAACTCAACTAAACAAACCGGTTAGTATAACAAATGGCGAAAAAGCGGTTTGCACTAGCTCTAGTGGTCTTGCAAGCCTTCTAGTGACAAGACTAAATATTGCTATGATCTCTATGTCACACAAAGTCTATGTCACTACTCTAACTAGTGAGCAATCCTAAATATGATCCTTAGGCTAGTAAGAACAAATACACAAGCAAAACTAGCTCACTACACAATATAAGCTAGGAATGTAAATGCAAGTGATAGAGCTTGATATACCGACGTGTAGGGGCAATGAACCAATCACCGGGAAGAGGGTGAACAATCAACACAATAAGATGATGAGCCAATCACCAAGACAAGAGACACGTCAATGTGTTGACCCGGAGTTCACTTGTACACCGACAAGCTAGTCTCCGGTTGTGCCGACCAACACAAGGATGGTGCTTGAACTAGGCGGTGCACTTGCTAGCCCTAAGCCACCACTCACAAGTGAGGTACCTGTTGGTAAAAGTTATCCCACAGAAATATAAATGTATAATCCGCAAGCGAACAGATATTGATGAGCACTTCACCCGAGAGTGAGGTGATATTTTTCTTAATGTCTTTAATCCCAAGGCCACCCTTTTTCTTTGTCTTTACAAATCTTAGTTCATTTGATGAGGTGATATTTTTTTTTTCTTAGTCCCCTACCCAAAAAAAAAATCTCCTAATTTTGTCAAGGTTGGCCACAATGGATTTTGGCAATAGGTAGAGGGACATCCGATAGATTGGAGTGTTAGTAAGACCTGAATCAATCAGAGTTTTCCTGCCAGCAATAGATATGGAGTTTCCCTTCCAAGCCCCTAGCTTTTTTGACTTTTTTTTTTTCTAACAAGGGCATCCAATCAGAAATGTGTAATCTGCTGGGGCTCACAGGGACTCCAAGATATTTATTAGGAAAGATCCCAACTTGGCATGTAAAGATCTCAGCATATGTATTAGCCCAGCTGTCCTCATCATTTGTACTGATTACTTCACTCTTTAGAAAGTTGATTTTGAGGCCGGCCATTAGTTCATAGAGATATAATAGGAATTTTAGATTCTAGCTCCTCCCAAATCATGCTTAAGTCAGATTATAGTGTCATCAGCACCACTATTCCATCTTCAATTATATGATCTATTAAGCCACAAATTTTCTTTTTTAGCTTGAGCCTTAGCAATCATTCTGGTCAAACCATCTGCTACAAAGTTGCAGAAAATAAAAAATTACCAT
This sequence comes from Hyparrhenia diplandra, assembly GCA_015847255.1. Lineage (NCBI taxonomy): Eukaryota > Viridiplantae > Streptophyta > Magnoliopsida > Poales > Poaceae > Hyparrhenia > Hyparrhenia diplandra. Next base: position 73,791 of record JADLZK010011592.1, on the reverse strand, counting down.
GCTGGTAAATTATACCCCACACGGCACGGCCACAGGCCACCGACGCCGGTCCTACGTGCGCGACTGGTTGACTGCTGACCAACGACCAGCCCATACAGCCGCGAGTAGAAGACGGCCATGCATGCCCAGGAGCTAGCTTTGCTTCGCTTCTTACACTTGCCGCAATGGCTGCAGCTAGTGCTAGCCACCAACACCGCCGTCTCTGCCACTTGGTCATGCTTCTGCTGCTCCCCTTGGCTTCCAGCGCCAGGGACAGCATCACGTCGCGCCGCCCGCTCATGGGCAATGAGACGCTCGTCTCGGCCGGCTCCGGCAACTTCGTGCTCGGCTTCTTCACCCCGCTCGGTTCTCGCCAAACCTATCTCGGCGTCTGGTACGCACGGGTGGCGCCCCGCACCGTTGTGTGGGTCGCCAACCCTGACGCGCCTCTCGATGGCAGCGTGGAGCATAACGCCGAGGCCAGTCTCTCGGTCGACTCCGAAGGCTACGCGCTCCTCCTGGCAGACGCCGTCACCGCCTATCCCCGGTGGTTCGTCTCCGGGACCATAATTGTGGGATTTGACGGGACGGCGAGGATCCTGGACAACGGCAACCTGGTGCTCTTGGACTCGCGAGGAAGCGTGCTGTGGCAGGGGTTCGACTACCCCTCTGACACGCTGCTCACGGGGATGAGCCTCGGGCTGGACGTTGCCACCGGGAGGACCTTGTCCCTGGTGGCGTGGATGAGCCCGTCGGACCCGGCCCCGAGCCCGATCAAACTGTCAATAGACGCGTCCGGCGTCCCAGAGGTTTCCATCTGGAACAACTCCACCAAGATCTGGCACTCCGGCCCCTGGGATGGGGTGCGCTTCACGGACATCCTCCTCCTGGACACCGCCGCCGGCAATTTTAGCCTCGTCGGCGGTAACACCAAGAAGGTGACCTACGTGGCGCGCAACTCGAGCATGGTGTCGCGGCTGGTCCTGAACAGCACAGGAGGCAGCGGAGGGCAGCTACAGCAGTGGACGTGGGTGGAGGCGGCCGGTGCCGGGGCGTGGCGCCTCGACTGGTACGCGCCCAGGGACCAGTGCGACAGGGTGTCGCGGTGCGGGGTCAACGCCGTGTGCGACACCAGCAACCCGCTGCTGTGCTCGTGCCTCCCCGGGTTCACGCCGCAGATGACGGCGGCGAGGGATGGCGAGGACGGGTGCAGGCGGAAGGCGCCGCTTGGCTGCCCCAACGGCATCGACGAGTTCGCCGTGGTGCCGTACGCCAACGCACCGGACACGGCCAGCGCCGTGGTGGACTTGGGCGCCAGCCTCGAGGAGTGCCGGCAGCGGTGCCTGGGGAACTGCTCCTGCACGGCGTATGCCGGCGTGAACGCCAGTGGCGGCGGGCCGCGCCAACGCGGATGCATCATGTGGACTGGCGGACTCGCCGATGTCCGCGTGCATCCAGAGTACTACGACGGCCGGGACCTCTACGTCCGCCTCGCCGCCGCCGATCCGGGTACGTCGCAAAATTCTCCACTCAGTGACCATAGTGACTTAGTGAGTAGTCCAAACTCCAAAGTCCACACAACTAGTCAAGTCCACAATCTGATGTATACAATACGAATCAACGCTTCTCAAACTGGGGGAAAAATCCAATCAAATGTTGAAATTGGATCGATGCCTGCAAAAGAATCATGCAGAAATTTCAGTTCGGGTACGTTGGATTAAGAGATGCCGCTAGAACTCATATTCCAAGGTACACTTTGTGTTTGTATGCGATACATCCAAGATCTATAGTGCCATGGTCCAGGGACATAAATCAAGCATCCTCTGTGCTTTGTGTTGTGTGACGAATTTCATGTGCCAGCGGGCAGCCAGGGCCCAAATTTAGAAGATCTTTGATATTTTTTTTTAGATAATGGATGATTCAATACAACTAAGTCCATGATCAAACTTATTAGATGTGATTTGTTCACCAGGTTCAAGCAAGGTGGGTATTATAGCTGGAGTTGTCGCCGGAGCTGCAGTTGCAGTGCTTGCAGCAGCCATATTTTTACTCTTCAAGAGGAGACGAAAACCGGTAAATCACAGTCACTGCAAGTAGTTACTTCAATAGATATAAAAGTATACACAATCCTAAAATCAATAGACACTTGTTTGTTCATAACATTATGACTTTACACCATAGATTAAGAATGGTGAGGAGGGTGACCTGGAACTGCCAATATATGATGTGGAGACAATAGCTGCAGCCACAGGCAATTTCTCCGCAAAAAACAAGCTTGGCGAAGGTGGCTTTGGGCCTGTATACAAGGTATATAAGTTTCAACCTATATATACCTTTAATCATTCCCAAATGTAAGCATGTTCTTTCATGTAATGAAACATGGAGAAGATGCTACAATTAGATATGAATGCTGATTGCTGGTAACGTTTTGAGTTGCCTATTCCTAACAGCTACTAGTAGTCTCAATCAAACAAAAATATGAATGCTTGTAGCATTCTGAAATATAGGGGACTATTATCACTGGCCTAATTGAAAATATTGACTTTACAACGACAGGGAAAGCTTAAGGATGGACAAGAAATAGCTGTTAAAACTCTTTCAAAAAAATCAAAACAAGGTCTTGATGAATTCATGAATGAGGTCATGTTGATAGCTAAGCTTCAGCATCGGAATCTTGTTCGGCTGATTGGGTGCAGCATTTCCGGAGAAGAAAAGATGCTTATATATGAATACATGGCAAACAAAAGTTTGGACAACTTTCTGTTTGGTAAGTACTTAACCTTTTGTAGCGATAAAATTCCATATATTTCGAGGAATAAATGGCAACCTGTATATCTTATAAGTTATAACCTACAACTTAACAGACAGAACCAAGCGCATGCTACTTGACTGGCAAACACGATATCATATAATTGAAGGAATCGCCCGAGGTTTACTGTATCTTCAGCAGGACTCGAGGTATAGAATCATCCACAGAGACCTGAAGCCAGAAAATATTCTTCTGGATGAGGACATGACTCCTAAAATTTCGGACTTCGGGTTGGCAAGAATGTTTGGCAGTGAAGACACAGAAATCAATACTGTCAGAGTGGCTGGCACACGGTATTAAGCACCTAACACTAAGAGCATGACATATAGTTTATCCGTCTAATACTGTGAAATGAAATTTAATTAATATGGTAATACTGATAATTTGTACTGTGCATGGTTCTCTGCAGCGGTTATATAGCTCCGGAGTATGCAACAGGGGTATTCTCGATGAAATCAGATGTATTTAGTTTTGGCGTTATAGTGCTAGAAATCATCACTGGTGAAAAGAACCGAATTGTTTACTTAGATCATCTCAGCTTTCTTGAGCATGTGAGCATCCATCCAAACATCAAGTCTACACACTAGCAATGCCAATTGATTTACCTTATCACTAATTTTGCAATCATTTCCCACTTTTTTTTTTACCAGGCCTGGAGTTTATGGAACGAGGGGAACAGCCTTGACTTAGTCGACAAAGATCTGAATGGCACTTTTAACTCAGACGAAGTGCTTAAATGCCTCAAGCTGGGTCTCCTATGTGTGCAAGATAGACCCGAGGATCGCCCTCTGATGTCCCAGGTGCTCCAGATGTTGGCCAGCGCAGAGACCTCCTCACTGCAAACTCCCAAGCAGCCTGGCTTCGCTGCGAGAAGAGCTGCTACAGAAAACCCATCCACAAGCAAGCCAGAGTACTGCAGTGTTGCTGATAGCATGACCACCTCCTTGTTCGAGGGCAGGTAACAGAAGGCTAAAGTCTCCTCTAAATGATCAGAACGCAAAGTGGCATTGGTGCTATCTTCTGTGTTTCTATTACAACAAGCATAAGATTGTGGAGTATAGAGTTCTGCGAACGATTGTTTACTTATACAAACTGGATAGTGAGGTGGGGGAGGATAGCTATAATTTGTTCTAATGCCAAAAATAAACTAGAGGTTATAGTAGATGTACTCCTATTGGTAAAGCAAAGTGAATGAGCTGGTCAAAGTAAGACCTCTGGTCGCGTTGTATTATAGTTTAGTTGCTCCCCCTCTCTTCTCCACTTGAAGTTAAGGTTGCCATGGAGGAGGTGGCTGTACAGGGTGACAGTGTCCAGAGGTGACAAGATGAGAAATGGTCGCCGTGGCTGCGGTGGCTGCGTGGTTGGCCAAATTGGATATTTGGCATAAGAGGATCCTCGTGGTGCATCCCAAAACGCAGGTGGAAACCATCTCTATCAGCACACAACTGATATGTGGGCAACAAAATCATCTTGAACATGTGCACGCAAATCAAATGGCCTATGGCCCACACGTCAGCTATACATTCGCACGATGTTTCCATTGGATGTCCCCAAGCAAAAAAAAAAAAAAAAAAAAGAGCTCCGGCCACCCGATGTGCACGGGTTGTGCAGAACCCACCCCACATACACATCTTTTATCGCCTTCCCCTTATAGACCAACCTCCGACGTTCTGCCTCCGTCATCTCCAACAGTTTACCAAATTTTACTTGGCAAATCTTATGATATGTCAAATCATAAAAATATTTGTCAAGTAGAAAAACAACCTTTCTCCAATAGTTTGGTAAAATTGACTCACCAAAACCCAAATGATCTAATTCATGAGAAAAAAAAAGAAAAACAAGTTTTCACCAAGGACCCTGCACTTTTCACTAATTAACTAATACCTGATTTAAAAAACTTTTCTCTGTAGCAAACTTGCATCGAAACCCCGAGAGTGAAACAAAATTATGTTTTTACCCTCCTACTCTGTTTTCACATTAATGTCGCCAGCGGTGGTTCTGGACTGAGGACGTGTGACTTCCTTCCACGCCGTCGTTGCCTGTTGCCGCAGAGTGCCCAGTGCCCGTCCTCCACCAGCGCGACCATGCGAGGAGCAGGAATACCTCCGGCGGGAGAGAAGGGCGACACCGGGCGCCGTGAATCGCGATCCCTCGAGCCCTTCTGGAGTTCCGTGGGCAGGTCCGACCAGCGCGATCCCTCGCGGCAAAGAACGGCGGCGCGGGAAGGATATGGCGTGAGGAAGCCAGACCAGAAAATATAGGCGCGACTAGTCCTTGTGGCGAGGGAGTACCGCGCGATCGCATTTGCCAAGTCCATCGCGGCCTCACCAGGAAAATGGCAAGTTGCCCAAAATGCCAATCCAAACTACAAAGTTGTTCGATACGTGTTTTTGAGATTTTTGGCAAAAAACAAAAATGCCAAATGTAAATGCCTATTGGAGATGCTCGAGTGCAAACTTGCACGTCACAACCCTCTCAGCCTCTTCGATGTGGCCTCCTTGTTCAGTGTAGGAATGGCTTTGCTTTTTTTGCTATGCAAGCTCAACTTGGCAGGCGTGCTAGCAGAAGGAGAGGTGCAGGTGGTGGCAGCTGACTTCACAAGTTGCGACAAGATCTGAAACCTGTGAAGCCCACCGACTTTAAAAAAGAGTCCATTAAGGCCCTGTTTGGATCAAAGCAGATTTTAAAAATCTGGATAAAAAATCGGATGTATTTTATTGGATCATATGCATGTGTGTTAAAATTCACTAAATCCTATCCTGTTTAATTAGAATGTTTTTTTTTGTATTTTTGACATGTTTTCATTTTTGCAGAGCCAAAACTATTCTAAAGCATATAGAGATATTTTCTTGAATTATTAATATTTTTATTGGATTTTCCATATCTCAATCTATCTCTCGAACTTTTATAATAATATAAAATTGGTACCAAAATTATTACTTTAAAATACAACCTATCTATCGGTACTTTACTTGAATTTTTTGTGTTGTTCATGTGTTAGTATTTTATTTTTGGGGTTTTAGTGTTTCTACCCCTATTTTAGACTCTAAATGTAATTTTATCTCTGTTTTTTTAACTTTGTGATTTTGCCCTCACTTTTTTTGAAGTGAAGCTCCCGTTTACCCTACTATGTAACGCCGTGCGGACGGGTCTTATTAAAGTGCTAAAAAATAAAAAAAGAAAAAAAAGAGGGCGAGGCCAAAAGACAAAATTACCCCCCCACCAAACCCACATCACCCGAAGCCCTCCCGTGCGTAAGAGCATCTCCAAGCAGGCTACCTAAAAAAAGACTACCCAAAATGTCTATTTAGGTAGCTACCAATTCTCATTCTACCTATATTTCACTTCCAACTCCAAAGAAGACTACCTAAAACACACTACCCAAACTCATCCCGGTTGAGAATGACACATGGGTCCCACACGTCATCCTCTATTCTTTCTTCTTCCACACATCCCGTAGGCCGTGGAGGCGCCCGCGGCGTCGTAGAGGCGGATTCGCCCCCAACGACCGGAGCGAGACGCGGGGCGGGGGGTGCTACCGGACCAGCGCTGGGGATTGCCGCCGCCTCCCAACGGCCGGGAAGGGCGCGCGACGCGGGGCGGGGAGGTCCGCTGCGGCGGGGCCCCCGCGACGACGTCGTCCGCTGCGTGTAGCGGCCGGATCCGGCATCCCGCGGCCGTCGTGTAGGCGGGAGGAGGCGGTGGGGTGGGTCGACGCATGGGCTCGCGCCACCGCCATGGAGGTTCCGTGGCTGCCGGGGATCCCGCCGGTGGAGGCTCCGGCCGGGAGGAGCCGCTGCCGGTGGAGGCTCCATCGGGAGGAGCCGAGCGCCGGGGTCGAGCTCCGGCGGGGGAGGAGTGGCGCGCCGGGGAACGGTGAGCTCCGCCGAGAGCCTGCGTGGGGAGGAAAACGCGATGAAGGGGAGGCGCGTGGGGAAAGGAAACGAGGAGAGAGAGTGTTTGGGTAGTCTCGGCTTGGCCCAACGGGAATAGGTAGGATGGAGGAGGATTTAGGTAGACCACATTTGTTGGGTCCGATAGGGTAGTCTGGCTGGAGTTGATTTTTTACCCTCCACTACCTAAACCGGGGATAGGTAGGCTGTTTGGGTAGTCTCCGGGAGGTGCTCTAAGGCTCCTCCCGTGCTCGTCACTTTTTTTTTACGTGCGTGCGGCTCCTCCCGTGCGGAGCCTCCTGGTCCCCGGCGATGGCGATGGCGATGGCGACGGCCCCGGCTGCTCCTCCTCCACCTCCCCATCGGCCCTCTAGCTCCAGCGCTGAGATCCTCCTCCTCCCCATCGTCCTTCCCTCCCCATCTCCCTCCTCCAACTACTCCTGGAGCCTACAACATGAGGGGCTAGGGTTAGGGTTTGAGGTGCCCGCGGCGGCGCTCCCTGAGGGGACTCCCGGTGGCTGGCGGCGGAGCTACCAGGGGGCCAGGGTAGAAATTTGGTAGAAATTTGGAGCTTGTCTAATAAATCTATGGTTGTGAATTCTGATTTGGTTGGCCAGGATCTCGCTTCCATGTACGAGCTTTCAATTTGAGTGCTGAAGTGTTCGATTTTTGCCTCTTCCTCTTCATTTCTGTCGGGTATCATGTCATGGGCTTAAACTTTTTCACTTTACTTTTCCTCTTCAGGCTGATGCTTTAAAATCAAATACATTATTCTAATATGTAGCTCAAATACATTATCAAAATTGCTAAATTGTTGGTTTGAATATAAGGGTAAAAACACAAACGATCAAAATAAAAACAGGGGTAAAAATGAATGGGCAAAGTTGTCTTTTAGTCTAAAAAGTTAACACCGTTAGAGACACTAGACAGAGTAGGGGTAAAGTCTACCTTCGTTTCAAAATTGTAGGGGTAAAATCATAAAGTTAAATAACAAGGGTAAAATCACATACGGTCAAGAAAACAGGGGTAGAAACACTCAAGCCCCTTTATTTTTTATAGTTGCAACCATTTTAAATTTCAACCATCCTCTTACGTTATTTCAGGCTAGCTAGGAGATCAAACAAATTTGCTTTCATATTTTCACTAATTAACCTAAACTAGTTGATAAATTTTAGAGATGTAGCACATTTTTTTTTAGAATTTAGAAATAAAATTATATAGCCAAAACCAGTTTTGAAACCAATCAAAGGGTCAAAGTCAGTTTTGATATTTTGATGGTTAAACATATCAGATTTTAGAGTTTTATGCACAAAATCTGACACGAGCGACGTACAATTCTCTGTGTGGCCTAAGATAGATTCTTTTCCTAAGTGAATAGAAGAAGAGTTTAAAAGTAATGTTCCTAAGAACAGATTATATAAGAGGTGTTCGATGAAGCCTCGTACTAGCAGCTTGTAATCCTTGATTAGCACATCTCTTACTGTTCACGAAAGAATAAAGAAGGACCTGTGTGACCTAAGATAGATTCTTTTCCTACGTGAATAGAAGAAGAGTTTAAAAGTAATGTTCCTAAGAACAGTTTATATAAGAGGTGTTCGATGAAGCCTCGTACTAGCAGCTTGTAATCCTTGATTAGCACATCTCCTACTGTTCACGAAAGAATAAAGAAGGACCTGTGTGACCACCTTGGGAACCTTGCCTGCCGTGCCTATTTTTGTTGGGTGCCATTGTTGGAACCGGGAAGCAACGAACATATTTTATTCACAAGAGGAATCCAGAGATAGCTGATCGTCATGTCATACGCAATGAATAATTCAACAACTATATATACTTGCAGATGCATCTGCCGCTGTTTTCCACGATCTATTCAAGAACACGAGCTACTGCATTCGCAGACGCTACATACAGAATGAGCAGCCCGAGAGGCCCTGCGCCGAACGACCTGGAGGCAAAGGAGCAGGGTTTGGGAGACCGCGCCTCGGCCGAGCGTCGAGCTCGCATTATGCTCATGGCCGCAAGCTCCGGCGACAGCCAGAAGCTGCGCCGGGAAGAGATTCTGCCGTCACCGGAGGCTTCTGCGTCTCATGAACTCGTCATCGACGTTGACGACAATCCGCCCGCCGCCGCGCTGGAACGTGGCGGCGAGGAGGCCACGGGCGGCGGCTCCGCGCTGCACGTGGTGGCGGCCGCCGGCGATGACCAACGCTACAAGAACAGCGCCACCGTGATCTACGGCAAGGCCAGGCACCTGCTGACGTCGCGCAACGAGAAGGGCGACACGCCGCTGCACTGCGCGGCCCGAGCCGGGTACACCGACATGGTCGTTCACCTCATCTCGCTCGCCGAGGGCAGCGGCGTGGACGAGGTGAGGGGCTCTCGTGGGCGCGCAGAACGCGCGCGGGGAGACGGCGCTCCACGAGGCCGTCCGTTTCGGCGACACGGAGATGGTCGGAGCGCTCTTGGACGCCGACTGGGAGCTCGTCGGTGTCGTTGCCAAGGATGGCACCTCGCCGATGTACGTCGCCAGCTCTCTCGGCCATCGACAGCTTGCGTGTGAGCTGCACCGTAAAGGTCACAGGGTATCCTACTCCGGCCCGGATGGACAAAATGCCTTGCATGCTGCTGTTATCCACAATAAAGGTGAACTGTTTGTCCTAATCTTCAAAACAAACAAAAAAATTACTTTCATAATTCTCATATAGGCTTGAATGAGTACTACACAAACACATCTACTCGTCAATTTCATTGTTCGATTTAGTAGTTAATGGGATTTTTACACGAAAGGTTGGCGTGGAAGTCCTTTATGTCAATGATAGACTGACAAATTTGTAGTGCAGACACCGCTAGTGAAAATTTAGACATGGCGCCGTGAAAAAGGTCTTTGCACTAGTGAAAGGACCCAACATTTGTGTACTACTAGTATTATCCTTTACTTCTTAATTAAACTTTGAGTATTATTTATCTAACATAAGCAGTCATTTCAATTTCACATGTTTCATGCTTACTCCATTCTAAGTTACAAGTCAAACTGGCTTTTTTAGAGACGTAGCTTTTATTATTTATGTAGCCATAGTCTGCTTACATTCAAATTAACAATATAAAGCAACACATATAAATACTAATATAAGCATCATGAATTATTTAGGATGATGCATTATGAAAAAAATATAAAGCAACACATTTTAATTTGTACCTAAATTATCCATTTCAGTCGTCATAAATGATGAGAAAAACATCTTTCAGATAATACATATAAATACTAATATAAGCATCATCATAAATAATTCATTATCCCTAAAGTACACTATATATTTCTAAATTATACTGACCTACCACAAGTTATAAGTATGCAATGCTAGTTTCATCATATAGACCAAGTAAACGTGTATACATTAGGATAAACATTGATTTTAGTAGCTCACAAGTGTGGAAAAATGTTCTCTTAATAAACAACATAGCAGCGACACTGACAATTCACTTCAAGTTACTTATTAATTTCAGATGCAGTTATTATAAATAAATTTATATCTTCTGACTAAAATATATGGTATGGCAATACAAGAAATTTAATTTTAAACACTCTATGTTTTTGCGACATATATTGTTGTGTCACATAACAATTCTACAAGTACAAAGCTAGAACAACTATTTAACAAACTATTTATGACATTGTAAGAACAAGATGATAACTTAGGACCTATGATATTTTTAAATAAAATATATAGAAAAAATTTAAATAAAATTACAATAACCACTAGAGTTTTAAATTAATATGTGATAAAAAAATTACAACCACTATATTAATTTAGGACAAATTTTAAATATTCGATGCATTGCATTCTAGGACCAAAGGAATAATATATTTCATTATAAGTATATTTCTTCTACACAAATCACTTGCCAAGATTGCACCCTTTATATCTAGTGAAGTTTTTTTATGTTTTTAGTACATGTTTTCTTCTAGTATATTTTAAATCTTCATTATAAGTGTATTTCTCTTCTAGTCCATGTTTTTTTTATGTAATGAAAATTGTTTCCTGAATAATGTAGTAAAGTCATTTTTTTTCACTCTTTGCTTGTCTAACACACACTTCATATATTGCAACCACAGGTCTAGCAAAGTTGCTGCTAGCGTGGGAAAAGGATCTTGTCTATCAAAGAGATATCAGCGGAAGTACGCCGATACACTTCGCTGCATCAGCAGCAGATCCGTCCGTGCAATTCACAAGTTTCGTCTTCACCGAGAGCAACTTCGAGCGCCATTTCCTGGGCTCCAACCTTCTACCTCAGAAATGCCTAACAAAGCTCTACGCCTGGAGGGATCTTCCTCTCCCGCAGCTGCTGGAAGCCGATCCGTCTCTGGCGTTCCAGCCTGACATCCATGGATCCTTCCCGGTGCACGTCGCGGCGTCGGCGGACAGCATGGTGTCCATTATCGTCTTGCTCACGAGGTACCCCGGCTGTGCCGGGCTCCTCGACGGGCAGGGCCGCACCTTCCTCCATGTCGCCGTGGAGAAGAAGCGGCTCCATGTCGTGCAGTTCGCGTGCCACTGCGCGCGGTCTTTCAAGCCGGCGCTGAATGTGCAGGACAAGGATGGCAACACCGCCCTGCACTTGGCTGTCGAAGAAGGCGATGTGGACATATTCAGATGTCTCATCAGGAACCGCGACGTGAACATCAATCTGCAGAACAACCAAGGCAATACTCCCATGGATATCGCCCTAGGGAAAGTTTGCTCTGGATTTTACTTCGGACTGGTAAATTCACACAACTCTGCTACCATATGCTAAGCTAGAATTTGCGTTAGTTAATCATTCCGCTTATCAGCCGTAGAAACCATCAGCCGAACAGGAACTTTGTACTATATGTGTGCGTTTGCTAATTCGCTTGCAGACAGCACCTCGGAGGATACTGGGCATGTTAAGCCTGGTGAATGCTCAGACTGCCAACCGACGACGAGACCAGATAGAGGTGTACAACCCACGTCTAAACGACAAGGAGGAATCCAAGAAGATAACGGAGTTCGCGCAGATCGTGGGCATCGGTTCCGTGCTCGTCGCGACGGCGACATTCGCGGCGGCTTTCACCATGCCGGGGGGCGTCAGGAGCATCAGCGACGCATCAAGCGCGACGACGACGGCAGCAGCTGGCAAAGTCGTCGCCGAGGCACCTGCCGGGACGCCGGTGCTCGCCGGCGGGCTCGCGTTCGACGGGTTCGTCATCTCCAACACGCTGGCGTTCATCTGCTCGACGCTGGCAACCTTCAGCCTCGTCTACTGCGGGGTGGCCGCCGTCGACATCCAGCGGCGTTTCAAGCTGGTGTCCTTCTCCCTGGCGCTGCTGCTCTGCGCGGCGAGGAGCTTCTGCGCCGCCTTCGCCTTCTCCTTGTACCTGCTACTCTCTCGGGTGGAGCACGGGACGGCCGTCGCGGCCTGCGTGATGACGTCCCTCGCGTTGCTCGACGGCATCTGGTTCCTGATCGAGAGCTTCCATGACACGACGGTCCTCCTTAGCAGACGAACCAAGACGACGTTGCTGAAACTAGCGACGGGATTCGTGGCCAACATCATATATCTCTTCTGGCCATACATCGTCATCTTTGGTTATATGTCCATCGATGCACTAAAACATTTAGGACGCTTATCTAGCCACAGCTAGTATATATTGAATTAATTAAGGCACTGGCAATATAATTGGTTCCAAGCGCATTCCTTTGTTTATATTGGTTCACCGAAAAGGAAACTATAGTCTAGAATCTAGATACATTACATGTGTATAGATATATATATGTGCAATGCTGTATCAATTATATGTAAGAATTTGTTCTTTCATATATCATGAAACTACCTATTTTCAAATAGGAATAAAGTCTACTTTGTATCCCATAACTTTTGAACGCAGACGTTTAATTTCAATGGGTACTAATATATATTGTGTGGAACCTGTGGAAGGAGAAGAATAGGAGGATTTTTTAGAACGTGTTCAAGACAGCACAACACATTGCCTCTTGACGAAAGAGGACATCGTGCAAAGACGTAGGGTCTTTTTCTTGCGGGGTGAAAAACTAATTATGGGAGGGGTGTTTTCTACTTTGGTCCTAGGACCGGTGTGTTTGGCCCAATAGGTGTCATGTGTACATAAAACTCTCTTTTCTATACTTAATTGAGCGGCAGAGCTCCTGCCTTTTCTTTCAAAGAAATATTCCTTAACTTTTACGTTTGTCTAATTTTAACTCTAACTAATTTGGTTCCTTTACTAGTACCTTTCATTTAATTTTTTTTACCTCTCATCATAGTTTTCAAATTTCAAGTACCTTAAATCCACCTAGGCCTACCTATCATATGCTCTATCGCCTCATCCTCTCCTCCCTCTCTCAATGTCACTTCTCATAGTTGTGTATTGTGCTTACTTCTGCATCATCATTAGGGGCTGCTAGAGTCTGGTTGTTCGGACTGTAGGCACATGGACCAACAAGCCACTATTGATCTTCTTCACACGCCCTTCCTCCCACGCCTCGCACACGGCACTCATCACCACCTACCGGCATGGTCACGCTCAGCGGCGCCCCTAAATAAGTGATGTTTTAGGTTTGTCAAGTCAAACCATTTTAAGTTTGACTTAGTTTATAGGAGAGACTATTATTCCCTCCGTTTCAAATTATAATTGTTTGACTTTTTAAAAATTTGTCCCAAAGTTTGACCAATAAAGCTGCCACAATAAAAGCGTTTTATTCAAAAAATTTGTGCAAACATAGTCAAATTTAGGTCATTCTTAAGGACCTTTTATAAAGGTTAATAAAGCATGCCACAATAAAAAATCTCAGTGATATTTTGAACAATTTTTTGAATAAGACGAGTGGTCAAACGAACTGTAACTTGAAACGGATTTAGTAACATTTATGCCAAACAGATAGAATGCAAAAATATATTTCATGATAAATCGAATAAAGGGGCAATACTTACTTGTTGGTATCATAAACAGTAGAGTATTATAAAGTTGGATTATCATAAACAGTATGGACCACTGTGGATTCGGATAAACAAATCTCAGGTAGTCGGCAGCTACCACTACCACGGGTACTGTGACCGGCCTCGCGTCGATTTTCCATTTCCCCCAGGCCCAACCCAAGCCCACACAATCATTCAGTCGCTGACAAATCACACTCCAATTCCACTGGTCGCTGTCTCCACAAATCCGCGTCAATTGCAGCCAAAAACCCTCGCCGTCTCGTCTCTTCTCCCCTCTCCCGCCGTCCCCGTCGCCCTCCCCGTGATCAGATCGACAAGAGATCAGGTCCGATTCGAGGCGCCGCGTCCGGAAGGAATTTCTCGAGCCACCCGGAGGAGGAAAGCCGATCCATCGGCGATGGCGACGCACCCGGCCTCCCCGACCGCCGCCGGCGCTGGCGGCGAGGTCGCCGTCCGGGCCGCCGCCGGTGCGCCTGTCCGCGGCGCAGGCGGTGGCGGCGATCCAGCCCACCTCGCCGCGCTACTTCTTCTCCTCGCTGGCCGCCGCCTCCGCCGCGGCGTCCTCCCCGCACCGCCGCATCGGCATCGCCGTCGACCTCTCCGACGAGTCCGCCTTCGCCGTCAAGTGGGCCGTCCAGAACTACCTCCGTCCCGGGGACGCCGTCGTGCTGCTCCACGTCCGCCCCACCTCCGTGCTCTACGGCGCCGACTGGGGCTCCATCCCGGTCTCCGTCGACGACGACACCGACCCCGACGCCGACGTCGCCGCGCGCGCCGCGGCCGCCGAGAAGGCGGAGGAGCACGACGAGGCCAAGAAGAAGCGGGAGGAGGAGTTCGACGCCTTCACGTCCACCAAGGCGCAGGACCTTGCGCAGCCGCTCGTCGGCGCGCAGATCCCTTTCAAGATCCACATCGTCAGAGACCACGACATGAAGGAGCGCCTCTGCCTCGAGGCCGAGCGACTCGGCCTGTCCGCCATGATCATGGGCAGCAGGGGATTCGGTGCCTCGCGCAGGGCCGGGAAAGGGAGGCTCGGCAGCGTCAGTGACTACTGCGTGCACCACTGCGTATGCCCCGTTGTGGTTGTGCGCTACCCAGATGATGCCTTCGGGGATGAGCTGCGGACGGTGCCTGAAAATGAGCCTGTGTTTCATGAGGCGCCGGAAGCGCAGAAAGGTTGGTGCTATTGCTTCATCTTCTACTTATTTCTGTTTCATTCATTGGGTCTGTCCTATTTCATTTGTTTGTTGACTAGTTGTCCATGTATTTGTCACTTTGTCAACTAGTTATCCATGAAGTAGGGAATACAATAATTTGTGTGTTGATGTTGAGGATAAATGAGAGAACATTGCACCGTTAGGTGATGTTTGGATTGACAAAAGGAATGGGATTGGGAAATGAGTGGGAAAAAATTGGGTGGATTGGGTACTGGGTTATCACTCCCTAATCCCATTCCCTTTTTAGATGCATCGGGAAGCAGCTACAAGGAAACACAAATTAAAATAGATTAAAAAACTGAAGATCGCGAGAGTTATCTAATCATTGCAGCGTGTTCACTCGTCTCCTATCCGCTGGATGCTGAGCTCTTGTAGGCCACAGCTCGCCTGTCTAGAATTCGCTCGTGCTGGAACAGGGGTGTTGCAGCAGCAGCGCCTGTCTACACGCCGCGCTGCTTGCCGAAGCCGTTTGTCGGGGGAGCCACGATCACGAGCCTGGCCGATGCCGCTGAGGTGGCTTCGCTCGCCATCCTGTTGGCAGCCGTTGTACAGGTGTGTTTCGTGAGAGCCAGCTGGACCAGCCCTCTCTTGATCTCGCACGGTGGTGCCGTGCTGCGTTAGAGATGGATCCTGACCTCTCGCGGTGGCACTAAGCAATGCAAGCAGGGCTTGCCCGTGGTACCTCCATGCAATACCTCTCTTCCCCGGCGTGACGGCTGAAGACGTCGTCATTTGCGCAGACATTTCCTGCTTCAAACCCACCCCTCCAGTCTGGATAGGATCGCTGGGATACGGTAGTCTCTTTCCCCTTTTCTATTCCATCTTCTTTTCCCTAAGTATCCAAACGTAAGTTTAAATCTATCCCACCTCATATTTCCCAACATTGAAACGGCACCTAAGCTTTTAACTAGTCCAGAAAGAAATTTCCCCTTTATCTAAAGAAAGCAAGAAAGTTTTAAAATACTAGACATTTTTGTGTTCATGTGACAATGTGAATGCCCAGCCTGAATATCTGGCCTTCTGCCATAGTTTCCATAGGGGCCTAGGTTTCTCATTTTGGTTGACAAAAAATTCAAGCAAAATGAATTAACCCCTGCTGCCACATAGACATTGGCAAATTTATAGTCTAATATAGTTTCCTGGTTATGAAAATGATCACCTCGTACTCCCATGAACAGTATGTATGAAATTATAATACACATTGATTGATATCCCCATGTCAACATTGTTCTTTCTGTTGAGACATTTACTTCCTTGATGGATTGGTTCCTACTTCCTGGTTTTGTTTACTTTATTAGGACAAAGTGCTAACTGTTGCTTGATTAAACATGGATTTTCTGTTTATATCTGAAGGTACAATAGTTACGTTTGTAGACAACGATGCAAAAAAAGGGAGTCTTAACTGTTGCTTGATTAAACATGGATTTTCTTTTTATATCCGAAGGTACAATAGTTATGTTTGTAGACAACGATGCAAAAAAAGGGAGTTGCCACTTGTGCAATTGCATGAGAAGAAGCACCAACGTAGACTCTCCGTGAAGTGATTTTTCCCTGTTCAACATGTGCATAGTTGAATAGCTATTAAAAGTGCTGGCTGTTTAAAATTACTAGTTACTGTTTTGGTTGTTCACCATTATCCCTTGGAAAATTATGATAAAATTGGGGGGGGGGTGGGGGTGGGGGGGGGTATATGAAGGATAGAATGAAGCATTTGCTTTAGTCTATGAAATTTAGCTCAAAGGGACAGAAGCCCACCTAGATGACTAAATATTCTTATAAGTTTGCTAGAGCTTGTATGCTATTTGGATTAGTGGATTCATGCTAAACGTAGTAGATTGGTAGCATTGTGTGCCTATGCACGTGCATTCTTTTAACTTGACAGATGAATAAGTCCAATCATTAAAAATCTACACTTCCTAGATAGTTCCTTAGGAGGCTTATTTTAGCTTTTAAAATTTTAGCTGCACTATGCATATCATTATCATTTGTTTGGCATTAGGTAACTTACAGTTCAGATCATCTTGTGCCCTTTTGTATTTAACATTTTGAACTCGTATGGCTCTGTGGCCACCATTGCAGTATATATACAAACTTACCTCAACTCACTGGCGGACACAGTATATGGACATGGGTGTACAGATGTACACCCAATAATTTTGAGAAAAAAAATTACAGCTACTAATCTACTACATTACTAAGCTACCAAATTCTGTATTTTTGTTCCAAAATTCCAAATAAGAGTTAAAGGCCTCCCGTCCACCATCTAAGCTGGGCGGCCTACTAGCCCAAGAAGAAAATTCACCACTCACGTAACAGAGGGATAGGGAACTGCGCCCGGCGCTGGAGCAATCGAACAAAAATCCCGTCCCTCATCTTTGCTTTGAATTGATGAATATTTAGCTTTACATATGGCACAATAGTTTCGTTCTATATGTGCATATGTGTAATCTGTACACCCAATTTTTAATTTCTATCCGCCACTGCCTCAACTTCATTTCAGTGTACATTAAAAGTATACTCATTTTAGTGTAGGTTGTACTATTTGACCTCTGTGCCTGCTGAACAAGTGATGGATTAATTGAATAATTGATGTAGTGTTTCTCATTCTCAAGTTAAATCCTTACCAGAAAAACAAAAGAAAAAAAGTACTGGATGTCCAGCATATGGAAGTCATAGCACCCCTCGCATTATCGCTTCTTGTTACAGTTGATACACCCGCTGATTCCCACTATTCTTGCAGCTGTGCATGACTCTTGAGTCTGACTCTGACCCAAGCGGCATGCCCACATCTGCGTTCACATGCGCACTTTCCCCTTAGCTACTTTGAGGTCTGATTTATACCTGTGAAAGTGAAACTGATGAAATGACTAACATGAGTACTATTTTTTCATGTATAAATGAGACCTCAAAGTTCTCCCTCCCTCCCTCCCTCTCCAAGTTCAAACTTGAAACCCTGTCCATGCATTGTGCAGAGCATGCTTTGGCTATGTTCCAGAAGAAGCCTAGATGGGAATAAAGGACCTGTACCCCGAAAACGAAAACAAAGTTGCTCCGCACATGCAAATCATCGTCATGTTAGGCATCCCACTAGAGCATGCTAAGCGTGCTATATTTTAGTTTGTTCAACACTGCTTAACATTTCCATGTGGAGTACTTTCAGCTACCTTTCCTTCTCCCCCTGCTTTTGTTTGTCAAGCTATTGGCAGCATTTTGCCTGTTTAATCAACAAGCTGTTTACTACCTGCAGTCCTGCACTGCATATGCTTTGAACATGTCTTTGATGTTTTCCTTGCAACCCATGCATATCCTTACAACATGCCTTTGATGACTGTTGCAGAAAAATGAGGGAAGTGGAGGGTGGCTACGCGACGAGAGGGAGAAAGCAGAGTGGCCTTCACGTTGTCAGCCAGCCCTAGTGTAACACGAGTGTCCTGTCCGTCCTCTTCCGTGGCCACTCGGCTCTGCAACTCTGCGTTTGTACCAGAATCTGTTGTAGATCATGGACGAGTCCCACTGTTTTACTTGATGACAATATCATGTGTGTTGGTAAATCCAAGACAATGTTTTCTGCGTACAATGGTCCGCCGTGTTCTTTTGCTTGTACTACTGGCGATCCTGCTTGACACGCACTAGTGGCATTGTTTGGTTTCTGGCACCGTACAAAACTGAAAACTTTGCATGTTTAAAGTTAGTGTATGTGTTTTGGGATGGAATAGTCTGATCCATCATATTATTTCTCACAAGCTAAATAATTAGTACTGCCACTAGAAATAGAGTTCTATCTATCTATGTTATTAAATTTGAAGAATGGACTTTTTGATGCACCATTTCGTATAGAGTGGGTGATAATGCACCATCATCTCATCTACTAGAGTGGAGTGATTGTTCAACCCAAACCATTCTTGACCCCTAGTTGTGTGTGACAGCGGCCAGCGTGCTCGCTGTCGTTTAGACGCGGTGAGAATGCTACTCCGTAGTGTGCAGTATGGTTGTAGTGGCAGTGGTTTGAGTAGCAGCTGACAGACGAGGACCTGGGGGCTGGCCGGCCGGCTGGGTCTCTGCCGCTTGGCGCCACCTGCTTCTGGCATGGCATTGACACTCCAGATCGCATGGGCTCACTAGCTATCTCCTTTTTTTTTGAGAATTACACCTGACCTCACACATGGCCCCACTAGCTGTTTTCTGGTTTTCCAAGTCACGTTCTTTCTTTTTTGACATAATCCACGTTCTTAAAATCTCATGATAACCAAACGGCTACGGAAAAAAAGGTGCTGCAGTGACACGGTCGTGGCATGGGTCTGTGTACATTTGCAGCACTATGAGTCAAAAGCACAAGGAGCCAAGGAGGGATCTCATCACAATCTCAGTAGAGAGACAACATGAGGGAGCGAACGGTTGACTCAGCGATGCATGTATGGTACAGTACCAGCGCAATACAACAAGCAACCTGTACATGGAACTGAGTTAGATTTGTCACGGCTCTATCTATGCATCAACACCCGTGTGGTGCGCCGATTCGCCCGTGTCCGTCCGTCCGGCCGATCCACCCGCCATCATCTCCTCTCCTCGCTCCCTACTCAAGCCTAAGCAAGTGTAGCTAGGCTGTAGATTTCCTTGCCGTGCACCACCGCCTGCGCCCTGCAGGGATCGGTCGATGCGGATGCTTTCGCAGTAGCTGGTCCCCGGCACGGCGGCCAACCTGCAGTGCACAGGCTGCAGCTGCAGCCCACGCCGCACGCAGCAGAAGCAGCAGCGGCCACCTTGGCCTTCCCTGCACCTGCACTGCACGGACCTCCGGCTTTGGTCTCTCTCTCTTCCGATGATCGTATCAATCTAATGTGTCGGTTATTGCGTTATTGGTTATTAGTACTGGCACCTTCAACCAGAAATTTTTCACTAACTTTCAACTCAAAGTCTCTAGAACCCAAAGTTATACCCAAAACTTGTATTTATACACAATAACAGCTAAATACTTAAGGAGTATTTGTATGAATCAAATCATAGTAATTTACATAGAGTTAGTGGAAACAATATGTTTCTTGCATTTGTAGGCCACTTGATCCCGGTAGAGACAATTAAGGATGTGCTAGCTTAGCTGTGGCAGCCGGCAACATGTTTTGGGTGATAGGTGTTACGCTGTGGTGGCCATATATATGTAGATATATATAGGTTGTGATTGGTTTTTTTAGCATTAGCCTTAGCCTTGATATACTGCTATATATGA
Source organism: Hyparrhenia diplandra (assembly GCA_015847255.1). Taxonomy (NCBI): domain Eukaryota; kingdom Viridiplantae; phylum Streptophyta; class Magnoliopsida; order Poales; family Poaceae; genus Hyparrhenia; species Hyparrhenia diplandra. Next base: position 53,700 of record JADLZK010011592.1, on the reverse strand, counting down.
TTATCTTATAGGAAGTACAACAAAATCTTCAGCTATACCTTCACTGTTTATGGTGTGCGCCATGCATGGTAGCCTCGTGAGCCTTGAACCCAGCTTCTTGAGAAGATGTCATTGAGAGAGCGCGATCTACTGCTTTTCATTCTTGTGTCATTTTCATATCTCAAAGAAAAATTGCAGCGAACACACACGTATTGTTCTAATTGTTAGAGTAAATAAGAATAGCACCACATTGGCTACCCAAGTAAGATTTAGTCCTATGTACTGTATATAATCAACCCATGAGACCCCCAATTCTACAACAACCAATGTTCCACCAATTGTAATGAATTGTATTTATATTATTAGGTCAGCATGGATCCTTTTGCAGTTATGTTCTTTCAGCAAAGTACTCTCGTTCTCTTAAAAGTGTCAGAATTCAAAAAGGAAGTGGAGATAAAGGTATTCAAGCAGCAACATTACATTGCCTATGGGTTCTTGAAATACCTGATTATTTGGATAAAAGGATGAACAAGCATTACAGAATACTATGATGAACAAGCATTACAGAATGCCATATTTATTTTTGGATAACACACTATATATATCCTCTCAAAGCAGTGGCCACTTCGTTTTGAATGGACACAAAAAGTGTTAGTGACATCTGAAACCCTATTACACATCTGCATATAAATGCTAAATGCAAAATCGATCATTAATTAAACAGCCACATATCTATGGTTTTGGATGCTAAAAAATCCTACCTCCCCAGTAAAATAGGAGTTAGGAGCGGCACATGCTAGTAGACTAGAACAAATTATTAGGAGTGGCTTGCCGAAAAACAAAATGAGAGCAACTCAAACAAACAATGCAAAGGATTCCAGCTGATATCATACAGAATTGCAACATCACCGCACACAATTATCTGATTCTGATCGATCTCTTGTTCCCAAATAGGGTAGCATGCATTTCAGCAAAGTAAAAAGAACAGCAACACAACTACGAAGCGTCTAAAATTCAAAACTCGAAGATTAAACCCCCAGCATTGATCTAGATAGCATAGCACACATGACAACCCAAATAAAGCAGCAACACAAGAAACCCTACATTGCGGAGCAGGCACAAACGATGATCGATCGAACCCCTACAGCCTCAGTGACAGATCAAGCAGCGGTGCGGTGTGGCTGGCGGCGGCGCCGTACGGGTAGGAGAAGGGCGCCGCGCCGCGAGCTCCGACTCACCGGGGCCGAGCCCCCGCCGGTGTGGTGCGCCGGGAAGAACTCGATCTCCCTCACATCCTTCTTCGCTGGCGCCTCGGACTCCGCCGGTCCTTGCTTCCTCTCCCTGGCCAAGAACGTACTGTCTCCCTGCGCAGTTCGTGCAATTTCATCGCAGAATTAGTGACTTTTAATCGAGTAAATCAAGCTTTTTCATAGACAAAGAGAGTTGTTTTTGCGTGTGTGCAGTACACGACGTCGATCGAAGAGCACTCTTGACAAGTATTACCTGGCGAGCGGTGGCCATGTCTGTGGCAAGATCGTAGATGGAGTAGTCTGGAGGCGTCGGTGCCAGTGCTCCTCCATTCTCTCAAGCCAAGTGCTGCCAAGGCTCTCATCCTCTTTGGAAACGTCACGAAATGCAGACGTAATAGCAAGTTAGCAACAATGGAGACAAGATTAACATAGCAACAAGGGAGTACTACTACTTGTCAAGATTCAAGAACACGATCATGTAGTTGGGAATTGAGAAAAGTTGGTGGTTTTACCCTGGAGCAGATGTCGCAGCGGTGGCCGGTGTAGAGGCTGGTGTGGAGGCAGGAGGAGGATGACACAGGAGCAGGACGCCAGATGGTGCTTTGGCTTGAAGGGTGCTCTGGCGGCGCCAGTGTGGCCGGCAGCAGCTGGGACAGGGACCGGTGGTCAGCGCCACCGCCCGCCGTGGAGAAGCCTCCCCCATGCGGCTCCACCGGTCCCTGAAGTACTGCTGCTCCGGCGCAACGGGCGGAGCCCTCTGGCATCCGGGCGCCGACGCGGGCGGGTGGAGGACGCAGACTGGGCCAGCTGGCGGCGGCGGAGGCGCCGGGGCCAGGAGCTGCGAGCAGTAGCGCGCGCCTGCGACGGCTTCGAACGCCGAGGTGGGCGACATCTGCAGGTGCGGCCGGTGGTGTTGGTGATAGTGGAGCAGCGGGTGGCCGTGCCCCTGCGCGCCGCCGGCAGCAGCGTCCCCGACGACGGCGGAGAGCTCGAGCAGCGGGTGTCCCTGCGCGCCGGCGGCAGCGTCGCCGACCACGGCGGAGAGCTCCAGCAGCGGGTCGCCCCCACAACGGAGCCGCTCGAGCTCCGCCACGCCGAGCCCGCGCTGCGGCGCCTTCTTGGCCGCCCCGACGACACCACCCCCGCCCGCCTGCTGCTGCTGGTGCTGCTTCTTCTTCTTCTCGGCGAACACGGAGGAGTCCCGGCGCAGACGCGGCCGCGCCACTGCCGCGGCGCCGAGCTCCGGCGCGACAAGCGCCGTGTCCGTCGCGGGCGCCGTCGCAGCGGCCAGCGCCGCCGCCGTCTCCAGAGAGCTGGACGTGAAGACCCCGACGCCGGTGTCCGAGGCCGCGATGGAGGTGCCGCGCGTGTCACCCCAGGGGAAGTAGGGCTTGGTCGCCATAGGAGCGTTAGGAGGAAGACAAGGAGTGCTACTTGTTGCGAGCGCGGTGGCTGGCAATGCCAAGACGCGGGTTTTTGTCTCCTCTTGAGGGTACTGCTGCTGCTTTATAGCGAGAGGAAGAAGGGGCAGGCAGGTGATGAGGTTGCACTTGCTTTTGCTTCTCTGAGAGATGGGGCCACCCGTAGAGGAGTTTACTCCGATAATTAAGATTCAACATTTATTTTCTCAAAGGGTTTGCGTCTTTTATATTGAGATTGAGAATTAGTAAGAGTTACTACGACGCGCCACAAATGACGCGTTAGGGGATCGTGTTATACAATCGGTTGAACGCGCCACAAATTTGAGCAAATATTGTATTCTCAAGTTTAAGTTAATCTTGAAGAACTTTTATTAATAAATCAAACCACAACAAAAAAGTATGGCATTTTATAAAAATATTTAATAATATTAAGACGAGTGGTCAAACTTAGGGTCAAAGGTAACACATCATCTATTCCAAATTTTGAAATGGAATTAGTAGATTCTAAGCAAATTTATGATAGATTAGTATGGCAAGAAAAGGTCATGCTATCCTTCATTTATTGAAGTGGTTGCACACTTATTTAAGTTGTATTGATTATAGCATCTACTACACACATCTAAATATATTTGGATGTTTGTAATAGATGCTATAATCAATGCAACTTAAATAATGTATCTGAAAAGAGGGAGATGGGAGGGGGTACCAATAAATATGCGGCAAATCTTGGTCACGCCGACCACCCTGTGGTGGGCAGGCCCACGGCCTGCTTGGCCCGCACGCCGGAGCGGGAGCCGGAGGCGGTGAGCGAGGTGGATGACTGCGATGAGGTGGCCAAATTGTAGACGACGGCGTAGTTTTAGGGTTCCGACCTTAGAAGCCGTGGTACGAAACATGCCCACGTTCCCCGTCCCCCGAACGACGTTCCGGTTGTGGTACGGGAACAATGTGGAACGTCGTTCCCAATCACGATGGAACACGCACGACCAATCCGAGGAACATAGAGTCCCAAACATAGACGGAATGTTGAGCCTGTTGAAGCGTCTCGCATCGTCATCAAGTGTCTTAAACACTAAGCCGAGATCTATCCATCCGCCGACAAGAGAAAAACAGGGCAATAGGCTCAAGCGGAGCCATCGGAGCATCTCAGTTTATTTTATTTTGGGAACGTTCGGGAACACGTTCCATCTAGGTTAGGTACACGTTCCATTTGTATTTGGTATAAGCTAAAGCCGTATACCCTCTTCGCTCCATAGTTTTTGAAAATGTCGCACCAAGTACCACGTTCCGCATACCACGCTTCCTCACGCCCGGGAACATGGCTTCTAAGGTTCCGACGGCGGGCGCACGCTGAGGTTTAGGGTTCCGGCGAGGTCCCCATCGCCTCCATCCTCGCCGGCCCGGTATAGAAGCGCCGGCCGGCCGCCGCGGGCCGCCGACACGGCAGCGGGCGCCGCCGAAGCCGGGCTCATCGGGCTCATTCGGTTGGGTACGGGTCCGCAGCTGGGGCGTCGTGTCGCCCATGGCGGCGGCGGTGGCGCGAAGAAGAAGGGGGCCGCGGGCGCCCTAGGGTTGGCCGGAGCTCCGGTAAGCTAGGGCCGCGGGCGCCCGCGGGCGGGGGCGGGCAGCGGCGGGGGAGCCGGTGGAAGACGACGGCGCCCACGGCGGCGCGAGGAGGACGACGGCGGCGATTAGCACGGTTGGGCCTTTAGGGCGGGCCTGTAGCTGGGCCGGCCTGGTCGGCGCCTAGCACACCCCGTAAATATGTGGAACTTTGAGCAAAATAAATGAGCAAGTGAACTATCCTAGGGAGATAGATTTATTTGGAGATGAATTTTGTGTTATACTACAAATCTATTTATTGAGTCGTAGTGGCAGCATCAACAACAACACATTTGTTTTGTAGAACTCCGATAATAAATATGCGACAGCTTAATGAGGCGCAGCAACAAATTAAGTTTTTGTTCCTGAAATTTTTCGAAACCAATTTAATCATGACGCGGAGATACTAACGGTCGCCTTGACAAGCCTGACGAGTAGACCACAGTCGCCTGTTTTTGGTCTTCTTCTCGATCGAGCTTGGCTGTCATCTACGGATCTACCTCTCTCTCCACTTAGGTCAATCCTAGCCGTCCATCCACTTGCGACTCGCTCTTGTCATCTGCAGTAGTTCGTACGCGGTACACCAATACCTTTTCTGTGAATTGCAAATTTGCAATAGTTTTTCACCAATCACCATGCATGGCTTCGTTTTCTTTTACCTGTGAAGCAAGTGTACACGTAGAGCCAATGCAACGCAAATCCATGGAAGAAGCATGCATAGCTGCAGTATCTTTGACCTGAAGCAAGGCAGAGGTCAGGTGACGTGACGACGCTGCATATTGCGCCCATCATCGTGTTCTCGGCGCCACACAGGCCACAGCATGCAAGGCGCCGGCCAGTAGATCACGAGGTGGCTGCAGAAGATTTTGATGGGACATCATGGCACGAGTCACCCATCGATCTTCTCTGCGTTGCATCCATGCATGCATCACCAAATCAAAGCGTGCTGTGTTGTCTACTAGTAGTAGATTAGATGCTGCTCTAATAGATTGAGCTTTATTTCCTCTCCCTCTCTGTTTTGTTTTTACTGTCTGCCCCTCTGAGTGCATTTCGATCATTTTTGTTCTACTAGAATATGAACACGGTAATTATTAGCTGGGATTTGGGAATTGATGGGAGGGAAAAAAAATACAGTGTACAGTGCGTGGTGGTGCAGGAGACCAGCAGTTCATTGAAGAGGGGGAGATCGAGGATCCGTTTCAGTGACTGCTTGATGCTTTGGTCCTATATTCGGCCATGCACAAGCTGTACTTGATCGTCTGCCCCTTTGGATCCTACCTTGGCATAGTCCTGCATGCATGCATGGTGTCTACTAGTCCTGCATGCATTGCATGAAACGCTTTTTTGCTGTTGAGTACAAAGATGCCATGCCCGCACTGCCCCACACCCAGCGCCAGCAGCATCTTGTTTTTGAGTGTGGGCAGCAGGCTGGGGATCAAGATGCATGGCTCTCGTCCTTGTTCATCTTGCAAGCGTATCGATCTTGCGGTATAGCAATGCAACGAGGTAGTAAAAATGGGGATCGATATCGTATCTTCCTGCGTTTTATTTTGTCGATCCATCCCTCAGCTCATCTGAACTGAACTCGGAACAGCAAATGCGGTGTCCTTGAAAAAGAAGTGTTGCAGAAACATAAAGCAATGGAGATACTAGTACATGACAGTGGATCCATCCTGCCTTGAAGAGGCATATGGATGGAGACACTAGCATGCATGCCGTGCCGCCCTAGATTGCAAACCCTAGCATGAGCTAGGTAGGGCAAAGCATCTCAATGATCTCATCAACTTCAAAAATCAAAACTACTGTACTACTACTAAAAGGGTCTGACCTTTTTGCATCGCCAAAATCCCCACAGGGGATTCAGAAATTAAAAAAAAAAAAAAAACAAGGCGTATTACAGCTAGCTTTCCTCGCCTAGAGACCCTCCTGCGCCTGTGCTTGTCCAGGCTCGGAAAAAGCAAGCGGTAGCCCTCCCAAAAGACATCCTCCTCCCGCCGCTGCCAAGATGGTTAAAGCACTGCCGAGAACTGCCACTCGCATTGGCACTGCTCAATGGCCTGATCCACTGCCACAGATTTCGCCAGCCGCTGCCCGCTGCCCGGCCTCCTGCGCCGATCAGGCTGCTGCTGGCTGCAGGCTTTGTGATCTCCCCTGCCCCGGGAGGAGGAGAGGACAGAGGACCACACCACATGTGCTTCAAGGCTATACTGGCTGTGGAAAAAGAGCCCATCGATGAAGCTGAAGCTCATGTGGAGAGAGAGACACGGGAGGGAGGGGGACACGGCCGGCTTTAGGCGCAGGCCAGGCGGGCGCAGGCGCCCCGAAAGGAGAAAAAACGCTACTAGGCTACTGGGATGGGGCCGCGTTCGAGTAGGGCACAGGATCCCACACACACTTGATCGACAAGATCGGATGCATCCATCCATCTCTCAGCTACGATCCGCGTCGCATCCAGCACAGACACACACACAAATCGCCATCGATTACTGGTACTTGAGCACTTCCCTTTTTTTCCCTTTCCCTGGGTGTGGCACTGCCACTGCATGCCGACGGTGGACGCAGCTCGCTTGCCGGCCGCGTTCGTCGATCAGCGGCCGTTGGAACGCGCGCGCGCCCGCCCGCCCGCCTGTTTCCATGGGCGCCTGGATCGTTCGGGGATCGGGTGACGCCGGCCGCGGGGACCGACCCATGCCGCGCGCTCGATCCCCGGGCTGGTGCGGCGCGGCGCGGTGCCGTCCGTGGCCTCACTGTGCACATGCTGCCTGCTGGTCCTCGTTGCGACGGGTGGAAAGATCTAATCCTGCGTGCATTTGTTTTCCCGGCAGCGGCAGAGGTGGGAAACTTCGCTCGGTCGATGTATGGGCATGGCAAACGGTTGGAATCGGTTCACAGTTGGAAGCAGAAACAATTTGAATTTGATCAATGGAAACAAATTCTATCGGGACTTTTGTCTCTTTCATTAAGTAGACAGCGCGGCATGGAGGACCCTCGAGAGATCAAGATGAAGCCGCTGAGACGACGAGCCAGCGTGGCAGGCCCCAGAGAAGCGGTGTTAACAATGGCGGCACCAACCCCCGTGCTTCCCTTCCCTTCAATTGGTCATGATGGTTTACGCGCACGCCGCCCGGCCTGCCTGCCTGGCTGGGCAAAGGACGACGGTGGCTGGCGCTATGATTTCTCCTGCCTGCTGCCTGGCGCGGCGCCGATCGAGACGCCACGGTCTCGACGCGATGCGACACTAGTTTACTGCTCGGCGGCTGCAGCAGGCGATCCGCGGACAGGAGATCTTTGCCGCAACGACCAAACCCCGCCGCGCATCCACATCGACGCGGTTAATTCTTGGCCAGGCTACTAGCGAGGCGTGCCTTGGACGGTGGACCGACCCGTTGGTCTCGCGAAAACCTATCGGCCGGCACCGTAGCAAAATTTCACTCCGGATCGGCGACAGCCAGCCTTTTTTTGTCTCTGCTTTGCTAATGGGCTGGCTCAGTTTCCTATCGTGGGCGGCAATCTTTGCTACTGGGCTTTTATTGGAGTTGACGCATCGTGCTCGTAGCAGCCCACAGCAATTTGGGCTTTGCTGTTTCGGCTTCATTGAGCCATGGACTCTAGCTAAGCAGCGACAGTTTTCGATCGATCCATCCATCAAAAGCGTTGCGTGCGTTAGCTCCACCATTAACTCCTGCACGTTACAGGATTCTACCAAAAAAAAAAAAAACGTTACAGCTAGCTCGATCGTGCCTGGCTCGTCCCCGTACCCTATACATAACGCCACCAACCGAGATCAGCCCAGACACACCACAACCCGGCCACGCACGCACGCACGCAGATCGATCGGTACAGAGATGGCAAGCCCAGCAACCCAGCTGCGCGCCGCGGTCATTCTCGTCGTCGTTGTGGCGATGGCGGCGGCCGCAACCGGTGCCCACCACCACCACCGCCGCCGGGTGCCGCCGCCGCCGGAGGAGGAGGATGGATTATTGGGGCCATTCGCCAGAACGGTGTACTGCACTGGCGAGCCGCACGATAGGGTTCAACCCTAACCGCAGGCGGCGGCCCACCCCCCCCTTCCCCCTCATGGGCCGGATGTGCAAAGATAGGCCCGAGTGTTGGGGCCTCGCGAAGCAGCCCCGGCCATCTACTATGCATTTTTTTTTATTTCGCAATTTATTTACAGCAGCAATTAATTTACTTTTCAAGTATTTTAATCCCCTAATCACATCAGTTTTAGTTAGTCTAATTTCCTCGTAATTTAGACTCCTCGATGTTCTCAGAATATTGCATTAACATGCTTTATATATTCAATAAAGTACATGTTCAATATGTCTTTGTTCATTTCAATTTCTATTACATGTACTCATTATACAAATGCTATGGTCGATTTATCTCTTTTGGAACTTGTTTTACTCGATGTCACCTCTATTTATTATCGAATTGGCAAACACAAGGTAGTACCATGTACCTGCGGGATTTATTCCTCAAAGTGCTCTTCCAATTTGATTATAAATTTACAAGGATTACATCTTGATGTGAAACAAATAAACAAAGGTCTACACCATCAGGTGACTACCTAAGTTCCATAAAATTGAGAAAAATCCCTTTACTCACATTTCAAGTTTACCTTGATTATTCGCATTTGTATTAAATAACTATTACAATCATGCCATCGATTTTTAACTAAGTCCGGCAATTCACATGTAGGATCAATGGCCACTGTGAGCTTGATGTGTCATCAAAGAAAGAATTTGATGCCCTCGCTCCGATGGACACAACTTCCCTACATGGGCGATGGATCTCAAAGTCGGCCTATCGTTCGTTGCGAATGTTCAAGGCAATTGAAGCTCCCAAAAAGGATGAAGCTCCATTGTCTGAACCACAAAAGTACCATGCCTTATACATAATAAGGAACCACATCCATCAAGATCTCAAGGCCGAGTATCTAATGGAAGAGGACCCACGGGCTCTCGGGTTTGCATTGCAACAACGGTATGAACAGCCAAAGGCGCCATCTTACCGTAGGCTACCCATGAGTGGAACCACCTCCGCATACGATTTCAAAACTGTAGGAGAGTTCAACCATGCTGTGCATAAACTCGATTAAACTGAAGTTCTTACGTGAAAAGGAACCTACTGATGCGGAGAAAATTGAAAAGACTATGTCTACCATGCTTCCCGCCATATGATCCTTCAACAAAGAATACCGTCAAAGGGGATTCACTTTGCTTACTCGAGCCGATTAAGACACTACTTCGTAAAGGCACAATGAGCTCCTCATTTGGAACTCCAATCAAGGCCCCCGGTGCCAAGCCTTTGCCGTAAGTACATGCAACCACTTTCGGAAGAAAGCACGTAAGGGTGCCACTAAAAATGGCAATCCTGGAAATTCCCAAGGCAAGAACAAGCGCAAGAGAAACCGTAAGCCTCATGGTGCTAAGGGTAAGGGTGACAATTCTAAGTCAAACAAAGACAAGTCTAGCACTTGTGCAAGGTGTGGTTGCTTCAATCACCCGACTTCGAAAATGTCGCACCCCTAAGCACTTGGTGGATTTGTACTTGAATTCCGTGGGGCGTGGGCGCTCCAATCAAGGACGCCCAACCAAGGTGGAAAGCGAATGCAAGCACACTTCAACGCCTTTGTTAGCCCTGGGTGCTGCTCAAACTCCGCCCCAAATGATCCAAGCAACACCAAGGCTCCACCACCGATGAAAACATAGACAACATCGACATCGACAACATGATCTTAGAATACACTTCTGGAGATCCGTTTGGCGATTGTGCCTAGACTTTCAGTCTTTTGGGATCTAGATTATTATTATGCCCGCACTTTGTAATAGTTAATCATTGTCCTTTGTTTTATTTCATCAAGCACATTTGATTATCATTGTATTATGCACAATTATTATCAATGATATGCAATTATATATTTATTTGTTGAGAATTTCATATTTATTCTCCATTTAATATATAGATCGTGACGGGAGTCAATCCGATGGATGAGAAAATGTGCCTAGTGGACAAGTGGAGCCACTAACTCTATACTTAGGGAAGTAAAATATTTCCAAACTCTCAACAAGAGTGAAGGAAATGTTTTAACAATCGCTGGATGCGATCTTTGTGATAGTAGGCTCGGGCGAGCCACTATTACGCTCCCTATGGGTACATCATTAACAATTGAGGATGCACTCCTGTATCCCGATTCAACTCGTACCCTCTTAAGTTATAGAGATATCCGAAAAAATGGGTTTCATATTGAAACTCATGATGACAACAATGAGGAATCTCTTCTCATTACAAAGGACAACGGATATGGCAAAGTGACACTTGAAAAGGTCCCCTCACTCTCCGATTGTACTATACATATATCAAACCCGTACAACATGTTGCTTACAAGGTAATTTTCCAGAATGTTAACGCATTCCAGACTTGGCATGATCGCCTTGGTCACCCTGGCATAGGGATGATGCGGAAAATTACAAGCAATTCTGTTGGTCACTCACTCAATGAGGCAAAATTTTCCCAATCTTCGGATTTTACGTGCACCGCATGTGCCACGGGGAAATTAATTTTGAGGCCCTCTTACCTCAAAATTGGAGCTGAGCCACTCAAGTTCCTTGAACGCATTCAAGGAGACATTTGTGGTCCAATCCAACCTTTGTCTGGACCGTTCAGGTACTTCATGGTTGTCCCGGCGGCGGCAGAGGTGCGCAACGCATTCACGGGAAAGAAAGAGTGGGTGCAGTGTAGTTGTCCCGGCGGTGGCAGAGGTGCGCAACGCTCGGTCGGTCGATGCATGGGCATGGCAAACGGTTGGAACCAGAAACAGATTTGAATTTGATTTGAAGCGGGAACAAATTCAGGGATTTGTGAGGAAGTAGACAGCGCGGCATGGAGGAGAGTGTTGAAGCCGCTGAGACGAGCAGCGTGCAGGGGTGTTAAAACCGCCCGGCCAGCCAGCCTGCCTGGCTGGCAAGGACGACGGTGGCTGGCGCTATGATTTCTCCTGCCTGCCTACTCAACTCAATGGCTGGCGCCGAGCGAGACGGTCTCGACGCGATGGGACACTAGTTTACTGCTCGGCGGCGGCAGGCGATCCGCGGACAGGAGATCTTTGCCGCAACGAGAAACCCCGCCGCGCATCGACATCGACGCGGTTAATTCTTGGCTCACGCGCGGATCCGGGGCCAGGCCAGGGAGCACAGAACGGTGGGTGTGTAGTAGCGAGTAGCGTGCCGTGGACCGGTCTTGCGAAAACCCTAGCGGCCGAGACCGTAGCCAAAATTTCAATCCGGATCGGCGAAAGCCTTTTTGTGTCTGCTTTGGTAATGGGCTGGCTCAGTATCCTATCGTGGGCGGCAATCTTTGCTACTGGGCTTTTATTGAAGTTGACGCCTCGTGCTTGCAGCAGCCCACACCAATTTGGGCTTTGCTGTTTCGGCTTCATTGAGCCATGACTCTAGCTAAGCAGCGACAGTTTTCGATCGATCCATCCATCAAAAGCGTTGCGTGCGTTAGCTCCACTCCACCATTAACCCCTGCACGTTACAGCGAGCTTGATCGTGCCTGCCTCGTCCCCGTACACTATACATAACGCCAACAGGAGCAGGGCGACGCAACAACAAAGAGCAGCAGCCCACACACATCACAACCCGGCCACGCACGCACGCACGCACGCAGATCGATCGACAGCAGAGATGGCAAGCCCAACCCACCAGCTGCGCGCCGCGGTCATTCTCGTCGTCGTCGTGGCGATGTCGCTGGCGGCGACCGCAACCGGTGCCCACCACCACCACCGCCGCCGGGTGCCGCCGCCGCCGGAGGAGGAGGACGGATTATTGGGGCCATTCGCCAGAACGGTGTACTGCACCGGCGAGCCGCACGGCGTGAGAGCAGGCGAGACGTGCAGGTCGGTGGCGCGGGACGCCGGGGTCGAACTGTCGACGTTCATGGAACTCAACCCCAACATCACCTGCGGCAAGCTGTTCCCCGGACAGTGGGTCTGCCTCAACGGCGCCGAAGTAGGCAAGTAGCATAGCCTGACGCTGTGGGACGCCCAATCGATCGCTCGGAGTCGGAGTGGCACCACGTAAGTACCATGATCGCTATAGCTACTCCATACGTTCCAAAAGAACGGTGTACTTGTCGATTAAAATGGAGTAGAGTGTGATAAAATTTCTGCATGAAGGTGAGCAAACGTCTTTATGTTTACTGGTTCAGATGGATCACCTGACACAAGAACAATCACGACATAGGGTTAGGACGTGATGCGATGGCGATGCATCATGCATATAATGCAAACATGGGACGTAGACGACGGGGACACGACAGATTATTCTTCGTCGCGGTAGAATCCATACACGAATTAACGAGCGTTACATGACCAATCGAGGGAAGCTGCTGCGAAGCTTCTCCTGTCCAGGATCCACTCGTCGATCCATCGCCATGTTACCGTCGTCTCACAAACAATTCACATTCGTTGCTTGCGCAGGCAGGATTGACGGTTCAGTGACAGAAAAGGACATTTGTGGATCATATGTACGGAGTCTCGGATACATTCGGTCAGCTGAACGCGCACGCCGCCGCCGTTGCCGGCCGTCGTCGTCTTCTCTCTTTGAGCGACACATAGATCACAGGTCATGGCAGAATACAAGTGAAATCCAAGTGCCCATCTTCTTCTTCGTCGAATCGTCGTCGTCCAGAGCGGCCGGGATCGCACCGAGTAGGCGTACGTACGAACGAACACGTCGTCGCGCAACCCCCGTACGGTGGCTCGTCGTTTTCCGGGCCGGTACGCTGCTACTCCCTCCTCCGCCCCACTGGTTCTGTGTTTTACTTTTGGCTGCCTGGCCATCCGCAATTTTAAATTATTTATGCAAATCATAAAATAAATTAATCAATATTCAAGTATCTTTTCGTTGATAAAATAAACTCAACAAAAATAAATTATATTTGTGCAAAAAATTTGAATAAGGAAAAATCGAATAAGATACATACGAATCCGGGGTGACAAACTCAAATGCTAAAACGGAGGGAGTACATGCCTCATCACATCACAATTGCTCACTGGTCCTGTGTTTCTTGATGGCTGGCTGGCGGGCTCGCAATTTTAAATGTTTCTGTCCGGTGGCAACCATCACTCCACAATCTTTTCTGGCAGCGACGACGATTTTCCTACTACTGAATCACTCAACTGCGAATCCGGATGTCATTGTCCTACGAGATTTTGATTTCGGAAAAAATATTAGCACGTATCCCACATCTCCCTTCTCTGTCATGTCGTTTTAGATTTTTTTTAATCACAAATTTGACTCGATTTATTAAAAAATAGGTTTAAAAATCTTTCCGATGATACAAATTATATAATTTAAATAAATATTTTTAATATGTAAGTATTTAGTCAAAGCTATTTTCTCGGGAAACGAAATATTATGGGATGGGGAGTGTAGCTACTGTGCATTTCTAGATCAATCAGGTCTCATAAGTGACATACTACTGTATATATGCATCGTTCTCAGCTCCCCTTATGTTGAGATAACGAATCATTAGAGATTTCCCTTTCGCCTAATAATATGTGGAGCAATCCTCAGTCCTCAACGGGCGCATCAGAGCTACTATAGCTTCACGCCAAAACTCGCCACGTACGTAACGTCGATCGAGCCGCGGTTTTGCGACATGGCAACCTACCTATCGATACAGCGACATACATGCATGAGTGGGCAGATGAGATCGACGAATTGATGAGCAGAGGGGGACTCAAGTGATGATCCCCATGCCGTCGCCGGGCCCAACCTCCTGCAGTGCATGCAATACAATGCACGGTCGTAGGCTGTTGCATTCAGATCATCAGAAACGTACACGCACAGGAGGCCAGGAGGACAATTATGCGAGACGTCGGCGTCTTCTAGTTATCCAGAGCACGAATATTCCTTCTGTTGGCTGGCATATTCCTCTTTCGAGGCAATCATCATGCGGAACATCGCTGTGCAAACAATTGACACGGCTCTTTTCAGACTGATTTCTCCATCAAATGGACACCGACCGATCCAGTGTTATGGACCTACCTTTCAGGTTTTTGGAATAGAGAATAGCCCTGCATCGATGCTTGTTCGTAATACTGAAATAACAAATCTGTCGTGACATATATATACACAATATATAATGATGACATGGTGCATGTTAGGGTGTGACGTATGTTGTAGGCTACTCCTAGTTATGTACTCCCTCTGTCCCGTAAAGACTGTCGTTCTAGCACTTTGTGAGTGTCCCAAAGAGAGTGTCATTTTAGCCTCTAACAAACCCACCAGGCTAGCTTGGCTATCTGTTCGCCCCCCTCCCATCCTTGTCACTGCATCTTCTCTCTCCTTTACTACACCGCGCCTCCCTCCTCTCCCCTCACCGCCACCCTGGGAGAGGGTCACTGTAAAGGAACGGGTAGAGGTGGAGAGCGGACGGAGATCCGACGCCGAGGGCGGCGGCGGAGACGGCGAGATCCGGCGTGGAGGCGACTCGGCGCGAAGATGAAGACCGGCCGACGTGACCGCCAGCCGACAATACCGACCGATCTAGTGTTATGGACCGACCTTTCGTGTTTTTGAATATAAAATAGCCCCGCATTAATGCTTGTTCGTTGACATATATATACACAATATACAATGATGACATGGTGCATGTTGGGGTGTGTTGTATGTTGCAGCCCAGTTATGTAATTTAAGGAGTTAGTCATAAGATATGTTAGTCCATAGGTAGCATGTAATTTAAGGAGTTACTCATAAGATATGTAAGTCCATAGGTAGCACTTAGTGTCATTTTCTTTTAATCCAACGCCCATTTTGTAAGCCATTGGTGATTTTTTTTTTAAATAATAGCACTGTGATGGGTAATAAAGAGTGCAAATCCTCCCACCTTCTATATAAAAGGGGGAGAGGGGGCTAGACTTGAGGCTCATTTTCCGCCTCTCTTTCTAGGACCGACACATTGGCATAAGCATTGCGGATTAGAATGACCGGTTATGAGGAGCTTTCTATTACTATTTCTCTTTCTATTCTTCTTTTCTCTCTTCACCTTTTCTTAGCATGCTCCGCATTATTAACTAGTCTCTTGGAGTTTTTCAAAGGGTTCTCTTAATGCCACCGTGTTTGTTGGCCTCGACCTCTACATATGCAACTCAATAACATCATATTTATGAACCGCCATGCAACTTGCCGAATCCGCCCATAGAAGCACCGGTACTTTTTTTTTTAAAACTTGATATATTGGAAGCAAGAGCAGCACCGCCCTAGCACGTGTTTCAAAGGGACAAGAGTGCCACTTGTAGTTTTATAGGTCACTACTGTGTAAGAAAGATCACTTACTTAGGAGATCTACAATGGCCTCTCTTTAAATTCTTCTAGCGAGGTACACATAGATCGAGTAAAAAATGAGAAGCAACGAAGAGACATGTACCAGAGAAGGACAGTGATAGACACAAATTTCATTGAAAGTTGTGCGAGTTTACGCTTAGCTCAGCACTAGCGAGGTGAATTCTTACATTCTCTCTCCAACATATAATATAAAGAATGCCTTAAGTATATCTACATGATGCTCTATCTTAAATGGACTATTACTTTTCCTTAAGGCTAACGCTCTTATTAGCCTGCGTTGCTGCTGCCCTAACCAATTTAATTCATACACATCGGCTCCCTCCCTATGACCGTTTCATTTTTTTTTCCTCCCCTAGAGCCCACCCAACTTCTACATTTTGATTTAATATTGATTCGAAAATGATGAGTAAATATGTACTAAAGCCAGAACACGATATAATTTGGGAAGAAAATTGGAGTAATAACTATTATATAATTGATTCAAAAAAAATCATATTGTCTTAATACCTATATTTTTCTATTTCAATCTCATACAACTTATGTAATGCAATCAACCTAATAAACGCTCTACTCACATGTAAATCAAGAATTGGAGTATTAACTACTATATAATTGGTTAAAAAAAAAAAATCGTAGTGTCTTAATACCTATTTTTTTCGGTTTCAATCTAATACTACTTATGTGCGAATAACTTGTAGTCCAATGGTAGGATTTCCATAATGGATAACGCTACCCACTTATGTTCAAATCAAACTGCTTGCACCTTTTGTGGGATTTTTCCCCTAAATTTTTCGGCATTATGCATTAAGTGGTATAGACGTACGAATATATAAGTTCTTTTAGAGAATGGTGACTTCGAATCTCCGCATCTAACCATGGGTGCCTCATGCCAAAGGTGCTCATAGGGGTAGAGTTTAATAACGTGTGTTCAAGAAGGGGTGAGACGAGCTCATGTTGTTCTAGTGTCTTTGCGTGTACCTTGTGTCATTTTTAAAAACATACTTATGTAATGCAAAAATCAACCTAATAAACGCTCTATTCACATTTAAACCAAGAATGTTTAGATTCGTTGTCTGATAGTAGTTAGCTGAATAATATTTCATTATCTGATTTAGTTTAGATAGTGGTTTAGTTTGTATGTACAGGTCCAACTAATAATTTTTTTTAAACGAATCGGTAGAAGAGTTCCCTCCTATATTAAAAATGAGGAATAACCAAGATAGACACCGTACAACTCAGCCAATGGCATCAGACACCAAAGGAGAAAAACATGGCTATACAAACGCTATACAAAAAGGTCCAACTAACAATTGTCCAATCTATTATCTATATACCTATTTTAATTCTACATGAAATAAACAGGGCTTAAATAAACGGGGTTAGTGTTCAACCTATCCCTCCTGCCCAGTTAGCATATGCGATGCAAGTCAAACTCTCTATGGTTTACTCCGTCCGTCTCTAAAAAATTGTCACTACACTTCACGAGAAACAATTGCGGTAATTATATATTAAAATATATAATTTTTTTAGATAATGGATAAAAACTATCCGACCTCATCTAACCATGGGTAGAATCATGCCAAAATATTACGGCAAATAAAAAGAATAAAAAGTGAAGAAAATACATCCCAATAATGAGCTGAAATAATCCTATGCTCCATTTGACTTGCAACGGATTTCAACCCATTAGAGAGGATCACCATCGTCAAAATCAAGATGCCAAACACGCTTGTCGCCCTAAAAAACATTGAAAACGTGGAACACCGATCACCATTGAAGATTGGATGCTTCTTCCTTGGCAACAACATTTAAGCACTTCCACCAAACGCCAAGCTGTTACACCATCGATTGCCTCCTCCACCTTGAATTTCTAAAAGCCGCCTTTGGCTTTGGCACACAACAACATCGACAACGGCGCGCTAGGGACGGAGTCATCGGCCTAAAAAACCGGACTAGGTTTTCACCCGCTTAATGGATGCCCACGGGCGTGCGGCTAACGGATTGACCAACGGCCAAGTTTACGCCTTCAACAAGGTTCCCCGACGGTCAACGCCACCGCCCCACCCGCCCACACGCAAGGCAAGGTCTTCACCCAAACCGCCACCACCATCCGGCCGACGCCGCGCCCGCCAACATGGAAGGCCGCCACGCCGAGTTTCCGATCCGGCAATTCGCCCCCGAGGGCCGGATCACGCCATGGACGATCCGGAAGACCGAAACGCCACCATCCATGGCTAGACGCCCACCGGGGACCAAATTGCGTCCGACCCGCCGCTGGCCGCCTCGCCTTTCGCCGTGGAAGGAGGATGAATGGAGGAGGGGAGTTGGATGAAGACGCAAAGAAGATGCGGATGGGATCCTTTTTGGGGTGCCACATCCCCTGGAAGGGCTTAGATGTACATTCGGGGCGGCGAGATATGGCGAGGTGGGGAGGGGGTACTTGAAGGTGGGTGGCGGCGCCGCTCGTGTCGCCTCCTCCGAGAGAAAAATTTTGCCAAAAACGTGATCGGATCTGAACTCCAACTTGTTGTTGCTTGCTTATATAAATATTTATGCTAAGTGATTAACATCATCAGAAAGATCTATAAGTCTAGTTTTTAATGAATTTATTTGAAAATTTAAATGTTGCACATATTTTTACAAATTGAGTCAAACTTATGGCACAGATCTTGCGGCATTAGGATAGATTTTAGGGACGGAGGGAGTAAGTGCTGAAAACTCGTCAAGTTTAGACCAGACAAACAATATTAGACGTCCGGTTTTAAGTGCTCCTAGTTGGATGAAACTACCGGAGTCAGGCAAGTTTAGACTTTGAACCAAACATCCCTGGTGGCGTAACACGCTCAGCTTCCACTGCTCCACACTACAGTCCACAGGCTCATATCCTCCCTCCTCTGCTGTTGCGGCGTCCGCCCACGCCCAACTCTCAACGCAGGCGCGCTTGCCATCTCTTGAGTTTCCCATTGATCCCGTGAATTCACTGACCAACAGTCCTGCCCGCCATGGACGCCGAGAGAAGCTCTGCGCGCAGCACCACGCCTCTCGGTCTGCCGCCCGCTCGCCACTACTAGACGAGGCGACGTCTGCGCTGCCTGCCTTCCCGGTTGAACTGTGCCGGTTTGCTTGGCATCCTAGTTCTTTCCATCCAGCGACGCAACGCCTAGTCGCCGGACGCCGGCGAGGCAGCCACGGACACAGGTACGCACGCGTTCCGGACGGTGCTGCACGCTGAGACGTCGATTGCCTGACCGTGACCGCACACCTCCTCTGTGCTTTTCCTCAGACAATGCCAAGCCTAGATTGAGAGGTATACACTGGAATTCGGATCAGTTCATGTCGTTTTACGCTGCCAATTTGACGAATCACTTTGTCATATCTTGATTTCATTCTGTCCTCATCCGCTGTTGGGTTTTTCAGCTGTATCGGCATCGCCCATGTCAAGTGACCTCTCCGCACGCTCGTCGGCGGCTTCCTCCTCGACAGCGTCGCCTTCCGACGACTACTCGCGACGGAAGGAGCAAGGACGACACGCGACAAGCGGCCGGCGGAGCCGCTGGTGGTGGCGGCGGTGCGTGCAGTTGCGCCTCGGGATGGCGGCGCGGCGGTGTGGGCGATGGACCCGCGGGCGAGGTGGGTTCGGGACTGGGACCGCGCGTACCTCGTGGCGTGCGCGGCGGGGCTCATGGTGGACCCGCTCTTCCTGTACGCCGTGTCCCCTGAGCGGCCCGCTCATGTGCCTCTTCGTCGACGGCTGGCTCGCCGCCGCCGTCACCGCGCTGCGCTGCGCCGTGGACGCCATGCACCTGTGGAACGTCGCCACGCAGCTGCGCATCGCGCGCGCGGCGCCGGCGCGGCGTTGGGTAAGCGCGAGGCGGGCGACGAGGAGCAGCAGCAGCAGCAGGGCGCCGACGAGGACGAGGAGGAGACCGCCGCCCCCGCCGCCGAGGCCGCGCGCAAGATCCCGGAAGACGCGGCGTCCAGGAAAGGGATGGTGCTGGACTTCTTCGTCATCCTTCCCGTGATGCAGGTGCGCTGCTCTGCTAGTTTTAGATTGTTCATTCAACACCAGTCAATGTTCCATTGCTTGTTCTTGGACGATGATGACAGAAAAATCAAATCGCCATTAGAACATTACCAATTAAGAATTCACAACATGGCTCTTGGCATAATAAAAAAAAACTGTTCGAAGTAAATTTGTTAAACCGTTGGCCACCAAATTTTCAGTGAAATTTGGAGATCTTCATTTAGTTCAGAGTAAAACAGGAAGAATTATGCAGCTGAAGAATAACTCATCAACAGGAGATCGACATAGTTTCAGATTGCCAACGTGCGAGACTGGTCTCGCCCAGATAAAGGTTGCCATCCACACAGGGCACGGATTGGAGTTTTCCTAATGTCCTTGGCAGTGCAAAGCTTGTGTTCCAGCTTCTAAAAACTGCGTCCTGCCATGATCGAATCGATGATCGATCTCGTGTCGCTACTCGCTAGCACTGCACTGACCGGCCGGCAGACCGGCACGGCGACGCGACCGGTCGGTGACACGAGTGGGGACTGCGTGCCATAGTTTCTGCTTGTCCTGACGCACGTTATTATTTGGCGCCGCATCTGACTGTGTCCGTGGCCCAGCACGCTCGTGTCGTGCCGCGCGCGCAGCCATTGGCACGTACGCGCGGCCCCGGTCCTGTGTCCATGCCACCAACCCGGCCGGCCAGGCGGCGGTCACCACACCGCCATGAATTTTGTTACTCGCTGATGGTAGATCGAATCAAACGTGTCGTGTTCCGGCCGATGTCCGCCGGCCTGTTTTGGTCCTTCCTGACGGTGTATGTGGCGCATGCGTGCGTGCAATGCAGGTGGTGGTGTGGGTAGCGGCACCGGCGATGATCCGCGCGGGGTTGACGACGCCGGTGATGACGGTGCTGCTGGTATCGTTCCTGCTCGAGTACCTGCCCAAGATCTACCACGCGGCGCGCCTGCTCCGGCGGATGCAGGGCCAGTCCGGCTACATCTTCGGCACCATCTGGTGGGGCATCGCGCTCAACCTCATGGCCTACTTCGTCGCCGCCCATGTACGTAAAGCGTCGCCGGCCAACTAGCAGCCGTCGCCGGCCGCCATTTGCCAACCAGCATGCATGCAGTGTGGTAGTAGACTAACAAAAATCTCGTGTCTGATCAGGCTGTGGGCGCGTGCTGGTACCTGCTCGGCGTCCAGCGAGCCAGCAAGTGCCTGAAAGAGCAGTGCCTCCAGGCGGCGGCGGGCGGCGGGTGCGCGCGCAGCAGCGCGGTGGCGTGCGCGGCGCCGCTCTACTACGGCCACCCCGCCACGATCGCCGGAAGCGGCGACAGGCTCGCCTGGGCCCGGAACGCGCAGGCCCGTGGCACGTGCCTGTTGGTCGGCGGCGGCGGCGGCGGCGGCGACGACAGCTACCAGTACGGCGCCTACTCGTGGACGGTGATGCTGGTGGCGAACCCGAGCCGCGTGGAGCGGATGCTGCTGCCCATCTTCTGGTGCCTGGTGACGCTCAGCACGTTCGGCAACCTGGAGAGCACGACAGAGTGGGTGGAGATCGTGTTCAACATCATCACCATCACTGGCGGCCTGGTCCTCGTCACCATGCTCATCGGCAACATCAAGGTGTTCCTGAACGCGACCACGTCCAAGAAGCAGGCCATGCACACGCGCCTCCGCGGCGTCGAGTGGTGGATGAAGCGCAAGAGGCTGCCGCGCGCGTTCCGCGCCCGGGTGCGCCAGTTCGAGCGCCAGCGCTGGGCCGCCACGCGCGGCGTCGACGAGTGCCAGATCGTCCGCGACCTCCCCGAGGGGCTCCGCCGCGACATCAAGTACCACCTCTGCCTCGACCTCGTCCGCCAGGTCCCCTTCTTCCAGCACATGGACGACCTCGTCCTCGAGAACATCTGCGACAGGGTCAAGTCCCTCATCTTCCCCAAAGGGAGAAACCGTGAGTGGTTTGCCTGCCTGCCATTGTTTGTCTACCTCAGCTCAGTCTGAAACTGAATCAACATTCACGACCACTGCTGGCCATTGCAGATCGTGAGGGAGGGCGACGTGGTGCAGCGGATGCTCTTCATCGTGCGGGGCACCTGCAGTGCAGCCAGGTGCTGCGGAACGGCGCGACGAGCAGCTGCACGCTGGGGCCGGGCAACTTCAGCGGCGACGAGCTGCTGTCGTGGTGCCTGCGGCGGCCGTTCCTGGAGCGGCTGCCGACGTCGTCGGCGACGCTGGTGACGCTGGAGAGCACCGAGGTGTTCGGCCTGGACGCCGCCGACGTCAAGTACGTGACGCAGCACTTCCGCTACACCTTCACCAACGACAAGGTGCGCCGCAGCGCGCGCTACTACTCGCCGGGCTGGCGCACCTGGGCGGCCGTCGCCGTGCAGCTGGCGTGGCGGAGGTACAAGCACCGCAAGACGCTCTCGTCGCTGTCATTCATCCGCCCGCGGCGCCCGCTGTCCCGCTGCTCGTCGCTCGGGGAGGAGAGAGCTCCGCCTCTACACCGCCATCCTCACCTCGCCCAAGCCCAACCAGGACGACGACTTCTAGCTACCTAGGCCGCCGTTCCAGGGGCCGCCGGCCGGCTGCTTCGTCAGAACGATCGACGACGGAGATGACCACGAATTTCATCCAATGCAAGCTCCGATGAAACCACGAATTTCATTCCACAGAAATTCACTTTGTATGCAACGCTGCGAGGAGCGTGCTCAGCTATTTTATTTATTTATTTGTCTCTTGTATATTTGCATTAGCAACCTTATCCTTAGCCATTTTCTTTCACCTCTAGATTGGCTGCACTCGTATATTTCCACATGATTTTATCGATTTTCCTACGTGCGGAAAAGTTTGAGATTGGTTGGAGAACGTTTTTTTTTTTTTTTCAATCTTACCCAAAAATCAAAATTGGAGCTGGGTTTCCAAAACTCTGCTGAGTCTGCTCTAATATGATTTGACCAAGGCGCCTTGGGCGGCCTTGACTAGCTATTTCCTACCCTAATCCACCTGTGATTCTCCTTCAGTGGCAAGCCAATGATCATTTGGATCAACAAGCCGAATGTCAAATTGCTGGAACAGACTTAACAGAAGATGGCGCTTAAAATTTACTGAAAAATGACAGTTGCAAGCATAATTGTTGGTCTTTCCATACACAATAGATACTTTGCGAGTTGCGATTCTAATGAGGTTGATGTGTGCATCTATGACCTGCATTTAAAAAGTTTAGTACTTCAACACGATGCACATTTCTAGTACGAATATGTGAACTTACAACAAAAGTGGTTAGTAGGGCTCATTAAACATTTTAAGAGGTAGAAAAAAATAAATGTGCCTCAAATCTCACGACTATTATTTTTGTTACTAGAGTTTTAAATTCGTTTTATAATTGTGCCATCATAAGATGCAATGTAGATTGTGCTGGTATTGAACTTGAGTATCGACAAAATCAGTGTTGTTGTTTTTTTCTGTTTGTTGTGCTGTGAAAGTTCTAGCTCACAATTTTCCTTAGGAAAATTTGTATGTCGGACACCCAAAGTGACGCTCTTTTGGGTAGCGGACATCGTCTTTCTCCATATTTTACAAAACACACCTTTGCCGTTTGATATAATTTAGCTTTGTGGACACCGAGGAGAGAGAAACTCACCACCAAAACAATTACCATTTGTAAACCATAAGACCAATGGCTATGAAATTTGAACAACAATAAGATATGATAGTTATCTATAAATCATCTAATACTCACTTCCATATAAAATGTAATTAAGGACATGATATGACATCAAGAATAATTAAGTCCACCATATCATGTCCTTAATTAGGTTTTCTATGAAAGTGAGTATTAGATGATTTGTAGATAATTGTCATATCTTGTTGCTATTAAAATTTCATAGCCATTGGTCTTATGGTTTACAAAATGACATTTGTTTTAGTGATGAGTTTCTCTCTCCCTGTCCACGAGCCAAATTATATCAAACGGCAAAGGTGTTATGAAATATGGAGAAAAGACGATGAAAAAACCAAAAAAAAAAAAACCACTTTGAGTGTCCTACAGACAAATTCCCCTTTTCCTTATCATTAGCAGTTTCCATCACTTCTAGATCGTCGGCGATGTGTTCAAGTAACATTTGGGCGAGCTTCCTCTTTATTTGATGTTTGATTAAAGAACTACAGTATCCAAGCTTTGTTTTTTTTTTTTTGCGAGGATAATATCCAACCATTTGAGAGAACAATATGGTCAAGATAACCTCATTGTCAGTACACGGTAATGGTCTCCAAAGATTGGAAACCAACCCGTGTTTTTTATACCATTTTCAATAGACATTTGTTTTTGCACCTGGCAGGTAAAATAATATTAAGAAATACGCACCAAAGGCCTTGCATACAAATGATGATTACAGATGAAATTGTTCGACTACCAAACTAAACATGGGTTAGGGGTTTGGTATGTACAGAACAAATACTTTAGAATCATCAGACAAGACAAACATCATTCGAGGCTAGACACGTCATTTTTAGAAGAAATCAGATCATCTCCTAATTGTTGGATGTGTTTTTCCGAAGACATGTATTGCCTCGTTCATTAAAAAAAAAGGTATTGCCTCATGGTAAGTTATATATGATTAATTAATAGTTAGGTCTTTTTAATATTTGAGGATATAGATGTAACTTTACAAGATTTGAGCAAAGCGAGGGATATGTTTAAGAAAGACTGCCATTGCCAACTAATTTGTCGTATCTTTTTTTTTTTTGTTTTTTTTTTTTTGACGTCACGTTTGAATTTTTTTTTTTTTTTGACAAGATATGCGTCTTGAATTTCAAAATATTTCCTAGTTTGACTCAAAACTCAGAGTTGACACGGACTAAGTTGACAAATCCAAAACATAGCCTACCATCTACTAGGTCGAGCAATGTGACATTGTGATTTTTTCTTTAATACTCACTCAGTTCTAAATTATAAGTCATTTTATTTTTTTTTTTTTGTTTATCTATTTTACAATGTATCTAGACACATTTATATTAAGATGCGCAAAGAAAAACGGATGTAACAAAAAAATTAAAACTAAAGCAATTTATAATAATTTTGAATGGAGGGAGTAATTTATATACTCCCTCCGTTTTAAAAACATGTAATTCTAGCACGATGTCGCGGTTTAATATCCCAAGTTTAATTAATTATAGATAAAAACTATCAATGTTTATGTTATCAAATAAATATCATTAAATTCAGTATTTAAATGTAGTTTTTCAAGAAATTAATTTGAAGTCATAAATGTGAATAACATATGGAGTATAATTTTTGATGGCACGGAACACACAATTGCATGTTTTTGTGGAACGGAATGAGTATGTAATACAGGTACACGGCGCCAAATCAGTGCCGGAGAGAGGGCAAAGGGGAAGCCAGAGCGAAATGGACGGGGGATGCCCAACTTCATTAAGCCTATGGAAAAAGTCTAAACCCCCCCCCAACGTATTAGCGGTGTCTAACTAAAGCCACAAACTCTAAAACCGGGTATCCTACGACTATCCGCACTTATGTTTCTCTATTTACTTCCTATATACATCCCTTGGCCATCAAGATTCCCTTATTTACAAATGACGTTCTCCGCACTCATCCCTTCTTCATATCTCTCCTCTATACCACCAACCTTCTGTAGGGTCCGTTTATAATTTTATCTAAATATATTCATGTGAGATCTAGTTTTGAAGTATTTATTAACACAAATTTGATGGTGTAATCGGAATTTAAATTAGTTTCTTAGTTTATGAGCTACGACATTTTTTTTAGTTTCTTAAAATATTGGGGCCCACCGCTGCTGCTGTCCCCTTCTTTTCCTCCTCTCACAGCGCATACGTGGTGGGGGCCGCAGCTTTGTATAGCGAAGGCACGGGATGTCGCTAGGAATAAAGGAACGAGCGGCCTTGAAAACGTACCGTGCATACTTACGATCTGCACGCAGCAAAAAATTTCGGTAAATGGTTACTCAAGGAAGCCGTAGCGTCCCCCGGTGCGGGTAGTCTACACATTAAAATTTGACAAACTGGAGAACTGTAGCACGAACTGAACACCCCTTCAAATCGCCTTCTTTTCGCCCTGGAGAACTGTAGCAAGGGGAAAGGTCGAGAGAGTTCTTCTCCAAGTAATTTGGTTAATGTGACTTAACCGAGCCGTAACGAGGAATCGTGTGCTAACCCCGTCCATCCATCCACCATGGACCACTGTGCCGAGGGTAGATGCGCACTCCAATGCCTCATTCCCTTCCCTCCGCTGGATCCCTCTCTCTCGCTCAGACTACTGTCGGGCCGCCGCCGCCAGAGGCCAGGTGCTGAGACTTTTGGTCTCTTCTCTTCGCCGGCGACGAGCACCCACCACCAGGTACTCTCACCCCCCTTCTCTTCCCTTCCCTTCCCCTTATGCTGTGCGAAGCTGAGCACCGAAACCCTAACCTAAAGCTATTTAGCTATTTGACAAGCCTCCTAGCTTCCAAATTTTTGCAAAATTATATTGGGTGTACACCCTTGCCCCTTTACTGGATCCGCCCCTGAAGATGGAGACGTAACTCCAATGCACGAACTAGTCCAGTCTTAATGTAACTCTGCTGTCGCAATTGTTAAGATGTCATTGTCTTGGATTACGGTAGGCTTTAGCGCATTTATTTAATATAAGAAAACAATTCTTGCATAATGTGTATCTCTGTAGAGACTCAGAGTTGCAATCAACCTGGACTCCTGGTTGTAGATTGTTTCCCTAATTTCCTGTTGTAGATTTTAGCAGCAAACATTAGAGACCTTTTTCTTTCGAGTTGTGCTAATACCACAGCTCATATTTATAGTGAACCTCTAATGACTCTGTGTGGTTCTTACTTCTCCCATCAAAATGTGTGCAGTTTAGATAGATGATTCTGCTGGTGCCACGGGTGTGAGGTTCTCAGGGGAACAGGATTTTCATTATAGCCATATACAGAATGGAATGTTTCAATTCCACCAGTTTCCAAGGGCATCATGTGAATGGAAAGCGGAATCAAGCGCATACCATTGATCCTCCTGGTCCTCCCATTGTTGAGATGGGACCAAGGCACCGCCCACTGAGTTTCATGAGGAGATCACGTGGAGTATTGTGTTTGGTGATTATGATATTGACGGCATTTCTGATGATGGTTTACCTGTCCCCTGTAACTACTTTCCTTGTGCGGCTGTTCAGTGTGCATTACAGCAGAAAGTCTACATGCTTCCTGTTTGGGATGTGGTTAGCCATGTGGCCTTTCCTGTTTGAGAAGATTAACAAGACCAGGTTTGTTTTCTCGGGTGAAAGTGTGCCAGCAAAAGAGCGAGTGCTGTTATTTGCTAACCATAGGACTGAGGTTGACTGGATGTACTTATGGGATTTTGCATTGAGGAAAGGCCGCTTGCAGTGCATCAAGTATATCCTTAAGAAAAGCTTGATGAAGCTACCTGTTTTCAACTGGGCATTTCACATTATTGAGTTTATTCCGGTAGAGAGGAAGTGGGAGATTGATGAAGCAATAATCCGAAGCAGGCTTTCTGAATTGAGGAACCCAAAGGATCCCCTTTGGTTGGCAGTTTTCCCAGAAGGCACTGATTATACGTAAGATAGCTTCCCATTCTTTCTTGCCACATGTTTACCTAAATGGCTAGCATGATTTTTGGGTTCACACCCCAGGCTTCTGGAAGAATAATTTGAATCATTCACCTTCAATATTTTTTTTGGCTGCTATGCTTCACCTGTCCTTTTATCTATCTGTATTCTAACTAGTGCTAATGTTAATATCTCAGCGAGAAGAAATGTATCAAAAGTCAAGAATATGCAGCAGAGCATGGTTTGCCTGTTCTGAAAAACGTACTTCTTCCAAAGACAAAGGGTTTCAATTGCTGTTTGCAAGTGCTGAGGAGTACCATAGATGCTGGTTAGTGTTCACACTGTCTTTTTGAAATATTTTTCTTATTTATTGGAGCATTGCAGCAGCCATGCCATGAATCCTTACACCTTATGACGGACTCTGCTGATTTGTTCAAATCATTATTGACTGGACTACATGGTTGATTTTTCGCAAAACCTCTATTAATGTCACTTGCCAAATTGGGGATGAGCATAGCGCAGTTTGTTGTGCCCAGGACACACACCACACACCCTTGAGAGGTGTGGGTGTGGAGGGGTGGGGTGGGGGGTCATATGTATAGCCAATGTGGCATGGTGTTCTAATTGCCTTGCTAGAGTTGTGGCAGGTTGGCTGCCAGCCAGGGTAGAGGTACCCCAGTGTCCACACATCCTGACATGGGTCATAATCTAGACTTTGGCTCTTAATGGTTGCTGCCAAATAACATTCGAAATGCATGGTGGTCAGTATCCTGGAAATGTTACTGTAGTAGATGGAACTAAAATCCAATGCAATTGATAGTCCTTTCAAATTTGACACGCAAATGTCACTGTAGTATTTAACTGGAGACCTGAAGCATAGGCTGATATGTCGTACTTGTACACCGTTCAAAGTTGAGAATTCAAAGACTTGTATAACATTATAATATTTTCAAGAACTCAACATTATACTTTGATTTACTTTACTCCCAATAGTTTCAATTTTTTTGCTATGCGGATTCTCTCTTTAGGCTCTGTTTCTTATTTGGTTCCATGACTACTTAGTAGCTATATTATGGATGTATCAGACTGTTTCTGTTTCTTATTTGGTTCCATGGTCTTTTGTTGCATGACCCGTGCCATGTTGATTAATGCAGTTTATGACATCACAATCGCTACAAAACATCGACCGCCAACTTTTCTGGACAACGTATATGGCATTGGTCCTTCTGAAGTCCATATCCACATCAACAGTATCCAAGTTTCCGACATACCAACATCCGAAGACGAAGTAGCTGACTGGTTAATAGAGCGGTTCAGGCTGAAGGATGAGCTGCTGTCCAGTTTTTCCACGCTAGGCCACTTCCCTAACGAAGGAACGGAAGGGGATCTGTCAACAATCAAGTGCCTTGCAAATTTTATGGCGGTAGTTACGGTCACAGGCTTCCTCATGTACCTAACCCTGTTTTCATCCATGTGGTTCAAGGTCTTCGTGGTGTTTAGCTGTACTTTCCTTACGCTCGCTACCTGCTACTCTATACATCTGCCCCAGATGATAGGTTCAGGTTCCCCTGAGAGTATCCATGCGAAGAAAGTTTGAGTGTAAAATGCAAGCTGTAACTAAAAGCTGTATATCAGCAGAGAATTAGTACTGCCTTTGCGCAGCTTTGTATCACCACGTTGCTGTGTATGTGCATATGTGTTGATGAATGTGTTTTGTTGCCGCCATTGCCTTGTCTTGTTCAAGCAATGGGAGTATCCCTTGCCTGGAGTTTTGACCTTTTGAACAGTGTGCTGCCGTCCTGATCTGTGCATCAGTGACATTGTGCATCCCACCCAAGTGCTGTAACTAACATAACGTTTTTGTCTTTGGTAATACTAAAGGCAGGGGCAATGGCCCTAAAACTCAAAAAAAAAAAAAAAAAAAAAAAAAGTGTGCTGCCGCTGAGGTCCTTGTGATTGTCTGATCGCCGTGCGCCTGGTTTGCCTCTGGTTCGTCTGCTGCTTGGGAGATGGTTGATGATGGAACGTTCACGCTCAAAACCAGGGCTTTGTTTTCTTGATTTTCATTTAGGAAATGACGATGGATATGCTGTCAGCTTTTATTTTGGATCATCCATTCCTTGGATAATCGTAGTTAGACATTATAAAGTTCCAACATCCCAACCAAGTCGTTGTAGTATAGTGGTGAGTATCCCCGCCTGTCACGCGGGAGACCCGGGTTCGATCCCCGGCAACGGCGCATTTTTTTTTGATATTTTTTGGACTAAATCTTTATTATTGATCGTTTTTAGTTTGATCGGCTTCTGTTTCCGGTTGCCTTTTTATATCTTGTGCCTCTTCATCAGTTTGAAAAAAAAACGTAGTGGTGCACAGAACTCAACGGATTACATATACATGCCAAGCAATATATGGACATACCAGAATAATTGGTTATTTTGTTTTCCTAAAACATGTATTTTAGTAAAACTTTGGTTTACTTTCTAGAGCAGTTCTTCACTTCTTATCTCTCCCTTTTTTTTTTTTAGAAGCTTTCACTTCTTATCTCTTCTTCCTTTTTTTAACGGAGCTTCTTATGTCTCATTACTCATTTATTAAAGAAATGAGCACATGCAAAATAGATCTTCACATCGTGTGCTTCAGCTATGTACAGTTCGCCATCAACAGTAATCTGATGATTAGTAGACTGGCAATATATTAACACTGTAATCGTTGTAGTATAATGGTTAGTATTTCTGCCTGTCACGAGGGTGACCCGGGTTCGATCGGCGATTACATTTTGGTGTTTTACTGTTTCAGTGGCTGCATTGCATATGCTCACATAATGGTACTTGTATTTCATTAAAAACAGCATATTATCTATAACATTCACCCTACCCTACTTTACTAGGCAGTATCCATCTATATACATTTGCCAAAACACGTTCTAGTCTCACAGTTTCAGCTTCTTCCCACATCCGGGACCCAAACTTAGCCTTCTTCAACTGAAGATAAGGGCTGGTACTGATGAGCACTGATGCATGATCCCGTGGAAACATCACTCGACGTCCTTGACTTCGGCCTCGACATCCACAATCGTTCCTGAAGGCGCCGTTCCTACATGCAGAAGCACACAGTGTGGTTACCAATGATTCGTTAGCCAGATGGCTTGCAAAATGTTCATTGACAGACAATTTCGAAGAAACAAAAACCCTGCTTGTTTTTGTTCAAGATTTAAGTCCAAGTTTTAGTCACTCAACTCTTGCCCTCGTTCAAAATTGGTCCCTCTACTTCGATACTATAAATAGTTCAATTTGTTTTTTTTTGTTGGTCCCTAAACCTGGAAACGATCTTAGACCAACCCCTTTTCACTATAGTCCCTACAACTCTTTGAAATGATCTTAGACCAACCCCTTTTCACTCATTAATTTTACTATGGTTTTTACAACACCTGGCCTTCAAGTTGGCGCTGAGGCCTTGGGGCTAAGTTGCTAAGCACAGCACTCTCACCCCCGTTCCTCAATGGGTAAAGGAAGAGAGCAAGAAAACAACTGCTCTTTTGATGGGAGGAGTCACTGACATGCGCGCTATTCTACTTCCAGCTCTAGCCCTGATGGCCTGATCTATCCACTCCTGACTAGGTAGGTGGTAGCC
This sequence comes from Hyparrhenia diplandra, assembly GCA_015847255.1. Lineage (NCBI taxonomy): Eukaryota > Viridiplantae > Streptophyta > Magnoliopsida > Poales > Poaceae > Hyparrhenia > Hyparrhenia diplandra. Next base: position 22,855 of record JADLZK010011592.1, on the reverse strand, counting down.
ATGGAAGGTGAGGGGGCAAGGGGGATGTATTCCTGACAGTGATTCACTCCATGCCGTTAGCCATGACCCGAGGTCCTCATCATGGCCGACGTTATCTCGATATTCAGCAAGATCTGTTACACCTAACAGTCAGGTGAGGTAGGAGACGGCTCCAACTCGGTTCTTTCATACTCCCTTGCACTCTCCATGACAAGTGTGACCACTGCCAGCACAACAGTTCACTGCCAAGTCAGACATTCAAAACCACCATCAAACTGGCATAGGGACATTTTTGTCTGGTTTCGAGAGATGAGGGATTAATGTATTCAGGATTGAGGTTGACGGAAAAATTTAAACTATGAAAAGGGTTTGGGGGCAAGATGGGTGAGGGCGGGGCTAAAAGTGGACTTAACTCTTTTATTCATGATGTTCACTAAACAAACGAAATTTGTCCCTTTAGATGGCTCAAATGCAAGCATACAAAAAAAAAATATTGAACATAATTATTTGGCACCTCTCATGTTGCGGTTGAAGAACTCATTGAACACTTGTCCCGTTTGTAGCAGTAGCACCCCTCCCAGATGAAAATCTAGCTGATTCTCTAACAAATTTATTGCCCTGAACTGCAGCATGTACAAGGATATCTTAGCTCCAAAATAAAGGGTTCCACACAAATAAGCATAACAATGATGCAAAACATTGGAGCGATAAGTTTGTCCAGTGGAAATATTCAAGGCGATTCCGCATATACAATGTATTCTAGTTGGCGGATGGTAGAATAAATTGGTAGCTAAGTGATCTTAATCCAAACTGATACTGCATACATAAGTAATGGTTGTAAAGGTGACCATAGGGTTCAACATAACTCTGTTGCCATATCAGACCTACAGGACATTAACAGTTGTACAACCATAGTTTCAATGAAATTTGTGGTTAGCTAATATTATGTTATTATACCAAAAACAGACAAAGAGGGTGAATGGGTGGGTGGTAATGGTGGGGGAAGGTAATCTGTTGATAAAAGAAACTGCTTACCAGAGAAAGGTTGAGTGCAATAAGGACATAATTGTGGTCCATCCTTCAAAGCTGACCTATAAGACAATTTAGCTAATTAGAGTTCGCTTTAAGTACAAATGTGTGATAGAAGTAGTTTTATATAGTGCTGTTTATGCTCACTTCAGTATCTGGAAGCTTTTTCCACAATTTGGACACTGCCAGGAAAGGAAAGAGCATATGAATATGGGAACACTAATAGAACTGTGAATAGAGAAATCAAAGTTTCTTCTTCCAGTTTTGGAGTGTGAATGAGACGATCATACTACTGCTAATAGGCATAACCTAAGTGAATCAATGTTTTATAAGTGCAGAGGATTATGCAGAAACATTTTTTCACAAGTACATAAAAATCAACATTAGAAAGAAGTAATAGCTGAATGTCAAATTTATGGGGAGACTTACATCGCCCTGCAGTATATCTTGTCCTGCAAAGAAGAAAAATGCACCCAGAGCCAGAACAGGCAGCAGTATTGTGAGGAGCTGTTTTCAGAAGAGATGTAAAAATCCAAATTAATGAAAATTTCATCAACTAAAATCATGTATTGAATGAATAAACACAAAGATCGTATGACATTTTGTGGTATGTACAAACCCAATTATCAAATGTACAAGCTTATAATTGTTAGTTGAACCATATGGTAAGCTAAATCCTAAATCAAGGTTTCATAATTTCAGTGTCAAGATTCTATGGAATCTCTATGACTCTGAAATCTAAAATTTGTCATCGAAGAAACAAATCAAACAAGGTAGCGCCACTAATCCCAAATGTTCTCATAGAATAGAAGCAAAAATATAAACAATTCATTTTAGCAGCAAGAATTCTTCTCGTACCCAGAGAGAGACGATGGCGTCAATAACCCACCGGAGCTGACCGGTGACGGCGAGGTACGTCACGACGGCGGCGAAGGCGAGGTTCCCCACGACCCGGGTGGTGCCCTTGTCCATACGCCTCCCTCCGCCGCCAAAGAAGGGGCCTCTCCCAGCTCCAGTGACGCCAAGGCCAAGCCGCCGCCGCCGCAGTCTCCCCGCCGCTCTCGAAGCCAAGGCCCCGCCGCTTTTACCCGCTAATAGCTCGCTCCGGTCCCACGGCGGCCTCGCCGTGGAAGTGGAACAGGCCCCATTTGAGAATCTTGGAGGCGGTTTCAGGAACCTCGGGTAGAGGCAGGCAGCATGCGAGCAGCAGCAGAGCGCGGGAGGAGTGAGAGGAGGAGGCTGGAGCACGGCCATGGACGCGAGGGAGCGAGCGCGTGGGAAAGATTATTCTTGAGATATATATCCCGCAAATGTTGTTTTTGCCACTGGGTTGGATGTGTTCGACATTTTTGTGGTGAAAACGCATCAGGGGTTTGCAGCGGCAGACATGGCGTTGGAAATTGGATTGGAACGCTGCTGGACTGGAACCGGAAGCAACTGGACCGGGAAGAGATGTCTCGGCGGTCGACAGCAATGTTTCAGATACGCCGCTTAACCGGATAGACAGTTCGGGAATACAAGCTTGTCAGCTCCACATGTTAGATGACCTTTTAAAACGATTTTTTATTTATTGCTTCTCCAGAAAAGATAAATTGATAATAACCTGTCACTTATCTATTGTCACGGTCCCAGTCAACACCAAAATTTATTCTCGAATGTTGTTAATTTTCTGGCACGGTATCAATCGATGGGATGTAACAATCCATTCAAGGCATTACAGAATCTTGGTGTCTCGATTATGATTTGGAACACTCATACTGAGTCTTAACATAGTACACCGGGGGCAAAGCCCCAGACACCTATCGGCGATGCCGGCCGCCTCTGCCACGTCTGCCAGAGGAATGCCGGCCACCGCGCTGCTGCGTCCTTCCCTGGCCGAAGGACGAGCTCCCTTGATGTAAGGGCCCCGAACTGAACTGCAGAGGTGAATCTGGTTCCCCATCTCCACGAGGTGGCGCCGGGTTTGTAAATCCTTGTGGATTTGGAGGCTGACCAAAGTTGCCTTGCCCCATAGGCACTTGAGGCGCTGGACCGAAGTTCACTGGTGGTCTCCCACCGAATGGCATTGGATTTGCCGGCATTCCTTGGTGCATGAACTGAGGAAAGGGCATCGGCATCTGGTTTGGGAAGCCACTGAAGTTCTGGTTCGGAAACGGCTGTTGGAATTGGTTGGCTCCCGGGCCACTGAAGTTCTGGTTCGGAAACGGCTGCTGGAATTGGTTGGCTCCCAGGCCACTGAAGTTCGGATTCTGAAACTGCGGCGGGAATTGATTGGCTCCTGCACCACTGAAGTTCGGGTTCTGAAACTGCTGCTGGAATTGATTGGCTCCTGCGAGGAGGTTCTGCATGATGTTGGCAGCGAGCGCGACTCCATCTACCCCCATGTTCGGATGAGGAGCCTGTGGAAATCCACCAGGCCAAACCATATTAGGCTGCTGCTGTGCCGGATTCATGAAGCAGCCACCCATCTGATTTGCAAGAGGGATAGGTGATGGCACAGCAGGGTTCATTAGGCCATGCTGCAGCATGGTTCCAGCAATCATAGGTGCGTTTTGAGGACCCAATGAACGTGCTGTATTTTCGGCAATTGCAGGAGCCATATCTGAGCGGTGAAAATGAGGCCGTGGCTGGTGACCTGGTGTTGATGTATCCAGGTTCCTTGGTGGCATGGGCTTCCGGTTTCCCCTACCTCTAGAATGTGATCTCTTCCTATCACCAAAATTCTTCATAGGCTCATGCTGTCTATCAGTCCGCCTTTTTTTCTTGATGTAATGACCGTTTGTACTCAGCCTCCTTTTCATCATCAGAGAAATCAGGTAAATCTTCTTCTTCATCACTGTCTACAGGATCAGATTCATCATAGCCTTTTGCATAGAGCTCCTTCATATTCAGGATGTGATCTGCAAACTCTGCTACAAAAGAGACATTGGTTCCTGCACTGATCCCAGCAGGCACCTCTTCCTCAGAGTTGTACCGCACAAGGTAGTATGGGTTCTTAACAGGTCCAAACAACTCCTCCACTATACCAAGTGGCGCCCTACTTTCTGTTATCCAGAGAATTGAACCCTCATTTAGGGGTTGTGTTGGACTGAACCTTCAACAATTACTCTCTCACCCATTATCTGGATAGATAGCAGACAGGTAAATAGTCAGGATATGAAATCAAATATTATAGGATATGCATTTTTATAAATTACGACTACATCGACCATTATATGACAACAATCCAAAACACCACAATTGAGAAGCATTTCAGCAAAAAAAAAAAAAAGGCTAACAGCTGCAAACCAAGTAAAAATAACCACCACCACACTTCAGGTGCCTTTAAGCTTCAGATAGCACTAAATATGTTGCACATACAGTTTTCCTTATAGAAGGGTGAAAATGCAATGAGACTCAGTAGATTCCATCTGAGTCTCTGCACAGTCAAGAATCAGGAGGGTTTCAGTACATTCTATACCAGTTTCTACCTTTCTGGGCGGTCAGGGCACCCCAGGGATCAGAAACAGGTCTGGCCATCAACCAATTCAAGTGGTTAAATTTCATTGTTTTTAAGTAATAACAATTTCCCAGGAAGGTCCGAAATGCCACAATAGATTCAACACATTACCTTCCCCAAAAAAGTCCCTACTGCTTTTAGCAACTATAAGGGGGTGTTTGGTTTGAGAAACACCTCCATCATCTTCTACCCACTTATTTGTTTGATTGTTTGATTTCTGGAATGGAGTGGCTTAATCCATCACCACTCGTCCCTCAAAAGCTATTAATTAGCATAGGCATGAAGAATTGTTGATCCCACCAAAATTAATGGGGTGAACTCATGATGCACCACTTCATCTATGAATGTGGTGGTTCCTCAAACCAGACACCTTAAATGTATGAACTACAAAGTGAACCAGTTGTGTCCTCAAATGATGACACCATGAGACGAAATAAGCAGATGGTTTAAATAAACTCAAATAAAAGGATAACACCAACTTTTCTAGCATGGCATATGATGTTATGAAAATCGAACATTAGAGTATAATTCCATGGAAAAATATAATATAAAGTATAAACATAAAAGGACCTGTGCAGGAAATATAAGACTTACAGATGAAACAGTCCCTACTGGAAGAGTCTGATGATGTGGTTCCAACTGTATCTCAATTTTTGGGACTGGTGGAAGGACCTGCAATGTATATCCACATTAGAAGATGCATCTACAAATACAAATGCAAACGAAAAATATTAGGAATGTTGTAGATCCTGGTAGCAACTGAATGTAAGACTTTCGTATTGGAATTACATAGCAACACAGAGCTGTGTGTTTCTGCACAGTTTCTGCAACACTACTACAGCCTTACAAACAGGACAGAGTATCTGTTAGAACCAATTTAACATCATAAGCATAAACTTCATTTTGATCAAGCTACTCTTGAAAATTAACTACATAATAAAGAATGTGTCAAGGTAATTGCACTAACTACTTAACTAGTAACTAGAATCATATAGTCGCAACCCATTCACAAATGATTAATACAGAATGACAGACACATGTCACATGATACCTCTGTTTCATATTTGGACTTGATGCCTCCCTTTTGCTCCTCATCACTGCCGATCAACAACTCTCCTTCCTCAAGGAGACTCTCTAGATTATCAGCCTTACCACCATGCCTCTTAACTCCCAGCTCTTCATCTTCGCTGCTTGAGGCTTCGCTCGAGTCCTCATCCTTGTTGACCCCCTGTTCTTTCTCCTCTTCACTGCTCGAGGAAGCCTCGCTTGACGACGACCCATCATCATCCTCACTACTCTCTGATTCAGACTCTTCATCGCTGCTCTCCTGCCCTTCCTTGCCACCTCGCGGCAGCACTTCCACGGACACCGTGGTATTCATCATCTCAACATCGGCAGGTGCGGGCGTTGCCTCCTGCCCTTCCTTGCCACCTCCCGATTCCACTCCCACGCACACCGTGGTATTCATCTCAGCATCAGCAGGTGCAGGCAGTGCGGCAGCCATCTCCATAGCAACCGCTCCGTCTGGAGCATCCTCTCTCACAGCCAAATCGCCAATCCCCGACACCAGAAGCTGATCCGGGGCAAGCACCTCGTCCACTCCGCTGCTCACCACCTCGACCTTCTCGTCCTTCACACCACTAAACTCGAGCTCGAAGCTCTTCTCCGCCGCCGCCGTCTCCAGCGTATGCGGAACCTCCGCCGCCGCCGCTTGCTCAGCGGGGCTGAGGCCGAGACCCTTGGCCGCTAGCTCGCTCGACATGGCCGGGTCGAAGTCCACGAGCCACTCCTCGATGGGGTCGAAGCCGACGCCGGGGTCCGAGTCCGAGGGCGGGCACGGCGGCGGGGACGCGGACGCGGATGGCTTAGGATGTCGCGCCATAGGTGAGGGAGGGGAGGCTGGGGTTCTGGGGATGGAGAGGGAAGTGGTGCTGCGGCGGCGGCATCATGGGTTTAGGGCTTTAGATTAGTGGCGGCGCGATTTTGGAGGGAGATAGGAAGGGAGTACTGGAGTAGGCGTGGATATAGAGCCAGCTCGGCTCCGTGCAGCTCTGGCCGTTTAGCTCGCAAGCTACCACAGCGCCGACGGCGGCTGTGGTGGATGGGGGCGCAAGTCCCGGCCGGTGGCCGGCGATTGGGCGAGCGGAAGAGTGGCGGGGCTGGCGGCACTAGCGCCGAGCGGGCAGACCGACGGAGAGGAGTGAAGGGGGCGGACTCCGGAATCGGGGAACTCAACTTGGGGAGTAGACTAGAGAGGGCTGGCGGCGCGATTGGTCCGTTCACATGGGACTAGGGTTGGTTTTGTGGTGGGCTTGCTGGGCCTCCCTCGTGACCGTGGGCTGGCAAGACTCGCTGATAGGCCGGTTCAGAGACTTAGAAACCCGACTTAGATTGTGTTCATTGCAAAACGTACGGAGTATTTTGGGCGCTGTTTGTTTCAGTTTGTGAGAGTAACAAGTGGACATCTTGGCCGAAAACACAGCAAAGCTGCATTCATAACACAAGAAATAAACAACCTATTATTACACTCGCATGCAAGACGTATGAAGACACAATTATATTCGCTACACCAAAAATAAAAAAAAAAAAAAAAAAAACTTCATTGTTTTCCCTATCAATGACACCTAAACCATGGACAGAAATGAAACCAACCATCGATATGAGGACTGTTCATATTTTACAGAAGAGCAAAAAGACGATGAGCTGTACGCTTTCAGAGATCCAAATCCACGTACTGCAGTGATGTACAAGACACCGTGGCTCAATGGGCACATCTCATTCCCTTCTACCCATCAACGTTCCATTCAACTGGCTGTAATCAGACCGCCCTATGTTCATCAGAAAGCTGAGCTTAGAGCACTACGTGCAGCCTCACGTTTCATCTCTGCAGCTTTCCCACTTCCACGGAAATACATGTATACTTGCTGCAAGTTGAGAGAAAACTTAATGATCAGGTGTGAAGAACATAAAACTTTACTAAATGAAAGAATATCCCTTGGGCTGTATAGTATGATGAAGGATTCTTTTTTTTCTTGAACAGTATGATGAAAGATTCATTCAACAAAGAATAGATTCAACCAACCTGAATGACACCGATGCTCAGAAGTGATTCAAGGCAGAATAAGCCGAATCCAACAAAGTAAAATATCTGTCAAACATTTTTTTTTTAAAAAATGTAAATTACTTAGGAACTAAATAAGCTATGCCAACCAATATATGACTATTTGATGCAACTATGATTTGGTAAAGAGTGCAGTTTTATTAGGAATTAAAGAAGACAGAAAGGCAACTGAATGCCTGTAGACATGATACAAGATATATGCAACGAAAATGTAACTAACTCTGTCATGGTGAATATATAAACATATATTTCCTTGGTAAGTAAATGGGCTAAATGCTATGCCCATGATTCATGAAACAGAGTAAAGCAGAGTCATATAGGTAAAATGAGACATGACAATAAACTTAACAGCTCAAAACTGACACTTACCCCCACAATAGCATTCTTGCTTATGACATCAATTGCAGGTAAAATCCCACTGTTTAAACAGCAAAGAAAAAGTTAGCACTGGGATGCATAAAAACCAAAAAGCATGCTTTAGTTGATAACTTCCAAATGATTTTGATTACAACCCTCAGAACCAGTATTTTGTCACCACAGTTTAGACAACAACATTACATGCTGTGCTGGGCTTCTTATAACACAGGTGGAGCAGGACTCCTCGGTAAAGTTATGATGCATGGTTGCAAAAGAAAAAAATATAGCTACCTTAACTTTAGCAAGCACTACCTGATTTAAAGTTTTATTCGTAGTTCCAGGACTACCAAAGTGTGTATGTTGCTCATGCAGTCATGCTGAAGATTCGTGGTAAACATTGTATATCCACAATGATTCCTTGTGGAGATTATTATTGACTACAATTCAGGACAAGTACCGAGTGGGTAAATATACTGATTCTAAAGTGGAATAGCAATTACTTTTTATGAAATAAGATTGTATGGAAACACAAATTATGACTAGGGACATTTATGGGCCCTCACAGCTACCCTTCAAAGAGAACTTACAAAGAGATTATTGCATCTCAACCCTCAAGTAAAGTTCAATAAACTACGATACTTACGCCAAAGATTTTCCTTTGAAAGGGAATGGAGGAGCCACAGCTGCCCACACACAGAAGATTATATGAATCTGGAAATGGGCAAAGATTGGCAGTGAGACATGCAGTAAATGTATGAAAACAATGCCAAGACATGATGTGTGAAACCTTTAGTTTATTTTACTCGACATCTTACCATGTAAAATAGAAAAAAACCACCCAAACTTCAAAGCACTCTCAGTTCTGAAACAGAAATTCAAACAAAAAAAGATATATATGATTATAAGTTACATTGAAATAGCGAAAAAAAAAATTATTGCATTAAGGGATGGATGCATATAAACAACCTCATTGCATTATAAAGAGGTCGATACCATAATACATAAGCCCCGGGCGCACCAGATATGAAGTAGATAATGGCAAGCAGCCAGATCATAACACCTTTTGAAGTAGATAGGTCATATTAGTTTGAACTTGAAGTGTCAGTAAGGAATATGTGCTGATGCAAGAATATAAATAGGATGATAATTAGGCACAGTTTAGTTGTACCTTCCCCTTTAATCCATGCTGTTGTAGTTGCTATGATATTCCAAAAGAGACACGCTACCAATCCTGCATGAGGAACAAGCATCGGGTAAGAGAAGTAGAGAACCTCAGTTGAGAAATGCTATGCCAAATGAACGTACTAGCCACTATCTAATTATCTATCAGATCATTTTCTGCGAAATGCATCAGTCCATGGATCAAATGAACATAATAAAGCAAGGAAGTGAAAGCGTTGCCAATGCCATCCGCTCCCTACTAGTAGTAACACTATTAACACATAATATAAAAGAAAGACCAATACAATATACTTAAGTCAGAGAGAGAGAGAGAGAGAGGACACTAGTACAGTAGTACTAACCAACACATATTGGACGCTTAAAAGCTTACCCAAGAATGACGAGAATGCAAGGTACTGCATCCTTTGTAGATGGATAGGTATCTCATTGGAAATGTCGTGGTGGATGAGGGGAAAAAAGGGAGGCCAATTTTTCTCTTCTATCACAATGCCAGCTGAAAAATAAAAAGATGATAAAGGTTAGTGGAAAAACTGAAAACATATTGCAACCCAGATTTCTTCAGGGTGTTTAGGGTTTAGGGTATCCAACTCTCTAGGAAAATAAATAACAAATTTTCCTTTTTAAAAATGGAAAACACACGTCATGATATCTGCAAACATCATCTAGTAGAAGTACTCTTCCTAGCAAATAGCATCAATAATTGAGCATAGAAATAAAACTGAATGTGTAACCCATGTTGGGTGACAGAATCGGTTTCTCAGAAATAAAACTTAATGTGCAACCCGTGTTGGGTGAATGAATGAACAAAGATGAATGTACCTTGGGATGCCGCCTCTTCCTTCCTTTTCAATTCCTACGCCAATGAAGACGAACAAAGAGGAATCGTATCAACATTTTAGATAAAGAATCATGCACAAAGTAAATAAACAGATGGAACATAGATTCAAAATTTCAAACACATGAGAAGCAGTAAAAACAACATTTCCTTCATTGACTCAAAATGCTCAATATCTCAGAAGAAGCATCAAAATATCCAATAAAAACATCAACAGACAATACATATAATCAATTGTATGAAGGAGTGATTTTTAAATCAATATAAATAATATGCAAAGTAACATAAGCCTCTCAGATGAAATACTTGAGTACTAGGAATGCTTTGGCAACATATTAAATACAAGAGACAAATTGCACATAATAGAGCAGTTTGTGAAACTGGCAAAAAGGAGCAGAAAAAAGACTAAAAGCTCTAAATGATAAGGCAGCATACCCGTTCTCTTTTGTTTAGCTCAGCCTCCATAGCCTGGAGTTCTTTCTCCTTTTTCTTCAGATCCTAAATATCAACATCAACAGATGTAAGATACAGGAGTCATCCACATACAGACAAATCAGATAGATAATCAAAACCAACTTGCCAAGTTGGCATACCTACAGTACAACAAATGACATGCATGAGCTAGCTAACTCTTTCTTTATTTTATCCAATGGGAAAAGAGTTCTCAGAACTCTAATTTGGTTCAATTGTGCAGTGATCCAGATAGAAAGAGATTACAAGTTTACAAGTACCTTTGATGAGTCAAGAGGAATGTCCACATTGTAGAAATCAGCGGGTTCATGTGATAGAGGTGAGAGCCGAGAATTGGTGGCAGGTGGAACACTTCCTCCCTGCAAGATAGGGAATATTTGGGAGATAAGCAGTCACACACAAAATAGAGACTCAACTCAGTGATCATCATATGTTATTTTAATTTTCTACCAGCTACGACTAGACAGTTACTCAGCACAAAATACAGCAATCAACGCATAATACCAATAGCATGTGAATTGTGAAATCAACCGACTTAAACAAAACACCAACCGATTAAATCCAAGTGGGCTGAAGACTCTGCGAGTCTGGAGTCTGCATGACTATACTTGTAAGTTTGATAGTTTGCGTTGTGTTAAGCAACAATCAGTAAACATGCATGATCAAAACCTAGCAAGCCATATAAGGTGGCAACGGATCAGGGAAGATGGGAGAAGCCCTGCAACACAGCACAAGGCCACCGCGTCGCGTTACCAAGCTAATGACACTGGATCCAACTCCCCAACAACTAAGGCAGCTCAATGCAGAACCGCGCATCTCACATCCAACCTAGTTCCTGACACGGGCACGCACAGATCTAGAGTTAAGGCAGCCCCTCCCACCAGTGTTCTAACAAAACCTTCACGGCGCACGTGATTGCCAAACTCGAAGCGCACAAATCTGCATCTCACCCGTCTGGTGCACTCACGACGCTCAGATCCGGAGCATGAGCAACAACTAAGCGACGGATCCCAAATGCGAGCGCAAGCGGAAGGTGATCGGATCGGAGAAGCACGGCAACTCACCCCGAGATCTAGGCGAGTGGAAAGGCCGCCGAAGGGACAGGAACAGGGCAGTGCGGGTGACGGGAGGGGCACTCACCGCGAAGGGGTTGACGTTGTCGTCGTCGTAGCCGTTGCGCCCGTGCTTCCCCGCCATCGCCGCGACGCCGCCTCCTCCTCCGGGCCTCCGGCGTCGGGTGGTGGTGGCCAACCGCTGCTACCTGCTAGTGCCGTGCTGCTACCTGCCGCGCTGCCTTCGACTTCGAGTATGCAGCAAAGGGAAACGAGGGGGCGCTGTGCGGTTCGTAGTCAATGACAGGTGGGGTCAGGTAAGTCTGTCCGGTGGGCCCCGGAGATCCAAAAGGCCAGACTGGCCGTACGGTGCGGGACCTTGTTGCTTGATAGGCGTGGCGTCCCTTTCCGTCGCAAGGAAGAAATTTGTAGAAATTCAAACGTTTTTTTTTTTTTTTTTTTGTGCACGATCGGACTATTCACGCGTAATTTAAACGGATTACTACCCAAAATGAAGAAAAAACGGGTTGAGGAGACAAATTTTGTAGCCGAAAATCAGTTTATATATGGGAGCTGTCGCATAATCGCATTGAAGTGTGTCAAATATACCAAAAATTGAAGGAGCCCAAACAATACGTTGTTGGGTGTCCTAGTAGGAGTGTAGGATATCATCTACATCGTCTCTACCTGTGCAAACTGTGTGCAGCCCGTCTCGTTTTAAATTCTCGAGTTGACAAAAATAAAATATATGATACCACAAAGTTCTCTTCTAGCAGGGATTTGAGCGCAAATTTAGTTGGTTAGCTTGCTTTATGGTAAAATATATTCATCTATTCTATCTCAACATGACATGGATGCTCATATTTTTTTTAACGTGTTCTAATATTTAAGGGCGCTTTTTTAAGTGGTATACGGCATGCCTATTGATGACAAAGGAGCCCATGATGATCGTCTTTCCACTTTGCTCGAAGAAACAGGGGTGCACTTGTATACATTAGGCGGTGAGCGCACATTTAGATATTTAATCCGTGGATACTGGCCGTCATTCACCCGCCATGCATTGCTCCCACCCCACAAAATCGACGTTCATCATCTTCTATTGTCCCCTCTAGGCCTCCGCAAGAACCAACTCCACTACAAACGGTGTCCCTTTTTGTCGCCGTCCTGTTGTTCATTGCTCCTTGTGCTCGACACGGGTTGTTTTTTACCATAGTGAGGGGAAACATAAGGACACCAACAATAGTGAGAGCTAGTTTGTAGCATACACTTTATAATATGGATAGCCCCCATGACACTAAAAAGTAATTTCCAAATGTGATAAGGGCTAGTTTTTCTCTCTTTCTATTAAAATATATAGTAAAATGCTTAGAGGTAGCTCAAAAGGATCGTTGAAGCTACCATAATAATAGATATAAGAAGGGGTTTAAAATGATTGGCCAACAACTCTTTTGAGACTCGTACCAAGAATCCAAGAGCCTTTTAAACTCGTCTCTAAATCATCATTTAGATAGCTATTTGAATAATAGTTATCATTGCACCCTTTAACAACTTCTTTATATCGCATGTACTCTAAAAAGCAGTATCTTTTCTCAAACAAAAAAAAAAGCAGTCTCTTTATATTTTTGTGCGCACTCTAAAGATTCAATTATGTTTTCAATTTGTGTATGACCGATACATGCGAAATAGAAAAAATTGCAATATTTGGATCTAAGGCCGTCTTAATGGAAAGTTTTTACCTCCCTGGTTTTCAAGATGTGAAACTTTGGCATGAAATACACATATCTCTCAATGTACAATTTCATTGTATAAGTTTCATAGGCTCAATGGTCTCACATGGCCTCTTTCTCATTGCATGGTTTAATTGCGTAGTTCCATGGTGAACGCTTATTTTTGTGTTTCAATAGGGTTTCACCCGCTTACAACGCATGTGAAACAAAAAAATTTCAAAGGTTTTACCATGGTGAAACTTTTTTTCTTCTCTCTCCTAGACGTTTCATGCAAAAAAACTAAAGTTTTCTTCTTTGTAATTTTGACATTTAATATAAATGAAACACTCATGAAAACCACATTAAAAACGGCCTAAGTGAAGAAGCTGATGTAGGTGTTTTTTATTAAAATATTTATTTCTATCAATGAAGAAAGATATAGAGAAGACTTTTCTCTTACATGCATAAAACTAGTAGTGGTTTTATAGTTATGTAGTTTTAATCGAGCTGATTAGTTAAAGCGCGCTTCGTCAGAGAGAACAAACGGTGGTCGGTAGTAGTGACTGGTTCAGCGCTTTTGACTCCCGGTCTCCCACCACGCCCAGCTGCTCCGCCTCCGCTCCTCGCACAACTCAAAGCACAACGGAGGGAAACCCAACACCACAGTGACACGCCCACAATCCCCTCGGGCCTCGGCTCTCTCCTCCATTGTGGTCTCCACTGCTTCCCTCCCTCCCGCTACTCCACTCAGCAGCAGCTCGCGGGAAATGGCTGCCTAACCTAGCTCAGCAATACAGCAAGCAAGAACAGGAGTAGTAGAGAGGAGCAAATGGGTTGCTGCATCAGCAAGAAGTTCGACGAGCCATCTGGCGTGGCGGCTGGGGAAGCTTCCCGGCGCCGGTCGGAGGCGCGCGACCCACCGCCGCCACCGCCGGAGGAAGAGACGGTCAAGGAGGTGCTCTCGGAGACCCCGAAGGCCAAGCCGAGACCCAGGCCGAGGCGCGTGGCCGCGTCGTCGGCGGGGCAAGAAGCCGGGCTGACCCTGACCGCGGCCAAGCCGAAGCTTGGCACTGCTAGGGCGAAAGATGGTGGTGGTGGTGGTGGGAGGGCACGTCGGGCGGTGGGGCCGGCGCGTTCCGGGCCTTCCGGCGACGAGAAGTCGGAGGTGGCGTCCGAGTCCTCGGCCGCGACCACCGTGGCGGGCCCCGAACGTTCCCCGGCGAAGGCGGCCGCGGCGTCCAGGAGGCGGGCGGCAGCGGTGTCCGGCGAGGTCGTCCCTCGCGGCGCCAGGCGGGACCGAGGCGTCGGCGGCGGGCGCCCAGCTGGCGGCCGCGCGTCCCCTCTCTGCCGCCGCCGACGTCCCAGCCGCTGCGACGGCGCGATACCGCTACCGCAGGGCAACGGGAACGGGAACGGCCGGCGCGGAGGTCCCCGTCTCCCGCGGCGAAGCGGACGCAGGAGCAGCGCCGTGCTGGCGCCGGCGCCGCTTCGGCAGCCTCTGGGACACAGCGTAAGCCGCCTGTCCCCGTGAGGCCCCTGTGGCCGCGCGTCGCCGCGGCGTGGGCAGGAGCCGGCCGCGCCCGTTCCCGCGCCCGCGCATCCCGAGCTGTCGCCGCCAGAGCAGCCACGCGAGCCTGAGGGTTACCCGTCTCCGCCGCCGGTGCTGCCACTGCCAGAGGAGAATGCCGCCGCCGTTGCCGGCGATGGTGAGGGGAAGGAGTCGCTTGACAACCCGTTGGTGGCCATGGAGTGCTTCATCTTCCTGTAGCGTTAACCTTCTCATCCTCTCCCATTCTCAGCTGTGTCTTATCAGCCAATTACTCCACAGTTTTAGTTTTAGCAGGAGTAACTAGCATTAGCAGTGTAATTTGGTGAGTATAATCTCGTCGTGTAAAACGTACGTTCCCCTGGGCTTGGCTTTTTTCATCCCCGCGGGAGAAAATTACTCCCAGGTTACTGTGTATTTCCGTAGCGCTGCTGTCAGATTCAGATCACAAGGTTGGCTGGCTCTGATTTGCTGTGTTGTATGATCATGCCCGTGATGTTAATCCGTTGAGTACAGTACGTATGATGATGCATGTCTATCTAGTTCTAATCTTGTGTTACTTTTGCAACGCCGAATCATTCGGAGCTGGAAAGGCAGCCACTCCGCATTTCCGTTTGTTAATGATGTATTTTGCCACTCTCACTGCCCGCCGATTCGATTTGCACTCCTGGAAAGCTCGTCGATCACTCACACACGTGCGTCCTTTTACCGTCAGCGTCCCTAAGCACACCGTTGGCCCAATTTGAGGTGCAGAAGGGAGGATTTCACGGTAGCCGTGCAATTTCGTAGTGTCTGTCTTCCATGAACCAAGGCTCTTTACTTCTTTTCAGGAACTGTGTACATACTAGTACTAAGGCCACGTTTAGATGGCTAAATTTTAAGAAAAGAATCGTGTGGAACTCCCCAGAAGACTCATGTAGCATTTTCGTTTGTTTGTGATAAATATTATCCAACTCCCCGCACCGTGGGGTAATTTTCGTTTGTTTGTGAAATATTATCCAACCGCGGGGTAATAGGCTGATTCGTGCTGACAGCATAAATGTAACCGTGTAATTAGTTATTTTTCTACCTACATTTACTCGCCTCCAAACATACGTTTTGGTGTATTTAATGTGATGTGATGGAGGGAGAGTTGAAAAAGTTGCAACTTTTGGGCTAAAATTTAGCCATCTAATACTAGTGCGTACTCCGTATATACTAGGATGGTCCATCTCCTTCAGAGTTCAAGAAATATGTTACTGTAGTACGTACTCGTGTTCAAGGTAGATGCAGCCAACATAAAAAGCCATCTCCTCTTGCATGTCCTGTGCAAGTGCAACCGGATTGCCGATCCAATGCGACGGATGTCTCGCGCCCGCATATTCAATGGCGTGGTCTCAGCTCCAGACTTGGCACCCAAACACGCCAATGTTGCTTCGATTCCGTAGCAGGGGCCAGGTGTCAATCGCATCGCAGCAGGACAAGTGTACTGTCACTACTGTGTACGCGAGTCGCGACCGTGGGAAAAGCTGTCGCAGTCTCGCGACCGTGGGAGCTGTCGCAACTGTGGTAAAACCACCGGACTCGGGGGTGGTTCGCGCGTTCCTGAGATGAGACTGAGACAGGTATGGACGGGCGCGCCTCGGGCGGGCGCCGGTCAGGGATCGATCAGTCATCAGGTCACTCGGGGTGCGTTCGCGCGTTCAGGGCCAGGCTGACGACCAGAGACACCAGTCGCGCACGAGGCGCACACCGCACACCGCGCCCGCCTGTCCGCCGCTCCTGCTCTTCCTGTTCCAATCGCGCCGACACGTCGCCGTTGCGGCGTTGCCCTCCCTCCCCGCCTCCGCGACGGTTCTGCTGGCTGCACCGTACCTACCGGCGGCTACCGACCCGGTTTCCACCGAGCAGCGCGCCAGGGTGGACGGACGGGGATCTTTTACCGAGTGCAGGACCGAAGCAGTGGGCCGTGGCCCGTGGGGGACGGCGCATCACCAGCCCCGATGCGGCCGGCGTGCACGCAGCGGGTGGCAGGCAGGCAGGCGGCGAGGCCGCTGCTGCGCTTTTGCCCGCCACTCGCCCGCCCGCCCGCAGCTTTGCGTTGCGCCTTTGCAGTTGCAGCCTGTGGTGACCGGTGCAGCGTGCAGGTGCGCCGAAGGCGAGCCAGCCAGCCAGTGCCACTGCCAGCTCGATCCAGACGGCGAGCGGGGGGAAAAGGGCACTCGCGTGCCGACATGCGCCAGAGACGCCCAGTCGTCAGGCCCGTCCCGCCCTTTTTCCTCGTTGCGCCGCGCCGCAGCTTTCTGGTGCCGACGACCCTTTTCGATCCTGGGCGTATCTAAGGATGGCAGCGGATCGGGTTCGCGGGTGCCGACATGCGCCCATATTTTTGGGTTCGGGTTGCCGGTTTGCGTTCGGTTTCGGGGTTTAGTATTCTACCCGACGTTTACCAAAGTTGACTCATGAAAATATTTATTATTTGTTGTCTATTGTTTTACGTGAATATGTGTATATATATCCGCCCGGACAGACCACCCCCAGGTATTCATTCGTTTCGCCGCTCCGCGCCCACAGCAACTGGGATTTTCACCAAACGCCGACGACCCTTTTGCACGGAGACTCCTCCGGGGCCATCCTTAGGGGTATCACGACAGCAGTGGATGTGGATGGATGCCGTGCGCCCGTGCTGCCGGTGCGTGCGCGTCGTACAGCTGCAGCACTGCACGTCTCGGCACGCAACGAAAAACACGGACAGACCAAGCCCAGAACAGGTCCGTATATCGTGCAGGCCAGGCCCACTAACAACTGCTGAATTCAAATAACCAAATGCCTGCTTCCCTCATGCATTAGATTCTCAAAAAAAAAAAAAAAAGAAAAAGGAAAGAAAAGAAACCTCATGCTTCCCAGAAACCTCATGCATTAGTATACCACAGGAATACGAAGTACTACTCCGTACTCCGTACAGCGGTACAGCTTACAGAAGGGCCGTTCCAGTCATTTGGACACCTCTGTCGAATTTATTCCATGGCACAACCTCGTGATGAAGTGAATTAGTAAGTTCACAGAGGTCTCGGTCGAATTTATTTTCAGGCACAACATCGTGAGGAACTGATTCAAGTTCACAGACGCCTGGGTCTGACTTTATTCTCAGCCACAACTCGGTGAGGAATTTATTCAAGTTCACAGAGTTTTACTTGACAGTACACAAAAAATTTCGATCAGTCACACAACAAACATAGCAACTCCAACGCGAGTCTTCCTTTTCTGTTGTCAACGGAGTTGACAACTTCTTTTTCTCGTTTATCTGGATATCCTTCGGTGGTCATATAATTAATCCCGTGGCCAAAATTGTGCTGGGAGCCTGGGATTTTATCCGACAGAGGTGAAATCTTTACGCGGCTGATGGTGACTCCGCCCATTTGTTCACTACCTCTTTCAATTTGTCGAATCCCTGAAATACGAGAGATGGATAAGGTGTGATAAACTAAAAGACAATTTCAGAAACAGATAGGAGGAATAGACCAAGACAGCAAGCGCCAAAAGATCGCATGCAAAATAGATGGCGCTATGCCTCATGTAAGCAGTCAGCTTCACTAGTGCTGCCAAGGGTACTATCCATACAGAAAAAATCCTGCCATATTCATTATTCAAACAAATGTCCCATTGACCGAAAACCTACTATTCAAGGATCAAAGCCCCGCCTTCTGTGAAAATTCCATCTGAGACTCCCCTTGCACCCCAGCAAAAATCAATTAGCATAATCAAAGACTAAGATGTACAACTCGAAATGATGACCAGAAATGTGCTAAGCATTCCAGACTGGCTCTATATAGTTTTTGTTCAAACACAGGGTTTGTTGCATGGCATAATTCCATAGCACCACCATGCGGTTGTGATAGGAAGCTTTGAACTTTCCTATCGATACAAACAGAAAATGTAGGTGCAATAGTGATTATGAAATACTAGTACCCACATGCATGCAGCCTTTCTACTGATTATAGTAATTTAATAAGTGATGATTGGAAGTGCCAGTACAACACAGTTACGTAATAGTGGTGATTGAACAATCTAGTAAGTTCAACGCTGTTTTGACAATAATAGTGTCAGGAGAAGTCTGAGCATCACATAAGAAATATTAGAATTTTCAGACGGCCAGTCCTGATTCCTGAGAGTGAAATCCTAAACGATTCACCACCTCCAAATGGACTAAATTACAAACATGAACACCATATATGCAGGAAAAGAAGAATCCACTTACCGTTCTGTTTGTGAAGCTTCCAAAAGATTCACCTTCCTGGCGAGTGCTATTCCAATAGGAAAACAGAGGTTCCAAAACCTTCTCGATGTCATCGAGCTTCACTTTATCCATAAATGATTCTGCTAGCGTACTCTGGTTTGGTGTTCCACCCAGCCAGATCTATGGTCACAGTAAAGTAGAGTGCAATAAATATACAAAAGGAGTGAAACACAAAACTAAAGAGGCAAGATTGCCAAGTGAATGTAATCAAAATGATGTGTAAATAAGCCAACTCCTGTTACCTGGTAACTTTTTGGGCCATCACCAACAAAACCAAGCTCTGCCATATATGGTCTAGCACATCCATTAGGGCAGCCAGTTATCCTCACAACCACAGACTCTGAATCCTTGATACCAACCTATTAAGCAGATACAGTAACATCAATGACAGGGCTCCAATACATATTATGCGTCTGTTTCAGCTAAACTGATTTCTCATAGTATGACAGACAAATACCTTGTTGAAAACTGTTCTAATCCGCTTAAGAATAGGTAAGATCCCTCGTTCAGCTTCTGTTTGTGCCAAAGGGCACAGTGGCAAGGCAGGGCATGCCATGGAAGTAATATTCAGGGGGTCCACATCCTGCGGTTCCTATATTCATGAACACGAACTTCAGTTATATTCGACCAGCATTCCAAAATGTTGGAAAATCCAACTCCATAGCAAGTAATCTTGTTTACTATGTGTTGGAGCAGTTATAACAAGAACAATGTTATCAATTGGAGCAGCACAAAACCAAGGAAAATTGAAAGAATTTTTTGTAAACCAAAAAAACATGTAATTGATCATTTTAAACCAGATGAATAAAACAGAGAAAGGTATTCTTACCAGCAGGCCAGCTTGTGCAAGAGCTGTAGTAATGGGTTCTCTCCATGCCTGATCAATCCCACATAAAATAAGATTTTGGTTTGGGGTAATACTAACATCCAAATTATACTTCTCAATTATCTCTCGTAGAGTTTTCTTTGCTTGCCCACCAACACGACCATTATCAACATGCACTCCATAGAATAATTTCCCATCACCCTACAATAGAAAAATAGAGGCAACTTAGAGCTCAAGATATATAGATAATAAGAACAAAATGTTGCAACTGAGCAACCATGTAAATGACTTACTAACTTATCAAATGCACTTCTTATCGAGCACAAAGTAATAGCAAAGCACAAGAATGTCATGTCAAACTAGAAGAATAAAATGGAGAACATAACTACAAGGTATACAAGGTAACATTATTTTTTGTTCCTTTCCTTTTTTAGGGGTGTTGGGTAAGAACACAGATTATAGTTGCCCAAGACAACAGAAGAATCATAGCAAAATAATACCTGTTCTTGCCAGCCAAGGTAGCTGTTAAACTGCCACTCTGGCAATGGTCGGAAACTTTCAAACTTCTTCCCATAATACTTTTCAACTTCAGCCCTAAACTTGTCGATTCCCCAACGGTCAATCAAATACTTCATCCTACTGTATTTGCGGTCATCCCTTCTTCCATTTTCCCTCTGAGTGACGACAATGGCCTTTATAGCATATAATATATCTTCTTTCGGAACATAACCCAACGGATCAGCCAGCCGAGGAAATGTGGTTTCCACTCGGTGTGTTCTTCCCATGCCACCACCAACCTGAAAAATAGGATAAATTAACACGTAAGAAAAAGTTACTCAAAAGCAGAGTAGGTTGAGAATGTTTTTCATAGGCCTTACAAAGATGTTAAATCCAATAGGTTCTCCTGCATCATCTGAAACAACAACAACACCAATGTCATTGGTGAGAATATCAACAGAGTTATCACCAGCCGCGGTAACTGCAATCTTGAATTTCCTCGGTAGATACTGGGTGCCGTAGATTGGCTCAGGAGAGTCAGGGAAGTTTGTTCCATGCGAGTTGTCATTGCGGGCTTTTGTCACCTCAGGAGGCTCTTCAGCTGACATTATCTTCTCTCCATCCACCCACAGGTCATAATAAGCCCCAGACTGTGGCGTAAGAAGCGCTGCAATGTTCTCTGCTGTTTGTTGAGCAAAGAGGATATCCTTTTTTACATAAGGTGCTGCAGGTGCAAGTACATTCCTGTTGAGATCGCCACAAGCTCCCAATGTTGAGCCCATATTCTTTATGACAGTGCTGAGAACAGTCTTCAAGTTCTTCTTAAGAACACCATGCAACTGGAATGTCTGCCTGGTCGTCAGGCGGAGTGTTCCGATGCCAAACTCATCAGCTAGTGTATCCATAGCCAAATAAAGTTGGTTTGGAACTTTTCCACAAGGATTCTTTGTCCGGAGCATAAACGAGTAATTCTTCTGCCCACGGACATCTCGATCAGTTTGCTGGTAGCTTCCATGAAACTTGATCAACTGAACAGCACTCTCGTTGATATTTGGGGCCTCCGAGACCAACTCCTCGTTCAAAGGGTACCGGAGGAAATTGCTCTTTTCCTTGATTATCTCAACCTTGCTTCGCTTAACTTCGGAAGCATCCTTCTTCGCAGGCTGCAGGCATGATTTACGGATTCAGAATCTCAGATAACATAATTGTTCCATGATTGCATACATTTTCGTTCGAACCCAAGTATAAAATGGCAACAATACGGGAAAGGCAAATTTGCCTCCTTAAATTAATATAGTGATGAATGCCCAACAGAAATAATAATTAAAAAACCCGTCGATCTAACAGCACCACTGGGCTGGACATTTTTTAACAGACCGGACATATTCGCCACCAGGCACCAGCACTAAATAAATCCTAAATCACGCACAAGTAAAACCCCCAAAAAAAAATCGCCCAGAACCGCAGGTTCAGATCGCATTTCAGATTTCACAAGTATCATTTTCAGCAAAGCATCCCTATCCCTTAATTAATTCCCTTGAAAAAAAAAAACGGAACCCATGATCCCCTTGAAATGACGGCGCCCCGCACACCCCAGCCCGAGGAATCTCCCCCACGGCGCGAAGGCCCGAGGAAACCAAGCGACGCAGACTCACCGCGGAGACGGCGCGTATGCTGCCCGCGGACGCGCCTCCCGGCGCGGCCGCGGCGGGTGGCGCCACCCGGATCGGCCTCCCGAGCATCCGCGACCTGGGGAGCTGCGCCGCCGCGCCCCGGAAGCCGTGGAGCTCGGCGCCCCCGATCGCCGCCGACATCGCCGGAGCCCGGAAGAAGGTGGTGGGCGGAGGTGCGGCGGCGGGCGGGGAGTAGCTGCGAGTCCGTCTGCGAGTGCGAGCGAGGATTTTTGTCCGTGCTCGTTCGTTCGCAGTGTCGAGGGGTCGCGACGACCGACGGGTACGGTGTGCTTTTATTGGGGAGAGAGGACCCACTGGGGTTTGTGGGTGGAGATCACTCGCGTGGACGTGGTCCATGGGAAAATGCTCGATGTGGTGAGGTGGGGCCGGTGCGTCAGTGATTCGTTGGGATTACGGTGTAGGAGTACAGACACGGGGTGCGGGATGGGTGGTGAGGGGCGGGGTGGGGAACACACGAACGAACGGCTAGCGGCTGTCCACACCTGACGACTGTGGAGGCCACGCGTCCCGTGCGAGTCACTGACAAGTGGACTACGGTCGTGGTAACCCAGGCTGTCAGTGACAGAAGGGAATGGTCCCGGTGGCCCGTAGCGTTTAGCACTGGTAGTGCTGGCATATTTTTATCTGGTCGTAGTACTGGCACGAGGCGGCCAAGGCACGATGCGCCTGCACTTTGCGGCGTGAACGGCTGGCTCGGCGGCTCTGGATTGGCCCGGGATCGTGCGGGTGCATTGAACCTGGACGTCTTTTTCCGTTGCCAAAAGCTGGATTCCCTCTCCTTCCT